>PIJE02000172.1:531252-599582 GCA_002895965.2 Coryphaenoides rupestris | reverse complement strand
TTTTTGCCAGATTTGAGAGTCGTGGGTAGAGTCTCTGGTGTTCCCTCAACCAGTCCAGCGGGTCCTCGTGGACGTGCTGCTCCACGACTCTTTCTATCATTGCCTGCCTTGATCCCCACCTTGTGGGACTCAATCTTCAGTGCATGCTCTGGAAGCTTCAGCTCCTTTTGTGCCTGTGCTCCTTTTTACGTCTCCAGCTGTCGGAGAAACTGCTCACGAGCTTTTTGCAGATCCCCACTCCACGGTCAATCCGAGAATCTCTCATTGCATTCTCTAAAAAAGAACATGAGATTCATATGTAAAATTAAAACACAATAAAACCTTATAAACACTCTTCCTTTTTAATCCTTTATTTTCACGTGTTCTTTTAAGGTGTTTTAATCCACTAACTTTTTTCTCTTATTTTTATCTCTTATTTTTCTATGTTCTTTTATCTGCTCATTTGTAAAGCACTTTGAATTGCCAATGTATATGAATTGTGCTATAAAATTGCCTTGCTTATACACATTTGATAATCAATCTCCATCATATTATTGTTATATTACTATTAAGTATTCACACAATCAGCACACATTTAATTTAGCACTTTGAGATTGTTTCACAATGAAAAGCACATATAAATAAAATGTATTCTTATTCTTATTAATTACATAAATACATTATTAAATACATAATGAAATTAATTACATGCTTTTTTCCCTCTTTTTTTATTATTGATCTTACTCACCTATTGCTAGATGGAGCCTGTGGCCAAAGCACTGGAGCCTCGTCCAGTTATTCAGAGAAGCTGCCTTGACGACGTTAGATCCGTTGTATGTTGTAATGCAGACAAGTCTCTCCTCCTGCAAGCTCCAAGAGGCCATCGCTTCCCTCAGTCCCTGGGCAATCGACTCTCCTGTGTGGTCTTGTGGGAAAAATGACGTCTGCAAGCATCGACTCTTCATTGCAAAATGACCGTCGATGTAGTGAATTGTCAGGGACATGTCTTTGGCCAAATGAAATGCGATTGCATCCGTTATTTCAGTGTGTCTTTGGGAGGTGGATGGATATGCTGTCGCGCTACGCAGGGTCGCTGTTATGGTTGTCTGGGTTGACGTTGGACATGGACGGGGATTCAGTGAGGTAACGTTAGCTTTGGCCTTAATTCATTCGTCGTACTGCGGTTTGCGGTGATTTTTCAGGTGGTTGAACAAGTTAGTTGTATTGCTCGGCGGCGCACGCACAACTCTAACCCACTCTTTGCATATGATTTGTTCTCGGTTAACATCACTCGCCCTAAATCCAAAAAACTTCCAGACAACGGATGATGATCCTTTTCAAGGGACTAGCTCCTCGCCTTCTGCTCCTGACATTTGATTTACCTTTCACACGACACCCGTGACCGTCTGCTCTCTGTTCTGTTGTCTGTCTCTCTTCTCTTCTACTAATACCGGAGTCGACTGCAGACGGAAGCTTTTGAGGCTGCCGCTGCAGGCTGCGCGCATTACACCTCCCATCTCGTTCTCCCCCTGGTGGTTGGCTGACTGTTAGTTGAGGTTAAACGTCAATGTCGCTGACGATCATGTTCATGTAATTGTGGCGGCCAAAATCGTGATTGAGATTAAAATTTGATTAATTGTGCAGCCCTAGCGGAATATTGATTAAGCTAAACCAGATGCATTTCGACCATCACTCATCGATATGCTTTATTGAAGCCACAACAAATGCAACAGTTTGGCCGCTTTAATTTGCCAAATTGGGAGGATGTTGATTGGCGGGCCTCTGTAATTGGCCAGGGTCCCCGTCACTCACCTTCCTGTGTGATGCAGATGGAGCCGCTGCCCATGCCGACCCTCAGGCCGTCCACGCCGGCATCGATCAGGTTCTTGGCCTGCGCTGCCGTGACCACTGGAGAGAGAGGAATAGAGAGAGAGAGAGAGAGAGAGAGGTAGAGAGAGAGAGAGAGAGAGAGGTAGAGAGAGAGAGAGAGAGAGAGAGGTAGAGGTAGAGGGAGAGAGAGAGATAAAAGTAGGAAGAGAGATAAGAGTAGGAAACCAGATTGACAATAAATAGGTTTCTTGTTAAAAAAAAAAAAATTATTAAATGAAAGATTAATTCAACACATGGTTGGTATGCAACCATGTGTGTGTATGCATGTGTGTCTGTGTGTCTCACCGTTTCCTCCTATGACCTGTAGGTGGGGGTGTTTCTCCTTGATGTATTTGATCATGTTGATCTGGAAGATTGAGTTCCCCTGCGAGGAGTCCTGCAGAGACAAGGATCACATCCCTGTCACCACCAATACAGTCCAGTCCACAGTTCAGCCCAGACTATCCCTCCACCCTACAGAGCAGGTAGGCTCTCTAAACCTTTGACTTATTTATTTATATTCTCAGTGAAAACCAAAGACAACGATTCCTTTTTTTTTTTTAAGCAAATTGCTTTAGTTAATAGTTCATTTTCGGCCCTCCTGGTGGCTGTTTGTGGGAAGAGCCAGTTAAAAACAGTCCAAAGCCAAGTCTTAAAATTAATTGTCAATAAATTACTAAAACAGCTCCAATATGAATTTAAGCACAAAAATCCATCATGACGTAATGAGACCCCGTCAAATGTGTACGGCTGTAAAACCAGCAGTAAGTAAACCAGTAGTAAAACCATTGGTTGTACCAGTGGTGAACCCAGTAGTAAAAGCAGCAATAAAACCAGTGATAAACCAGCAGCAGTTCTAGTCCCCCCGGCGTCGTACCAGCACCACCACGTCCACGCCGCTCTGCACCAGCAGGTCCAGCCGGTACTTGTCGTCCTCGTGTGTGCCGATGGCCGCGCCGCACAGCAGCTGCTTGCGGGGGTCCTTGGAGGCCAGCGGGAAGTCCCTGTTCTTCTTCAGGTCCGTCCGCGCGATGATGGACACCAGCTCCCCCGTGTCGTTCACGATGGGCAGCTTGCCTGGGGAGGGGGAGGGGCAGTCAACAAACAGCCAACCAGTGAGCCAAACAGTCAATCAGTCAATAAACAGACGGTCGGTCAGTCAGTCAGCCAATCAGTTAGTCAGCCAAACAGTCAGTCACCAGTCAACATGGCGGTGGTGGCTGAAGAGATAGATCTGGTGGGTCTGGTACCATTGAGGTCGTGGTTCGAACCTCATATTTGTAATAACTAGTGCAGTCCCCATTTAAAACGGGCCTGTTCAGAACAGCCTCCAGTATCACTGCTGCTGCTTGCAGCTTTCTGGAGAATCACTCATCTAAACAACTTCACACTCAACACCGCAGTTCCTTGGGTCCTCCTCAGCAACACACACGCCAAGTGTGAAGCCGATCAGACGAACGGTTGTCAAGAAAATCAAAGGATGGACATACATACATACGGTACATACATATATAGACTCCTTCCACTATAGTTAAGATAGTATCTAGTATCCTAGTATCTAGTGACCTACTTCTATTTCTGGCTTGGAAGCGTCAAAGTGTTCCTGAGCAAGAAGCTTGAGTCCCACCCCCCGCGAAGCCCTGCCCATTGGCTGATTCCCCCTCACCCTTCTTGCTCCGCTGAAGAATCTCATTGGCTTCTTTAAGTGTCACTCCAGCAGGGGCCACCACTAGCTCCTCCCTCTTGGTCATAACCTGAGAGGATGAGAGAAACACAACAGGATAAAAGACTGTCAGGTCGGACAAACATACTGGCTGATATATCAAGATGCTTCAAAGTCCAAAAGCATCTATCTAACTAAACATCCTTATCAAACACGACACTCCACACAAGAAAATACAACAAAAAATAACCCATCACACAAAGCCCCGCCCCGCCCCACCTCGCTGAGTGGCAGGTTGTGCTCCTCCCCCTTGAGGAAGTCGATGTCCCGGGAGGAGATGATGCCCACCAGCTTGCCACCCATGCGGCCGCTGTCCGTGATGGGGATGCCGCAGAAGCCGTGGCGCGCCTTGGCTGCAAACACGTCCCGCACGCGATCAGTGGGGCTCATCACCACCGGGTCTGTGATGAAGCCCTGCTCATAGCGCTGGGGGGGGGGGGTGGGGGGGAGGAAGAGGGAGAGATTCAACAACGGTGGGATGAGTGAGGCGTGGGGGGGATAATACAAAAAAGACGGAGGGAAGGGGAGACAAAGCAGGAGGAAGAGGAGGCGATGGAAATCTATTCCATTCTAGAAAATGACAAACTAGAAAAAGATAGAAAGGAGGTCTATCGCTACGGCGAACAGGAACGTAGAGGAAGGAGGGAGGAGTTGGTGAGACTAAACTGGAGGAGAAAGAAGAGGAGAATAGAAGACAAACAGAAAAGTCAAAGAAAAACCAAACCGAAAGAGGGAGCACAAGATGGCGAGACAATTGAGTGAAAATATTCTAAACAAGACAAAGGGAGAGATGAGAGATAAATGGGGCGAGGGACCAAAACAGAGAAGTAGGACAGAAATAGAGAGAGAAAGAGATGTGTCAAAATGACAAAGTGAATGAAACTGAGAGCGAGACCACAAGAGAGACAGAAACAGAAACTGTAAGAGCCCAGGAGAGAGAAGAGAGCCAGACAGACGCGGTGAGATGGAGGAAGACAGATGGGTTCTGTGGGGAACTTTGTACCTTGACTTTGCGGACTTCATTAGCTTGAAACTCTGGCGTGCAGTTGTGGTGGATGAAGCCGATGCCTCCGGTCAGCTGCAGAGAACGACCGTCGATTAGATGAGTGAGGGAGTGTGCGTCTCTCTCTCTCTCTCTCTCTCTCTCTCTCTCTCTCTCTCTCTCTCTCTGTGTGTGTGTGTGTGTGTGTGTTTGTGTCTGCGTACTCACTGCCATGGCGATGGCCATGCTGGCCTCTGAGACCGTGTCCATTGGGCGGAGGAGACCCAGGGGTCTTCATTGGGTGATCTTCCTTGGTCAGGGCTGAGGGTCAGGTCCTGGAGGGGGGGTGCCACACATACACCATGTATTGACCCACCGAATAAACAATATAATAACATGAGGAATAGACTGAAGTCAGCGCAACCGTCACAGACTTATATTAAATATTACAGTCCAAGAGGGGCATGAGCATTCCATTAGTGCCACCAACAATAAAACAATAAATATATAAAATAAAATAAACAAAACATGGATGTCAGTGTCAAACTGATAAGATAGCCATACCAAACAGGGCTAGCTAGGATTAAAATGGATTCGTTCCCACATTTTGGCATCTTGGCAGTGGACAGGGGAAGAAATGGCGGCTTTTATCCAAAGCATGAGTGGCTGACAGTTGGCAGGGGCTGTGGTGGGCAACCGGGGGAATTGGAACCCCTAACCCGGCGACGTTAATACCAGTTGAGCTAGCTGCTAGACAGGACTGTGTTTTTATATAGTGCTGCTATCAACGTTGGCCTAATACCAGGCTAAAATAAGACCACAATTGGGGTCCTAGAAGTAGGCCAAAGGCAATTGGCTGGATTTGGTCTTCCCTGCTACAATGAATCATAACAGTAAATAATGAACAGCGTGTGCCGTGTTTACTTCATTACATGGGGTTTTCTTTTAATAGGTCATGGCCCTCACGGGTGCCATGAGGGGGGAGCCCTGGAGTGCAGACAGGTTGGTACAGAGAGGGCTGATGATGCAGGAGGTTCTGGGGGGGGTTCCACCACTCACCACATGGTCTGATGTGAAGTCGATGTAGCCCGGGAGGATCAGGACGTCGCTGTGGAGAGGGAGAGAGACACTCGAGATCAGGACAGCATTTTACATGTATTCTCAATGGCGCCCAAAGAGAGAATGCACGAGGAATGAAATACTAGTTTTAAATAAAAACCTGTGGATGGTTTTAACCTTTTTAATAATGAACGGATCATGGGCAAAACGTCACACTCGTACTTTGATGGATATTGTATAGACCGATAGTTAATATATCAAGATATAGAGTAGTCAATATACAGTCAATTAATTACAGCATGAAATCACAACTGAATATTACAGCGGGATTCCAGACATCCAACACTATGTCTGGTTCAAACTGGTTCTTTGCCCGTTTGTTTGTGATGTTGTTGACGGGACGGTCAAACTTTCCACACCACAGTCAACAACCTCATTTGTTTGTTATTGTCTCGCACTGTACATGCGTGTTAGCTGGTGCCGTGCAGCGTTCCTCTTCCAACTGTAACATCAATATATAAATATCATTAATAATAACAAATCTATTTATTTTGGGGTGCACCCTTTGCTATTTGCTGTTTTATGTTAAAAAGTGATGACCACTGATGGCAACCAAAGGCCAAGAATTTGACAAATTTGCTAAATGTTTGCCAACCTGGCAACCATTACTGTCATTCCTCCGGCGTTCCTCCAAAGAGATGTTTGGGGGGGGTGGGGTGTCCCGTTACATTCTGTGTACGCCACACATGTTGGGGGTAAGCCCTCTCTGAAACCAGGTATGTCGCCCCCCCGCGCGCGCCACGAGATGCGCCATGTCCCCATAAACGGCCAGGAGTCAGAGTTGACTGATGACCTGACCATGGATGAAACGTTTCCCCTAAAAGTGTGTCAGCCTACTGGTAACCATGGGAACGGCACAGAAGGTAGGCCTAAACTCGACTCCTTCCAAGGAATCCCCTGGTAACCACCACATGGAGACCTGTTTTCTTTGACCTCCATCTTACTAGCTGATTGGCAGTACAGAAGATGACACCAGATCTGACCCACTGACACCGCATGCATTTAAATGACCCATTTTCCATGTCATACATTAGTCCCATGACCCACTTGGCAACAACCGACAGCCCAAATGGCAAAGCATCCCTTTCACTCTGTGTTAGACTGATGGATTAAGGAGGGGGGCAGTGTGTGAGTACTGGTTCAGTGTCAGCGTGTTCAGATTACATCAATAACATTGCAGATCCAAGTGGCTGGAAGTAGGGAAACTAATGTCAAACTTAATTTGCTGGCTGTACTCAAATGCACACATGCAATGAAAAAGACCACATTCAACTCGGGCTGTGCCATATGATATCGTTCACGATAATACCGGTATTATCATTTTGACTGAAGGTTTGTTTGGATTGCTGCCGTTTACATTTGTACTTAAAATTTGAGGTCAGTTTTATTAGGTGATACTTTTAGTTATTGTTAAACTAAAATATAAAAATATTAAGTTATTTATCCTTTTGCTGAAGATTCCAAATAAAACACTATTATACCGCTTCAGAGACATTATAATGGTAAGGTCAACTGAAGTCTCTTTGATTATTATATCAAAGAGATGTCAATACTAAATATGTGTGTGTGTGTGTGTGTGTGTGTGTATCCCTGTCCAAGAGTCCAGGGTTCATATGGGGTGCATATGGGGCTCATGTTTAAACATAGCAGATTGTGGGGCTCATAGCAGATTGTGCAACTCAGGATCTAAATGTGGGGGAGCTGTTGGTATAGAGTAAAGTATATTTAGAGCCAAGACTCGTGGTGGAGGCTTGAGGTCCCCACACACGACTGTCATGTGTGACATGGATTTGCTGTTCTCCAAAATAACCACACAGCAATCCTACAACACACAACACCACCCTTCGTCATCCCAAGTAAGTGGGTTACAAAGAAAATAAAATCATGCAGCATTGGTGCTGGTAGCTTTCACGAAAAAGTGTAAAATAAGATAAAATAAGACAGAACTTTATTGATCCCGAAGGAAATTATTGTGCCAGGTTGCACAGCAATAGAATAAAACAATAGAGAAATAAACAGTAGAATAATACAAAATAATAAAAAAAGATGTGTACACTTACAGTAAGTCTAGAGAAGTATAACAATATAGGGAAGATAATATATTCAGTCAGCAATAATAATAATAACAAGTAACCCTGAGCCCTAATGTGTGCAACCTAAATAATAGAAGCAGGAGTGCTCATTGGTGCGTCATCTGAACGGTTGCGTGCATGTTATTATGAGGGGGGCTCCCAGCACCACCAGCTCGGTGTGGGGGCCCCCAGTACACTCGGTGTGGGGGGCCCCTGCAAGGCAGCACAGGTTAGCGGCAGGCGCCATGGAAGTGAAGTGTGTGCGGCGGCGGCGGTGGGGTGGTAGTGGTGGTAGTGGTGGTGATGGTTTACTTGTACGTGAGGCCGTCTCCCCCGTTGAACAGCTGCTGGCCCGTCAGCCCGTCGTCCGGGATGTAGCCCGTCTGCCCGCTGATCAGGTAGTCCGCCATGGCCGTCCCCGAACACTCAGCGACCCACCGATCTCTGTTGAGTCTAGATCGATGATAACTTTCCTCCTTCTTCTTGGCTCGGCCTTGTTTGTCGCTTGGGTTCCCGCGGTGTGTGTGTGGCCGATAATCGATAATCAGGTTCCCGGTCTTTGTGATCGCAGGCGGTTGGCTCGCCTCATGGCCTTCTTGAGTGAGTTACGAGCACACGTGTATGTGTGTGTACGGGACGAGGCGGTAGTGCCGCCTCCGGTCCCAGCGGTCACAACACACTTCTTCCAAGACGTCAGATCCGGCTCAGCCCCGCCCACAACCACCGCGAAACACCGTACATGGCGCCGGCAGTACCGAGCGGTGAAAGCGAGAGGGCGCTGTTTCCGTCACACTCAACGACTCGGCTCTCAACAAAATAAGTAGTAATAGTTTTTACTTTTACCGTCTAATTAAAACAATGGATTTATTCTTAATAATGGTCCTACAGTTGTTTTGCTTACTTAATTATATAAGGCAGGTATATGGCAATGGGAGTGAAAATATGAACATTTGCTTACCGGTCCACAGCAACAAAGTGTTTGAGAAATGCTAAAGTATTCATAACACTATTTTGATATATACATCAGGGACGTGCGGTTTCATACTCCAATGAAAATAGCTGTTCCGAAAAGTAAAAAATAAAATAATATAAAATAAAATAAATATTAAGATTTTTCCACTGATCTCATTTTTTATAGTCAAAATCGCCAAATTTGCGGAGCTCCGCTGCAAATACAGGGAGAGACGAGAGGTGAGGCAGCGACGAGCTCAGCCTCCCCTCTGATTGCGCAACCCCTCAGAAACTGGATGGAGCGCGGGCAATAAGCGCGTGCCTGTTACTATCTCTAGTTTCTGTATGACGTCATGTTTGTAGACCTTCATTACATGTCCTCGCCTTCCATAGTCCATTGCAGGTCACTTATTTCACGTACAGTATGTGTATCAAAGATATTTAGGCTCGCTGGTCTCGTCATACTACAATTAAAAAGCACCAGGGGAGGAGCTATCACATCTGCCTCACTGAGGGGGGCGTGTCTTGAGCCCACGTAATTGACGCTCTCCCTCCACTTAAAAGCCAGTGCCTTTTTCATGTGTTGAATGAGTATGAATAGCGGAACTGCATTCGCCTATAAAACGTGAATCGAATACGTACCTGTATGCGTGTGTTGTAAAGAATGCTGATATGAAATATGAAACATACGGTCGCCTAACCAGTCGTCATTGTGCAACCTGCCAATTGAATGGTGAATTTAAGCTACCTCTATCGGGTTCATATGTGTGTAAATCTGGCTCTGATACTAGCCAGTGCCTCCCCAGCCATTGACCTCACCGCACGTCACTGATATACATCTATATATTACAAACATATCTAATCAGTTTGTTGATTTGCTTGAATAAAAATGCTAGTATTGATAAATGTAAGTATTGACACAAGTAGTTTACTATAATACTGCAAGCTTTCTTCAAACAAGAAACTTAAACTAACATTGCCTTCAATGTGGCTTAATATTATTAAAACAACCAATCATATCTGACAGTATGTTAGCAGTAGAAATCATAATCAAGCTTCTGAAACATGTTTTTGTATTAATAAACACAAGAGACAGGTGGCGGTTTTAAAAACTCAGTAACTATTTCTGTATTAATGTACAACCGTTGAAAATTACATCTTTTTTTGGGACTTTTCTTTTGTTTTTATTTCTTCAAACGATTCATCAACAGCCATATTCCAGAAGAGAAGTGATGAGATAACCAAAGGAAAAACAGGACAAAAAAAAAATATATAGAGTACGACTACCATTAAAAAAAGAAAATAATGGACAAAAAGGGATAAGGAGGCAAATTAATAGTTTGTTTATTTTTTTCCCATTCCGGAGTGTTTTAGCATGGATGTGTGCGCGTGTGTGTGTAATGACATGAGTGTTTGGTGTGCATGCGCTTGCTTTACAATGAGCAGAAAGTATTAAATGGACGTATGGGTTATGCTTGTATGTTCAGTTCGGCGTTCGCAGTCTGATCAAGGGGCGGGGGGGGGGGGGGTGGGGTGGTGGAGACAACCCAGAGAAGATCTACGTCATAATAACATCGTATACAAATATGTTTTACATCTACATTTTATGTTCATCTTGCATTGTTAGAATCACACAGAAAAAACACCAGGGCAAACCCAGAGTGACAAACTCGCAAGTGCGTCGTTGTTGTTCATGGAAAGTGAGGCGCAAGAGTAGCCAAATACTAAACTCTAAACTTCTGTCTGGCTCAAGTTGACACCATGAAGTGAGTTCAGCGGGACATTGACTCTTCTTCTTCCCCCCCCCCGCCCGCAGTACCAATTTGGAACCAATCAGAGACTTGCAAATGCAACAAAGTCCGCTTCACCAGCCCGTCCCGGCCATTCAAATGTAGCGTGTGGTTGCTCTTTACCAGGTTTTTGCCATTATCTTTTGCTTCCTGCTGTCCTATGAACGACGCCTAAGAGCGACACACACATAATAGATCCATGCAATGGATGGGGGGGGGGGGGGGGGTCTTCTGCTACACGCAGTGATGTCATCTTGGTGACCAGACCGTAAAACAGCCTGTCATTTTGGGAACCACCGAGTATGACATGATTACTGCTGCAAACAGGACCTTCTAGAAACCGACAGATGTTGAGAAGCAAAGTGAAAAAAAAATAATAATAACAGGAGGAGAAGGAGGGAGATATACAATCGTGCCATTCTGTCCACCCTGCCAGACCACAGCCAGAGAGAGAGGGGGAGGGAGACGGGGGAGAGAAGGAGAAATGGGCGAGAGCAAGAGATGGATGAGAGACACACACACGCAGGTGAGGTAATCAGAGTTAGGAGAACAGAAGAGATGAGGGGCGGAGAGGAGGAGGAGGTGTGAAGTGACGGACATGTGGACCGTGAGAAGGCCAAGGATGGAAGGAAGGAAAGGAGGAATGAGGGTGGGTGAGGGGGGAGGGAAGGGTCATGCTGGTGTTGTGCGGGCGGGGGTGGGTCTTCAGGTATCGTGGAAGTCCTTCAGCAGTGTGCGTCTCCTCTGCTCTGCGATGTGCATTTGATTCTCCAGATCCTGCAGGGCGACACACACACACGAAAAATAGGGACGTGTACACACTCACTCAAAAAATACACCTACAGTGCTGCATTATTATTACTTTAGGCAATAATCCCATTAGTCAGATTACTATGAATATTATGAATGCTGAATAATACAAAATTCTTACCCCAGAGCACCACCTTCCCACCCTTATTGTCCCTCGCCCCGACCCACCCAGCACCCTCACCCCAAAGCACCCTCACCCCTTTCAATCTCCCTCACAGCCTCCCCTATTCCCTCACCCCCACACTCATTCACTGTAAAACAACAACATATGGCCGTAGCATCCGTGACGGCACCCGTTGTCTTACACACGACCATTATGAATCCTCAGTTAAAGGTACTATAGAATCAGTGCATTTTGAGCTCCGTGGGTTGAGACAATAACAATCAGAAAGTAATGTTAGTTGTAATCATAATTAAACCTTGTACACATTTAAAGACAGAACAGAGTCGGGGAAGCTCTTATGTTTTAACTAGGGCTGGGACTTTAACACGTTAATTACGATTAATCAATTACAGAAAAAATTACACGTTAAAACTAATTAACGCATTTTAATCACACTTTATTTTTGCACTCAAAACACCAAGGAACGTTTTGGGGTTACCATTTTAGATGGTAGAGATGGCACTTTATGTTAAACTGTCGGTCTGTGTAGCTAAAATAAACAGGATTTGCTGCTTAAACATATGTATATATCTATTCATTGATTCACTCATACCAAAATCCATTTGAATTGAAAAGTCAAAGTCTCGTGTCAAATATTGATATGCGATTAATTAATTACAAAGCCTCTAATTAATTAGATTCATTTTTTTAATCCAGTCCCACCACTAGTTTTAACTTCAACCACAACCTGCTCACAAACTGGCAATTAAAAGTGACTTGTGCTGTCAAATCCAACATGTAGTCCCTGAATGGATTAATTATTCTTACACATTAGCACATTTAAGGGTACCGCCATTGCTTGAGATTCTGTCTTTTTGCATCGAACCAATGCAAGCCACCTATAGGCTGTTAGAAGAACTACACATAAGTCTCCCCTTCTCTCTCTTACCCCTCTGTCGTTGGCACTGAGCTCGCCTTCCCCTCCCACCAGCACTCCTCCGCCTCCTCTCTCGTAGCTGTCGGCTCGCTCCACCTTCCACGACAGGTTCTCGATCTCTGCCTCCAGCTGGGCCTGCTGGTACTCAAACTGCGGGGGGGGAAACAACATTCGTATTCATGTATTCACTTCCCAGTAGGGCTGGGTATCGAAATTCGGTACTTTTTTGGTACCGACCGAATCACTGCGGTACTACCGAGCAGAGATCAGAACATTCGGTGCCAAACTTGGGTATCTTTTTTTTTCCTCGTCTCTCATCCAATCACTATATTTGTTCTAAAATCGTGACTGCTGGTTTAGGTGGCGGTATGCAAGGGCGTATTTTTATTTTTTGGACATCACAGATATTGCGCCAAGGATACGCAATTACGCTACCATGAGGTGCGCGTCGGGCTCTGAGTCAGCGTCTCTGGGGGGGGTGGGTTCCGTTAATTGCGTTACGTCACTACATTTTGTAAAAAGTAGGGACGTGCAAAATGCAATATTTGTGATAAGACCATAGCTGGCGCGGGTGGCAACACTTCTAATTTAATGAAGCATTTAATCTCGCACGGCATTAACCTGAGACGAGAGCTGCACTGTTTGACTGCATGAAAAAGCAAACACCAACAACTAACGTTACTACTAGCGGTAACGTTAACGATAACGGGGAACAGACTGCTTCCTCAACATGGATAGAGTAAGTCTGTTGTGGGTCACCACAAATAAATCAATGTATGGGAAACACAGCCTAGTTTACAAATTGTCTAAGTGAAAAAGGAGCAATAAATATTTCATACTTGAAATGAATGACACTTGGACTCTTTCTATTTGGAAAAACTAATGTAAAAAGACTTGTATTACTCCTCGATGTTTGTTTTAGTTTATATTTAGCACTCAAGTCCTCGCCAGCCATGCCAATAAATGAGTGTCTGTACACGTGTGACAATATATGTACTTTACTTGCGTTAGTTGTGTTTTTTTTCCCACGCCAATGAAGCTCTTTGGAATTGAAATTGAATTAAGAGAACTAGCGAAAGAGAAGATGAAGAGAAAGGAAGAGACAGCGATGAAGAGGTGAAAGGGGAAGAGGGGGGAAGAGGATACAGAAAGGTGCAATACAAGGTACCTACCACTAGGGGCCAAGAGGGATGTGTTGTGATGTTGCTCACCAGTTTCTTGCGAGGCCCAGACTCCATGTAGTAGGCATAGGGGTAGGTGTACTGCAGCGTATAGCGACACTAGACAGAGACAGACAGACACACAAATACCAATCTTGGATTAACAGTATTAAAAGGGAAGCCACGTATAGAACGGCATCATTAAAACAATTGTCAACAAATGTCGCTTAATGCAGTCAATCCATCATCCGCAGGATGATTAGCCATCCCTGAACTTAGCCTCTTTCTGGTTGTCTTTCAGGAGACACAAAGCACAGCAGTTTCTCCTTGATGCACCTGCACACAGTCTCGTCGTCTGCAAAAGTGTATCCTGTCTGTGTGTGTGTACCTTGGCCAGCAGCTTGGCGGCGTTCTGGAGGTACTGCCAGTCGATCCAGGTACCCAGGTTGTTCATGACCCGCTCCTGGATCTTCTCCTGGATGCGTTGGTACGTCTGGGCTTCCAGCTGGAGGGACTTGTTGTGGTTCTCCCACTGGAGGTGCGACACAGCAACATGCCATTACAGTGACTACAGTGCAGGGCTGCTAACGCCAGGCCAGACCACCATGCTCCAGTCAAACACCAACACCACGCTGGCTAGCATTATACTGATGCCTAAAATAGAAAAGGAAGGCTTAAGATATAGACTTTCATTGTAGGCAGCTTGTTTATGTTCAGCACATAGTTGCAGCATTACTTAGCTAGAATTGGATGAATCTACTAAAATTTGTAGTAAAAACAATATGTTGCTTTGGAATATCGAACACAGCTTTGGTCTCTTCTCAGGACGAGTCTTCTGAGACCAATTCCCCCGGAACTGATTCAAGACAGTCAAATTCACGTTGAGTCAAAGACGAGATTGTGACCATTATAAATTGGACCGGACTTGAGGACTACAGACCTGCCACAATCAAGTCTACACTACAACCAGACCAACTTGTGTGAGTGTGAGTCAGTGGGGGTGGTACACCCACCCTCTCGAAGTAGAAGAGGTATTTCTTCAGGGCCTCGCGGGCCTGGGCCTGCTGGCTCTGGTTGACGATGTCGGGGTTCTCCTTGTAGCGGCTGCACTCGTAGTACTCACTGCCGTGGGTCTTCCAGTCCCCCAGACACATCCAGCAGAAGTCTGCGCGCACGCACACGAGCACACACACACACACGTATCTCTTTCAACAAATGTCACTTTGGATAAAATTGTCAAATGCCCTAAATTTCTACATTTCTAGACCATTTCTCACCACACAGGGTATATCACCAACAGAACCACACCAAGCCAGTTACTTCCTAGTACTCCAGCCACTGAGTACTGAATACATATGGGAATTGAGCCCAGAGTGGGCAATGTGCTGTACCAAGTAAAAGTACACCGGGAATAGAATCCCTAACAAGATGTTTACAGTAAATGTACAAATGGAAACAGTAAAAGTTCATAGGGAATAGAACCCTGAACATGCTGTACACAGTAAAAGTACACAAGGAAACAGTGAGAGTACACAGGGGAATAGAACCCCCAACCTGCTGTACACAGGGGAATAGAACCCCCAACCTGCCGTACACAGGGGAATAGAACCCCCAACCTGCTGTACACAGGGGAATAGAACCCCCAACCTGCCGTACACAGGGGAATAGAATCCCTAATCTGCTGTACACAGGGGACTAGGACCCCCAACCTGCTGTACACAGGGGAATAGGACCCCCAACCTGCTGTACACAGGGGAATAGGACCCCCAAACTGCTGTACACAGGGGAATAGAACCCCTAACCTGCTGTACACCGGGGAATAGAACCCTTAACCTGCTGTACACAGGGGAATAGAACCCTTAACCTGCTGTACACAGGGGAATAGAACCCTTAACCTGCTGTACACAGGGGAATAGAACCCCAACCCTGCTGTACACACGCGCGAAAACGCAACCCCAACCTGCTGTACACAGGGGAAATAGACCCTAACCTCGCTGTTTACACAGGGGGAATAGAACCTAACCTGCTGTACACAGGGGAATAGAAACCCTACCTGCTGTACACAGGGGAATAAGAACCCCTACCTGCTGTACACAGGGGAATAGACCCCAACCTGCTGTACGACAGGGGAATAGAACCCCCAACCCTGCTGTACACAGGGGAAATAGAACCCTTAACCCTGTCTGTACACAGCGGGAATAAACCCACTAACCCTGCCTGTACACAGGGAATAGAACCCTTAACCTGCTGTCCACAGGGGAATAGGAACCCCACCTGCTGTACCCAGGGGGAATAAGAACCCCCAACCTGGCCTGTACACAGGGAATAGCATCCCTAATCTGGCCGTACACAGGGGAATAGACCCTAACCTGCTGTACACAGGGGAATCAGACCCTTAACCGCTGTACACAGGGGGAATAGAACCCCAACCTGCTGTACACAGGGGAATAGAACCCTAACCTGCTGTACACAGGGGAATAGAACCCCAACCTGCTGTACACAGGGGAATAGAACCCTTAACCTGCTGTACACAGGGGAATAGAACCCCAACCTGCTGTACACAGGGGAATAGAACCCTTAACCTGCTGTACACAGGGGAATAGAACCCCAACCTGCTGTACACAGGGGAATAGAACCCCCAACCTGCTGTACACAGGGGAATAGAACCCCTAACCTGCTGTACACAGGGGAATAGAACCCCTAACCTGCTGTACACAGGGGAATAGAACCCTTAACCTGCTGTACACAGGGGAATAGAACCCCAACCTGCTGTACACAGGGGAATAGAACCCTTAACCTGCTGTACACAGGGGAATAGAACCCCAACCTGCTGTACACAGGGGAATAGAACCCTTAACCTGCTGTACACAGGGGAATAGAACCCCAACCTGCTGTACACAGGGGAATAGAACCCCCAACCTGCTGTACACAGGGGAATAGAACCCTTAACCTGCTGTACACAGGGGAATAGAACCCCAACCTGCTGTACACAGGGGAATAGAACCCTTAACCTGCTGTACACAGGGGAATAGAACCCCAACCTGCTGTACACAGGGGAATAGAACCCTTAACCTGCTGTACACAGGGGAATAGAACCCCAACCTGGGGTTCCCAGGTGGGTGATCTCCCGGCCTTTCTGTGTGGAGTTTGCATGTTCTCCCCGTGCCCCGCGGGGTCTCTCTCCTTCCATAGTCAGAACCCCAATTAAAAACATGTGAAGAATCGCTTCTGCTGTCCTGTCCCAGACCAAGACATGGATGCAAGATCTGGTCCCCGGGCGCCGACGTAAACGGCTGCCCACTGCTCCTGGAGGGGCAGCATTACACAGGATGGGTCAAATGCAGAGACTTAATTTCCGTGGGTCACCCTCCCTGCATGTGTGTGTGTTTGGCGGTCACCACTTCCAGCATGCTGTGTTTGTGACCATAAAAGTGTGGATTAATAAAGTTGTTGTTCTTCTTCTTCTAACTGTGTGAGAAGATACTCACCATGTTTGCACTTGGAGCATTGCTGAAAAGACAGAAGAGACAGTAATGAATAATTAACTGAACATTTGTAGTTCAGTAGCAATTTTAAAAACAGGACAGTTGGAAGGATAAAAAGGGAGCTCAACATTATAAAAACACATTGGAATGACCGATTAATTTCCTCTGGAAATGTGTAAACATGGTTTGCCATAGCTTTCCCTGATCTACTTTCTAAATCATATTCATAAAACCAAGGCTTTTGTGCTCTGTAGTGAAGGAAATATTCAAATATGAACTATTTGATAAACAATCAAATTATAGGTTCAAATGACAGCTTGACAGGCCAGTGAATTGGGTCAAGACTTTCGTTTGTGAACATTTAAATGATACAATTTTAGCCAAGTCAAAAGGGCCAGTATGACTTCCTTAACGCCTCCCAGAGATAGAGACCTTCTTCGTGTTAACACTCACCATGTGGTTGCACCCTCCGTTCTTCTCAATGCAGATATTGCACTTAGGACACTGTGGAGGAGAGAGAGAGGGAGGGAGAGAAACAACCCATGACATCATTACAATAGCACGAACACGATATCCCAGCGAGAGACGGGGATGATTATTGTGCGCGCGAGTACAGAGGGAGAGTGTGTGTGTGTGTGTGCGCACATGCCCTTACATCTTTAGTGTGTGCGCTGATGTAGTTTGCCGTCTCCGAGTCGTCGGCACATTTGGTCAGCCATTTGCGGATGGTGGGGCAGTCGGTGGGCGCGTGGTACATCTGCCGGCATTTAAAACTGCAGCCACCACAGACGAAGACGAACAAGAGCGGAAACAGAGAGTTTACTCATGTTTTGTTGAGTTGAACAGACAAGCCCAAAACATTGCAAGGCCTTGAGTGATGGTTCAAACATTAGCTCAAGTGAAACTGTGCATGTTGTCATTAACATCCAGATAGACGTGTGGCAGCGGGCTGAAGGGCGGTGCAGGCAGGCAGGCAGACGGGCACCGTACCAGAAGACCTCGGTGCAGCGGCTGCACTGCACCCTGCGCGCCCGCGGCTCCTGGACCTGGATGACGATGGGGCAGTCGGCACCGGGACACAGCTGGAGCTGGAAGTGGCTCTGGAGGGTGGGGGGCAGGCAGGGGGGATTCATAAAAAGGTACATTGTGTGATGCGACCTGTGGACTTGTACTTTCATTAATCTCCCTTTGGGGATGAATAGAGTAGCCATCCACATATCCATCTAAACGAGAGAAGCTTTTTTCAGAAGAACACATGTCCTCACTTTTCTGTGGTCCGCATGGATCCATTCATCTTCATCCCACCTCACCAGATTTGTATTTAACCAGTATTCAACTCGGGGAAGAAGCTCATTGACAATAGTAATCTCTTTTTAAAGAGTGCCCTGAAATTGCTTCACATCTGTCCATTCCTCAACTCTATTTTTCGGCAAATGATCATACTACAGTAAAAACCTATGGGCTGGCGAACACTAGAACTGTAAACTAGGTGCTTTTCTCTGAGTGCAAGTGTCTTTTTTTCAATTGTTCCCCATGAGAGGAGTGCACTTCAGCAGCAAGCAGCCGCCTGCAGAACTAAACACAGCACCCAGCGTCTTCTTTCAAAACTCTCTCAAGCTTTTTTGGTGCGGGCACTCTGGGTGCCTCGACTTGAAAATATCTGAACATTTTTCACACATGGATGTATCGATGTTAAAAAGCTAGGCGCTAATCTGGCTTGTCATAGAAAGCATTGTAAACAAAGCAGAAGCACTTAATCCCAGGGCTTTGCAGCATATTTCTGCCAGAAGAAGGTGTTATGTGGCCTGAGGCCTCTGTTTAATGTTCAATGTTAAGCACCAATTGCACAAAAGCACATCCCTTGTTTGTAAAAAAAAAAAAAAAAAAAAGGCAATGAAGCCGTTTCTGATTCTGAGGCCACGAGTGAGTGATATCATAGGGGAGCAGGAGGAAGAGTACCTCCACGTAGTCCCTGAAGAGGTAGCGTCTGTACTTGTCTTTCAGCTCTTCCCCCGGCAGCAGAGGAAGCACAAAGTCCTCCGGCATCTGCAAGGAGCAGTCCTGAGCCATGCACGAAACACCTGAAACACACACACACACACTTCAAGCCAAACTGTTGCAGAATGGCTGGGAAAGAGGAATTGAAGAGAGAAAACATATTTCTGAAAGTAATCCTTGACATCATAGTGGTCTGCAATAAAGTGGTCTGCACAGGAGATATAAGAGACTGTATACATTATGTGCTTTCATTGTGTGCATGGGCGCAGACGATGCTGGCAAAGAGAACAGTGTAGTGGGAAAACGTGCCAACAGGAAACACCGTTTTAAATGCATACAAGTGTCAGTGAGTCGCGTAATGTTGACGCTGGATCCACCGTTCATAATGCGTGAAATATTGTCAAATGTGAAAACGATAAACTGGCCCTCCGTGAAATATTGATATTAGGATGCAAAATACGGGGAATATGAACATCAAATTGAATTCATCATAGCGGATACCATTGTGCATGTGTTCAGTTTATCTGGAATAAACCAAATATATTTGATCCCTCTAAAAGAAATCAATCATATTTTGGGAAAAGGCCATAAACAATGTAGGCCTTTCTTTGTGTAACGCCTCAAACTAAAGAACATTACAGCTGTCCTGTCTGCGGCATAATATCCACTAAACTTGTTTGGCCTAATGGGCTGCATTGTGTGACAAAGTTCTGATCATAACTGATAGGAGACTTGATAAATACATTGATAAATATAAATACATCTTCTAAATACAAGATGCAGCTTGAGATTAAACTAATGTGTCAGTCTAATGTCCAAGTTAGTGTCTTCTTAAAACAAAAAATAAGGGGGGAAAAGCAAATGAAATAGAAAATCCAAAGAACCGAAGTAATATTTCACCACACCACTCGCAAACAAAAGTAATAAACTGTAAGAATATGTACAGTAGAAGCACACCACGCGCTGTCATTGTCTGATGCAGAAATATGTGGTGCTGGGGGTGTGTGTGTGTGTGTGTGTGTGTGTGGTGTGTGTGTGTACCATGGATGAAGGCAACGGTAGCCACTCTCTCTCGCATGTTTTTGCCCTCGCACGGACGGGCACACATGATTGACTCTATACGACGCGTGCAGCGAGTGAGTCGGGTTACCGCAATATAAATCTGTTGCTGTGTGTGTGTGTGTGTGTGTGTGTGTTGAAACGCACCCTAGTAACGTGAGCCCACGTTACCACCTCACTCCTACGCACCCCAGTTTCAACTCTGAATGACATTTGAAATGACTTGAACACAGCTTTTTTTTTTTGTTTCCTGTGTTATGACAGACGTTGTGTTGTCGAGCGTGTCTCCGGTTAAGATACGCTTGACAACTTCGGAGAAGTAGAAGGTCGAGGCGTATCGAGGCGTGATTGTGATCCAAGTGTGTCAGCAGTTGTGCTCTCCAGTCTCAGCCCTCGGCCAAGGTCTGAAATGAACACTCGCTCGCCAGATACCGTCCACTGAGATCAGATTCAAAGCCAATGACAATAGACCTTTCCTATTCAAACGGCAAGTCCCGCCCCCCCAGTTACTGTTGCTATGTCCCACAAGCTTTCCCACACGCTCTGCAGCATGTTACCAAAATGTCCACTGAAGAACACCCCCCTGCTGATTCTCTCTCAAGGATTCCTGACAATATCGCTGTATGTTATTTGCCAAATACTTTATCTAAGAGTTCTACAGAAAGGTTTGAACTATTTGACACAAGGATATATCCATGACATTCTGATTTCGGACGGAGCAGACGACAACATAAAACTTGATGCTCAGTGTTGGCGATCTATGCGGAAGACAAACGCCTCACAAACTCCACATTGAAATTCGTCAGGACAAAATCGTGGAGTCCTACTGCACATGTAAAGCAGGGTGAGTACGTTAGTGATGTGTTTACAATGAAAATAAGCCTAAGATCTGCTAACTACTAGCTACAATGGGCTAATCACCTAGCTATGCTAATCACATGATGGCATGGTAGCAATCTGGTCCTAGCGAAAAAAACATTTCACTGCTCAATGTGCCTGTACACTGAAATAGGTGACAAATAAACCTTTGAATTTTAACTAATTAGCGAGCTTTGTAGCTTTTGGTGTCGGCGCTGCTGTAAATTGATGTGTGGAGTCGCCATCAACCATTTGATTGTTGCACTTGTGAACTTTCAGTGTTTTAAGTCCATCACAAAAACCACTGCGTTCAGTAACTGCCTTATCAGATACAGCTCCTGTAAATAACTCGGACACAAACATGACAGACCCACTTGGATCACATCCAGTCAATGCTTTGAGGGTTGTGCTTGACTTATAGTCACTATAAAGCTGACTCTGTAAAGCCAGTGCAGATGGCACCTGGGTCTTACATTCAGTACCATCAATAATGACTAAAGTAGAAGGAAATTCTTTTCTAAAGTTTTCAGGCATGTTTTTAATAATAATGTCTATGAGGCCATATGCTCAGTTGTCCAAATTTAAAATACATAAAATCTATCCATGTATCAAAAACAAGTCCTGCAGACTGCATGGATTCTCCAAATCTGGATGAAACACGCTCCCTGTAATCTCTCTGGATATCTGTGGTCATTATTGCACGTTCCCCAAGCGCATCTAAGAACTATTTTCTAAATGTAACTGTAGTCTAATCAATGAACACAACAACACTGGACAAGCTTTGTTTGTGGGACATCATGGTGGCTCTATTAAGAAATCAGGCAATCTTATTGGTTATTATTCTCCGCGTGACTGACAGTGTGGAAAGGTCCATTACAAGGAATCATTACAAATGATCAGTCATTTCTGTAAGAAAACCCAATTGAACATCGAAGGCCACCAGAACTAAAACGCCCTCGGCATGGAGACCAGAGCATGGCTTAAACCTCATTTACAGTTGCTGCCCGTGAACCTAGGGAGCCGGCGCAAACTCAAAATGGCGTTGTCATCCTGTCCCTCGTTCATGGGGGTCACATAGCAAGCAGTTGTGTGTCCCGGCCAAACGGCGACTATAAACGGCATGGCCGTGCATGGACCTCACTAACACTGATAATAATGCCCGCTGCAAAATAAATCAATAAATACTACAAAATACCAGGGCCCGAGGTGTAATGGTAAATGGATTGCATTTATATCGCACTTTTATTCATACACCGACGGCGGTGTCAACCATGGAAGGTAACAACCAACACGTCAGGAGCGGTTAGGGTGGTGTCTTGCTTAGGGACACCTCAAGGAGCCCGGGGATAGAACCAGTAACTTTCCTGTTGCCAGACAACCGCTCTTACCTCCTGAACTACTGCCCAAGGCAAAACACAGAATCCACACACACTAAGTCGTGGTGGTTGTCTGGTAGAGGACTTACCCACTCCCATGCCGTCCTTGACGAGCACGGTGCAGTGCTGCTCCCAGCATGCTTTGCAGAAGGAGTGCTGACAGGGCAGAGCCAGCAGGGCGTCCCGCCGCACCACCTGGAGACACACGCCACACTGGAGGGACTGGGGGGCCTGACACACACACACACACACACAATGAACGTTAGCATGACCTGACGTCCCATCTTATCTGCAGTGATTCTTAAGGGTACAAACATTAAACAATAAATAATATTATTATTTATTCATTCACTTTAAAAAAATAAAATAAAATAATATATTGTATTTTCAGTAGGCATACATGCTTTTGTACTTTTGCATTTGTTTGTTTCGTTATGACATTTAATTATTGGCAATGAATACTTAATATGTATACAATATGACATGCACAAATTCCAGTCGTACAATAAATATCACTCATCCCATCTTGACATCAAAGACACACAAGCATCAGCCAGTTTGCTGAACAAGTCGACTGCGTGTCTTGTTGTGTTAAAACAAGACACTAGTAAGGACATAACTAGAGAACTGTGGAGGCCATCTGCTACATAGCCTCGAACAAAACAGTGGTTAACAAAACAGTTATTTCTGCACACACAATCAATGAATTAGATAATTGATTGAGTTCAGTTCCTGATGTTCCCCGGGGGGAGGGGGGGGGGGGGGCAGGCCTTCCACCCTGAAGGAAATCGCTGATGACGTTTTTCAAACTTCAACCACAGCAATAAGCACACAGGATACATAAACACGAACAACACTACTCACAGTGAGTGTTCTGCTAGTGCTACTGGGCTGCACCAGGGCATCAGACATCAGCAGAGATGAGTTGGACTTGTATCTATGGAAACCATGACCAGAGCACATCAGTCAGAGTGTTGAAAACACGAAGCAACCACACACAAACACAAGAAACAGATGGACAAAGGGATGAAAGAGGAGAGTGAGGAAGAGGGGGGTGGAAAGATCTGTACATGCAGAGCAGCAGGACGGTGACTGTGGGAGGGAAGAGGGGTGGGGGGGGGGAGAGCAGAGAAGTGTGCATCTGTTACCTGTCCAGTATTAGTGACACCTGCCAGTGAAAATGCACGAGGACCAGTTTAGCGACAGCCGGCAATACCTGAGAAAGAAGACAGAGAGAGACAGAGAGACAGACAGCGAGAGAGAGAGAGGAGAGAGCGAGAGAGGGGGGAGAGAAAGGGGTAGACGATTGGAGAGAGATGAGAGAAAAATTGACAGACAAACGGCTTTCCCAAAGTTCAAGTTAATCTTTATTGCCCCTCGACATGATTGGTTTGCGGTCAGGGTTTCAAGATCAATAAACTATACAAATGACCTCATCAAACACACACATCTACAGCCAACAGTATGAAGAACAATAAAACAGCAGACAACAGTAAGACAATACAAAAAACACACGTCATGGCAGAGGTTGAGAGGAGGCAACAAATAAAAACGTGTTCAATAAAGCCATAAATGTGTAAGGGCTATTTCCTGCTTAGCTCGTCGATAGCCTTATATGCCTTTAGTGCTACTAGCAGGCACCCTGAAAATGGCGGCCAGAAGGCAAGAGCTCCACCTCCTTCTGCAGGGAGGGGGTGATCACAACAGCATGAGCCATCCTAGCTGAGGACCTGCTTGTTATGAATGAGCCGTGCCTGACTCACCCCAGAGACCTGGCTTGCCATTTTAACCAGGCTTCCGAGTCCCATCTTATTGGACAGGTTAAGATTTCCATACCAGGATACAGAACTACGTTCAAATGGATTCAATAACTCAATGCAATTCGTCCTTGCAGTACAAACACCAAAGAATAAGGCTGAAAAGAGATGCCATCGCACTTTTGAGATGGCATTTCCAGGCACAGTAAAAAAAAAAAAAAAAAGTCCAAAATAACTATCATGCAATAAAGTGCTCAATTCTTACTTTTATTCCATGTTCACGCAAAAATAACTTCTTCGAGTTCCGGCCAACGCTATGTCATAGCGACTAAATAATTTAGGCTTTGCATTCCATTATTTTATTGCAGCTGAATATGTTGGCGCTGGCCTGTCTGCCGGACTGGAGTGAGCCAGAGCAACATCACATTAAACTCGACCGGTGTGTCTATTCAAGCCAAGGCCCATGAAATACAAGGGGGGTGGAGGTGGGGCGTGTTTCAATGGGAAATAGCCTAGACTGGCCCTCTCACAGACAGGGGCGGTGCTGGAGTGCATCCCCCGTGTCTGGGAGGAGGTCTCTTCAACGACTCAGCGGTCGAATCTGATTGGCTCTGCCATCTGAATGAGCATCAGCCACTGGGAATAGACAGGCGACACTCGAGCTGGGCTTTTGTACAGGGGGGTACTTTATGGAAATTCATAGATTGCGATTGGCCAGCATCAGAATAAGGAAAAAAACTCCAACCAGCCCCATTGAGCATGTGTATAAGTAGACATGGTCACATAATACCCACCCGACACAAACGTAATCCTTTTACATTTCTATATATAGAAGTAGCTTTGGATAAAAGAGTCTGCCAAATGCCCTAAATGTAAATGTTTATAATGCAAAAAGCAGTCCATACAACTGCAATAATTCAGAGGGATATTGTGTTGAGTGTGAGACTCCCAGACCAACTGGGTTCCAGCTCCATTGTCGGCAGCCCAAGATGCTTGAACCCCACCTGTTTGTTAATTATATCCATCTGTATTCAATGCAAGTCAATACAGTATCTGCTAAACACTGATCCTGAGTCCAGCAGTCCTGCTCTGTTATAGCAGAACTTCTGGAGACACAGCACAGAGCATGGGCTGGAAAACAAAAACTGCAAGTGGGCAGAGTGACACCCTATTTCCTGTTTCCAAACATTCTACCTATCCAACGAAACTGATTCCCGCAAGTGGATGACTTTTCAGAAGGGGATTTGAATAACTATATTTCTACAGTGGTCAGTCTACAGTGCTGAAACCTATACAGGAGCTTTTTACAGTTTACTAGTGCTGGCCCAGTTTGTATTCGCCAATTACGAGCTTACAGATCCCCACCTCCAGCAACATGATTGGTCGAAATAGATAAGCGAAAGGAAGTGAAATGCCCCGTTCACCCAGATTTGAACTTGTCATCAGACTTCATGTGATTTCAGAGAGCAAAACACAAAACACTAGTACTCATACTAAGCACTACTCTACTCACCTTTAGTACTGCAGCAACATTGTTAACCTCCTCGCTCAGCACCCGCTGGCTCTCCTTGTAGGTGAGGCAAGTGAACTGGTACTCCTCGGGGTCGAAGGAGTCCGCCCCCTGCTGCTCCACGTCGCTGGCCACACCCTCGTAGTAGTCGGCGATGTCGCCTTGGTCCTCCTCCTCCTCTTCATCCCCACCGTCATCATCCTCGTCGTCCTCCTCCGAGTTCACGCCGAAGTCTTCCTCGTTGCTGTCCGACGCCTGGCTGTTCATGTCCACAGACATCCGGGCCGTCCAATCAGATCAATCCAGACAGGTGGATGGCTCCGCCTACCCGTCGGAGCACACCTGCCGGATTGGCAAAAAAATAAAGAGGCCTCGTTCGAAGCTCCACCTGGGCCGGCGTCCGCCGTGGATTGGTCCTCTCTGGAGGAGTTCTGGTGCAGATAGAGATGCTATTGGCCCGTCTTCCTGTCTGTCTGCCTTGAGGGTGGGGTTTTAGCTGAATGAGCTCAGCAGCAGCGGAAGAAGCAGAAGAAGTCACACTCTCCGTCACTCATCTTCAGGGCGAGAGGGGGTCCGTGGAGGGCCTGGAGGAAATAAAGACTGGAAGAAGAAGAAGAAATTAAGGGGTGAGAGGTTTGGTGTTGAAACACTTTGATCCCGTATCCTACAACACAACATCATCCATGAAGGACAGCGCATTACGACACAGCGTTGGCCCAGTAATCCGATTAGTCACGTTATCAACTAGTAAAAAACCTTAAACAAATCCCAGCAAGGTTGAGCAGCTGCCTCTCACAGAGGAACACACTGCACCCGGGGGAACATGGTGAAGCCAGCCAAGGCTGTGACGTGGTGTTTGATGTTCAGTTGTCCTGGTGTCAACCGAGTAGTTATAAAACCTCCTGGGCCCTGCTGCAAACCCCCACACACATGCACACACTCTTTGAAATGTGTTTGGGAAGGTGCAAATTAAATTCTACACTTCTGTTGGGAACTCCACTCAAGTGTATTAATAGTCAATATGCCACAAACCCAGTTCCTCACTCATAGTTATTCCAGCAGCCTCTAAGCCCACGATACAACACAGAAGTAGGCTTACTCACAGTCAGTCTGTCCTAGCGATGTTTTACATGATACACCCTTGTTGTCACCCGACACAGGCTTTTTCGGGAAAGACATGTTTGAAGTAACAATAACAACATTAATTTCTGCAGATAAATGTAATCATCTTTGCTCAAGGATGCCCACAGGTAGCCTGTGCATTGTGGACATTGCCGGGATCGAACCCAGTACCTTAGATCGAGGAGTGGAACACCCTACCCACTACACCATCCTGCCCCAATAACACAACAAGCTGGGCCGCAGGTGTGTGTGTGTGTGTGTGTGTGTGTGTGTGTGTGTGTGTGTGTGTGTGTGTGTGTGTGTGTGTGTGTGTGTGTGTGTGTGTGTGTCTGGTGCAAGGAATGTTCGGACCCGTTTCGACGATCACTGCAGGTCGACGCACTGACGTCGCTTTGAGAACCACTTGACGCACAGAAAACTACTTGATGCACAGAGAATTCACACTGTGTGGCAGGGGATGCAGACAGTGGGACTCGCTGCAGAAGGATGTGTCACCTCTACGCCATAGGCCTCTCACAGCACAACAGTCCAATCATGAGTCATAGCGAATGTGACATGATTTTGACAGATTTCACAATATCTACCCATCCGCCCAATATCCACCCATCAATCCATATATACATGCAAACCCATCTGGGGTTCATTACCCCAAGTTAGGCCTACTTGATGCTTAATGTCAGACAAAGTGCTAGCTTTTACTAAACCATTTTGGAAATGATGATGTAGATGTATGACCATGTCGTAAAACATAACCGCCGTAGCCTATACTGGGTTTGGAATTATCTCATTTTACACTTGAAGCTGAGTCATCATGAAAATCGGGGAAACTTTCCAAGGGCGGTCAGCGATAATCCAGCATTAGACTAAGGGGTTTACCTCAGCTGTCATCTTAACCTTAGCTGCCACCTGGATAACCACTTGTACTAGGTACCAAATCTTGTTGTTGTTGTTGTTGATTATTCCAGCACCAACGGTTGGACATCTTTGAACTAGTATAGGCCTACTACGAAATTGTTTTTGCTGCCTGCAAGCAATCCTTTTTTTGACTCCTGTGGTTTATGTCCTGTGGTTTATGTCGACACCAACGTTGTTGTTGAGAGACGCCTCTCTGGTGAGATAATGGGGGTCGATGTGTGTGTTTGTTTATATTCGGAGTAAACACTAAAGTAAGTGTGAAAAATCCAGCCGTTCAAAGTATAAATATATGCGCTCGTCCAGGCTTACAGCTACAACACGGGTGATATGTATTATACTGTACTGAGGCTTAGGGCCACGGTCTAGAGGATTAGACTGTAGCACACATGCGGACGGTGCGGTACACACACCAGGGTCAAGACGATTGTTGGAAAGCACAGAATAAATAAATGATAGCCGCCTCCCCACCTCCCCTACAGTATTCACATCTACAAGTGCGTACATCGCAGGTAGTCCTGAAAAGACACCACAACGGGTCAGAAACCAGGCGACCCAAAGAGGCAGCCCGGGTGGTGAAGACGCACAACAAACGACCCGGCGGTGCCAAAATTGTGGCTTCATTATAACAAGAGGAAGAGGTCGCCGCGTCGACGACGTGACCGCATCACCCTCCGCCTGAACGGTGTAACCAACCAACCACCCCCACCCCACCACCACTACTACCCAATGCTCGCATTCCGCCCCGACTAAAAATAGTCCCGGTCCAGAACTGGGTGACATACATATCGGCAGCAGGCTACTAATGTATCAGCTAAGATAATATAAGATAGAACTTTATTAATCCCGAAGGGAATTCTTGTGCCAGGTTGCATAGCGATACAGTACAATAAAACAATAGAGAAATCAACAGAATACTAAATATAAACTAACAGATTTACAAATGTACAGTCAAAATATAGAGGCAAATATATAGGCAAGATAAGATATTCAGACGACGAAAACAATTTGGCATAATTGAAGTGTAATATTACTGGACATGACATTAAGAATATTGCACATGATGATGAGGAAATGAGATGTAGTGAGTAAGAAACAGAAAATAAACTGAAAATAAAGGACAGGTGGGGGTGGGGTTTGGTGGTAGCTACCCGCTAGATCCAGCCGGGGAGGGGGGTTGGGGTGGGGGGGGCACCTGGCTGCTCAACAAACTAAATGAAGAGCAGAGTCGATGTGGGCATGCTAACGTTAGCCGGCCGGGGGCTAGCGTGTTTTTTTTAATAAGTAAACGGCGGACGGGCGTGTCGACTGCCGCCGTTGAACAAAACACAAAAATCTCACACACACACATCGGGAGGGGTCTTCTTGTGAAACTTTGCCCAGGACTAAGGAGAGGAGAGCCGCCACCGCCACCACCACAACCACACAGCCATTGTTCTCCATAGGAATACACAAACAGCAGCACGTCAGACGGGAGAGTTAGCCCCGGTACCCCCCCCGCTGGCTGCTACTGCTGCATCACGCCGCTCGGTGACCACTCTATCCCGGGGACTGAGATGTAAACAAGGCCCGCGTCAGCCCGACAGACAGAGAGAGACACACACACACACACACACACACACACACACACACACACACACACACACACACACACACACACACACACACACACACACACACACACACACACACACACACACACACACACACACACACACACAGTGACGCGCACCCCTGCCCGCCGGCACCGCACAAAGTCGTTCATATTTACCTTGCCGAACTGCGTCGAGTCGGCTTACAGTGCGAGTGCGAGTGAGCGGTGGTCAGCGGGAGAGAGAGGATCCAGAAGCGACCTCACTCAGCTCGTTCGGCAGCCGGAAGGCGGACTCTGACGTGATATTTATACATGACGTCACGTCCGCCTACATATATCGTTACAGTTGCGTTATAAAGTATGACTGGCTGTGCTCACTTAAAGATGTATCGCACGCTTAGAGGAATAATACAATAATACATTCATAAAATAGTGTCATTTGTAATAAAATGCTAGTTTTACCCCAAAACGTTTATTTTACAATTTTGTTTAAAACATGAAATTATAGCAATGGTACCTGTTACTTGGAGTGTTTATATAAAGAGATAAATTCATGCAATAACCTGTGAGGCCTGCCTGAGCCTGCTGTCCTAAGAAGACCATATGAAGGAGGCCAGCACCAGGCCTTCTGCTCAGTCCCACAGCCAGGGGACGAAATCCCAGTGTTTACCAGGTGTGTGTGTGTGTGTGTGAGAGAGGGATGAGGGCAAAAACCAAGAATCGCTTTCCTTGGGTGACCCTCGGGTGGGGAACCTGTTTCTAAGGTGTGTATGTGAGGGACTGCTGGTAGTTTAAGAAACACCTGCAAAATTTTCATTTCAAGGTTTCTGTGATCATGCTTAAATGTTTTGAAATGAAATGAACACAAAGAAAAACAAATCAATCATTTCTCAGGTTTACTTGCATTTCAAAACGTCTTAGAAAAATACTTTTATACAAAAACATTGTTCATCCATATATTTTACAAACAACATTGAGGAAACAAACAAGTTTGAAAATAGCAATGTGAGACAAACAAATGCTGGTCTAAACCTAGACCCTATAGTCTAGACCCAGAACCTAGTTGGGAGGTGGGACACAGGTGCACATCACAAACCACAGATAGTAATAGACATCCTTTCTTCAGTGTGAATGGGGTCTCAGAAACGGACTAGCAGGTGTGTGTATCACACGGTAATACACATCGTCATCTTTATCGCTTATGCATGTTTGACAGTATGGCCGTGTAGTGGATAATGTCTATGTGGAACCATCACATTGGGTAAGAAATACAAAGAAACAGAGACAATAGAATTCCTGGCCTCCTGTCTGGACTTAACCCAATTAGACACTGCTGCAGCCTGTTCTTCGGTCCAAGCCAGGATCCTGTTTCTGCGGATGTCACTGCTCCTGATGGCGGGGAATTCAGACTCATAGGGTCTACCATTGACCGGAGTGTAAAAATGACCACGCGAGTACTTCTCCAAGTCAGTACTTATTGCTAACTATTGCCCAACACTTATACTGATATCAGTGGAACTGTTACACAAGCACTCAGGGTATGTATTTTAGCAAACGCTCCCGTTCATTCCCCCGAGGCATGCTTGAACAACTTTCTGAGGAGAAGGCATGTGCTGTATAGCTTAGCTTTGAAGCGTGAGGTATTTTTTCCATCGGCACTAGCAATATTCCTTTTTTTTTCAAGTCACACTTTCTCAAAGGGAAACATGGTTTTCTCCTGGCCTTTCCTCTCACGTTTCGTTATCTTCCTCTTCGACACACTCTTCCTCCCGCCCTCCTCCTCCTCATCCTGTCTGTTCTGGGGCCAGGACATGGCCAGAGTCTCTGCTGCCGTCTTAGCTCCGGGGTCTTCGGCCGGAGCCCCACCCCGCTCCTCTCCGCCTTCGTCGGATGACAGCCCGGCCGCCCCCTCTCCGTCCCGGGTGTGGCCCTGACTCGAGCCCCCTTCTCCACCGAGGTCCTGGCTCTTCTTGCCGTATCGCTGCTGGAGCCTCTCCCTGATCAGGAGGCCCTTCACCAGTAGCTTCCAGTTGGTGGTGGCCCGCTTCTCCCGCTTCTGTAGGAGACCAGAGGAGGAACGATAGACACTTCAACATCATGGAGTTTGACACATTTTTATTGGAGCTAGCTTAAAGGCATAGCTAGCATTTTAGTTAGCTTTTTTTATTGCCAGGGTCTAAGTGCAACTTTGTAAAAGGGCTGTTGTTTAGGACCAATTAAACGGAACTACAAGTGTGAAAATATGTGTGTTTTCCCAGTTTTAGCATGTCCAAGATCAAATCACACCAAAATCATGCACACCGACATCAGGCCCACGGAAACATAATGCCACGCACATCTCTCTCCTTCTGCTTCTGGATGTGTTGATCTTCCACCCAGGCTGCTCGGAGAATCTCCTCGTGCTCCTCGCACACAATGTAGCCGTCGGTCCTGAAACACACACACACGCACACACACACACACACACACACACACACACACACACACACACACCACACACACACACACACACACACACACACACACACACACACACACACACACACACACACACACACACACACACACACACACACACACACACACACGTTAGTGAAGTTTCAGCACTACACGCTGGTTGAGTGAGTGAGTGAGTGAGTGAGTGATGTTAGTGGGTTCAGGTGGCTGCTTCCTTACACAGCGTGCGAGTATCCTCCGTGGAAGTCGAAGCCTGTGACGGCGGGCGCGGCGTCCATGTTCAGCTTGCGGGCCACGCGGTTCAGGGTGGCCAGCCGCAGGTGGACGCAGCCCACGGGCAACATGCAGGGCTTGAACAGGTAGACGTTGCCGTACTCGTTACGGGGCACCTGGGTGGGGCGAGGGCAGCATGGGCGGGGTTATTCATGCATTCCACTCAGGAAACAGGAAGCACAAAAATGGACCCCAAAAAAACATGGCCATTAATGTATAATTTTAATAATGTAGCATATACTGTTCGTAATGTCTTTATTCGCATGTATTGTAAAACGTCCGGTGTCGTCCCGGCCGGGTGCCTGCCAGAGTTGCTCTTTGTGATCTTGTGCTCAAGAATTTCCTTCGGAATTAATAAAGTTTTATCTGATCATATATTATCTTGTTTGCATTCATTTACATGAACATGTCTGGTTTTCTGTTGCAGATTTTAGCTCTTATTACATTTCTTCCAATTGTGATTTCATTTCTGTCCCTTCTTCTGTGACACCCACATTTCCCGCATGGAAGGAATAGTCCAGTCTCATCTCAACTCCACCCTAACCACCCCCTTGCGCCCCCCCCTCCATCCTCTCCACCCACCTTGCCCTCCACGGCGATGGGGGGCTCGTACTCCTCCGTCTGCCACTCCCCAAACAGCGCCAGGTCCTTCTCCTCCTTCGGCTCCACCATCATGCGTGTCTTGCGGGACCGGTTGGAGAAGCCCTTCACCATCTGAGGACCGCAGAGAGGACAGACAAGACACGTGTCAAGTGTTCAGTCTCCGGTGGCTGACGGAGCGCAGGGGAAGAAATAGGCCCTGATGATGGCAACGAACACGAGGAGACGGAGTGATACCATCGATCACTCATCATCTTGTCCGTTGCGTGTCGTGATTGAGATCACAGTGAGGGGTCAGATTGGTGCAATTGTTAGGGATTGAGAGAGAGACAACAGTTACATTTTGTGAGGACAGATGGAGAGAATAGAGGTGAGAGAGAGAGAGAGAGAGAGAGATGTGTGGAGAGATTGGGACTGGGGCGAGTGGAAGGTCGTGTCCACACACATACGCCGGATAAATGGAGAAACAGCATTCGAAAAGCTCAGTTTTGAGTGGCGGAACACGTCGACTTAGTGAGAATCGAAGATTTAAATGGAGCACATTAAAAAAAGTTGTGTGGACATGTAAACCTGACGACGCATCAGATGGTTTGTTACACAGAACCATCTGGGAAGTCGTCCTTTGAAATGGTTTTAAAAAAAGTACTTGGCAGGTGACGAACCAGCTGTCCATCACCACACCCGCAGCTGCCAGGAGTTCTTCATAAGACACAATAAATCAATAAAGAGGCCAGTTAAGACATGACACTAAATGCTGTAGTTTGAGCGAGTGTCTCACCTTGTATGGCTCCTCTCCGAGTCGGACAGTGCGCGCTTCCTTCAGCCAGGTGTCCCTGGAGTGCAGCTGGTGAACACAGTCCCTGTAAACCATTAAGAGAGCAGTCCCTGCATTAGCTGCACATAACTTTAAATAACAAGCAAGGGGAAGTGATTAGGCATTTGAAAACAACCACACCATTGATGCAGAGAAACTGCCGAAATTGCTGGTTAATGTTTCAACGTGGGATGCTTCACACTAGGGCTGGCCGATCCGAAAAATTTGTCATCAAGATAATTATGGGGAATATTACACAACATTGATAAATATCACGATATACGATATACCAAAATACCAAATACCATATCCGAACAGCTTAACTGTTTTCCTTTCTTATTGACATTTCACATGGCCTATTTCATCATTTTAAGGCCGTAGGCTCTCATCATAATTCATTTAGAATGTAAAACTGGGTATCACGATAAGCCGATATCTTAATCTCATGACAATACAATGACATTCAAATGACGAAAATGTTGAATAGTTGCCCAGCCTCACACATGCAAATTTTTGACAGTGTAATTCCCAGACTGACCTGGAGTACACAGGCTCCCCCCTGCAGTACCCCAGCACGGCCGCCGTGGAGGGGTAGAGAGCCTCGAACTTGAGCAGGTGCCTGGTCAGTGCATACAGAGGGTGGTTCTTCAGCTCGGCTATGGCGGTGGGCAGCGGCTTGTCCAACAACTTGGCTTGAAGCTGACGGGCAGGGAGACGAGACAAGGGAGTCAATAGGTGTAATGAGTGTGTATGTACACCAAGTGGGATGAAAAAGAAAGTACAATTCTTTTATTTTCCAGCTGCACGGTTTTATACATCAGGAGACAACGAGAGGACAGGTAGTGGTGACTTACTGATCTATGGTGACTTACTGATCTATGGTTTTAAGGTCAAAGTTAGTTTGTTACAAAAGTTTTAATTTGTCAGATAAAAGGCTGAGTACAAGGAAGAGTTAATGGTGGACCAAGGTCCTAGTGTCAACATTTATCTAATGTCCATCTCCATTCATTTGCTTTTGCTTGTAGAAATGTACAGTATGCATGTACATTATGACATTATGAGCAATTATGACTTGAAACTATTAAAATCCCATTAACTTATTTTAAGTCACTTTGGACAAAAGCACCAAAACACATCAAAACGCCTCCCCACTCCCTCACCTCTCTCTCCTCCTTGGCGTCTTGCCCGCCCTCCCGCCCCAGGAAGGGCGCCAGCGTCTCGGCCCACCACGACTCGTCCACGCGACGCTTCCGCGACGCTGTCATCCAGGTGGGGTCGTACTTGCGTCCCAGGTCCTTCAGGTGCCCATCGCCGTCCACCGCCAGCACGTAGGTGACGGGCGCCGTGGCGTGGCGCCAGCAGAGCGGCGCCACATCCACGCCGCGCACCACGTCCATGCACACCCACGCTGCGCGCCGCTCCACAAACACCTCCAGCCACTCGTTGTCGCCGCCGCCGGCACCCTCCCTCTTCCTCCTCGCCCCCCCGCTGCTCCTCCGCCTGCTCCCGGCGGCATCCTTTCCACCTTCATCGACATTGTTGTTGTGGTCTTCCTCCTCCTCTTCGTCATCGTTGCGGCTGTTGTTGATTTTCTCACGTCTATTCCCGCCACCGCCGTGTTTCCTTTTGCCCCAGAACCGCCCTTTTCCGTGTCTGGCCCCACCTCCTCCCTTCTCAAAGTCGTCGTCATCGCTGTCCTCCACCTCCTCGCCGGTCACCCGGAACTCCTCCTCCTCCCCGTCGCTGGACTCCTCTTTGTCACTGCCGCTGTCCTCCTTGTAGCTGACCTTGGACGCCACGCTGCGGCGCTTGGCGTTCTTTGGCCTCTGGCCACCCCCCTTTCTCCTGCTCTTCTCCTCCCCCTTCCCCTCCTTTCTCTCCTCCTCCACATCTTCTTCCTCTTTCACTTCTTCTTTCCACTTGACTTTTTTCCCGCCCCTCCTCCCAGGAGCAACAGGGGAGGCCTGGGTGGGCCTCTTGGCTCCGGGGGAGACGTCGGGATCCAGGGAGCTCTCCTCGAGGGACTTCCCACTGCCGGGGCTCTTCCCTGGGGTCGTGCTGCTGCTCTCAGACCCTTTGCCCTGTGGACAAAAAAGACCACATAAAATCAGGAGACAAGGACATACTATGGACGGCCTATGTGGCAACTCGGTCACAGTTCTGCAGCACAGATTGGCAAAGGCTGTGTGAGGCACTTCCAACCGACATGTGATTGGCATATTATAGTCCATTATTTCTTATATAATGCCTTTAATGTCTTAAAGTTGAAATATGCATAATGTGAATAATCCATACCTTGGCTCGGGGTGGTTTCAAGGGAATTGGCTGCAGAGAAAGGACCAGTCGGCAGAAGAGTTGCAGAGACCTCAGCACCAATAGGAACAGCTGATACAAAATAACAATGAAGATCAATGTCAAAACCACAAATCACGTGACTGGTTCACTAAACCTCAGCTGGCTTGAGTTAGAGTCTGGGGTGAGTGGGGCTGCACACACAGGTTAAACCAGCCATCACACACACACACACACACACACACACACACAACACACACACACACACACACACACACACACACACACACACACACACACACACACACACACACACACACACACACACACACACACACACACACACACACACACACACACACACACACACAGGAGAGCGCTAGCATGCTAGCAGTCACCACTTGCTCTGTTCATTCATTTCCACAAAACTCTGCAATAAACTGACCTGTGTCTTTGTGTTGGAGGAGCCCTTTAAAAGCCACATATATGTGACGTGCAGCACGAGCAATGCTACACCCCCCTGCTCCCGTATCTAAAAATGCTTTGGATGAAAAGGGTCTGCTACATGACTAAATATGAGACTTCAAGTGCGACTTTTTCACTTGTGTAAAAGTTTTTGAAAGTATGTAAAGAATAAATCCCCCATCCATCCACCCCTGGCTCCACCTGTCCGAGCAGAAGTGCTGAGGGCTGCAGTGGAATATGTTATACACAGGGGGCCGCAATACCACTCACGTGGGTCATCTCCTGGTGGTCCCGGGCCGACAGGCTGGCCAGGCGTCGCTCCAGGAGAGCCCGGGTGTCGAGGAAGTTCTCCTGGGGAAGGCAGGGGTTCAGGGTGAAAGTGGCCCCAAACCTGGAGAAAGACAGTGAGAAACATGAGGATTGATATCATGATGGATGGATCATTGATTGATGTGATAGGGAGATCTCATGATGAGAGAGTTTGAATGAGGGCTTGAGAAAGAGAGTATGCTGACTTATCTTGTTACCACAATGTCTCGTTTACTACGACTATTGACAACAACAACAACAGCATTTCATTCACATTAAAAATAAAAGGAAATGGGCTCTTGTTTGACATTTGTACACACAACACCATACAGCCACATGTTGATACTAGTGGTGGGACTCGATTAAATTTTTTTATCTAATTAGAGGCTAATTAATTAAATGAAATTAATCGCATTTTAATCACATATCAATATTTGACACGAGAAGCAACATTTTTCAATTCAAATGGATTTTGGTATACGAGTGAATCAATGAATAGACATATACATACGTTGAAGCAGCAAAATCCTGTTTATTTTAGCTACACAGACCAACAGATCAGTGCAGCAATTTTAGGAATAATTTCAAACACAATGTACCTAACCTGATGTTACACTAACCCTCCCCACCCTCCCCTACCCACACAAATATCCTTGGTCAAAATAATAAACAGACCAACAGTTTAACATAAAGTGCCATTTCTACCATCGAAAATGGTAACAAACAAACAAAGTCCCAGCCCTAGTTAATACAAAACACATTATGTTGTGTATTATGCACACAGACAAAGATAGTCAACGGTTTTGTGGTCACCTTAACCTCTCAGTTCTTCTTTCTAACGTCTCTAACTTTGTCACACACACACACACACACACACACACACACACACACACACACACACACACACACACACACACACACACACACACACACACACACACACACACACACACACACACACACACACACACACACACACACACACACACACCATTTCAGCAGTCCAGAGAGGAAGTTTTGGTCGATGCGGTCCTTGGCCACCATGGTGAAGTGAGTGGGCAGGAGGGACAACGTGATGGCCAGCAGATCCGGTTCGCTGCACAGACGGTTCCGGAACATCCCGTTGGCTATCAGGCACATCAGGTGGACCTAAGAGAAACCCAATCAATACCGAGTGACTTCGAACTTCTGAATGTACTTTGTGTGTGTGTGTGTGTGTGTGTGTACCTTGTGTGTATCCTCCAGCAGATCCTTGTTAAAGCGATTGACCATCCGCTTGAGATAAAGCTCAAACTCTGCTTTCCTCTTCTCTCTGGCCAATCAGAGAGCAGCACAAACAAAGTAGTCACTTACACAGATAAGAAGCCTCTATCTTCTGAAGACACAAAAATCAAGTCTACACTTATCAGCAACAGAAGACAAAGGAAGCAATTAGTTTGAATTTCATTCCACTGTTTTGTTTGATTTGCTCCATTGTGACGCATCTATGTTAACATGGTTCAATTGTATACATTTATAATCCAAGAATGGATTATCAATCATTGACAATGTCACGTGAAGATATAGATAGATAGATAGATAGATAGATAGTGTATACCTATATATATGTATATGGATATTTTGTGTGGGAAAAGTTGCAGTTAAAGTTCTATTTCCCCCCAAGGTGTTCTCTCAGTCACTGACTCAAACTGACTTTTTCTGCCTCCTGTGGATCAGTTCTGGAGTCTCAATCTCGATCTCCACAGGCTGAGTGGGCAGAGAGGGTTCAGCAGGGGGCGCTGGACCTAGGGGCTCAGACAGCTCTGAGGAGAGGGCACGCACCCGCACACACACACACACACACACACAATTTTAAAACACTGGCCCCTTGCCAACAGCATCCTCATACAAAAAGTAGGCCTGGCTATAAAGCCATCAACAGTAACTCTTGGGCAATTGGACTTCCTTTCCCACGCCAGCCTACAGCAACCTCAAGAATAATTCCAATAGTGGAAGGTGGGAAGAGAAGAATTTAGTGTTGTTTTCAAACTAGCAAATAATTTACTCTTACTAGATGTTTCCCCTGTGCAGATAATCCTGCTTCCAAATGTCCAATTCTGCTACAGAATTGGACAACCATTAAATGTAACAATTGCTAGCACATCGAAACAATTTTCTTATGACTGAGCTAGGTTGGATTCTCCTACCTTCAACCTCTTCCCAGTCATCTTCATCACTCTCGTCCTCTTCATCACTGTCCTCCTTCGTTGGTCGCAAGAGTCCCGTGACATCCATGGGAAGGATGGGCATTGCCGTGGTTACCGCGTGGAGCTCATTGTCAACATCGTCATCATGGTCGTTGCTACCGGCTTCTTTCTTGGGTGGAGACGTGAAGTACTTGCTGGTGGTGGAGGCACGGCGTTTCGCCCTCACCTTCCTCACCAGCTGTTCCTCTCCCTCCACAACCCTGTTACCTGGCCATGGAAGGCAGAGTCAGAGGCCGGGGAGAATTGATAGTGTCATCATGATATTGGTTTTGGGGGGCATGGATTGAACCGTAAGAAGTGCTTCAGTTGCAATGGGATAGAATCAATCAAACTATCAACTTTTGATCGTGACGATTAATTATTCTAATGTGTATCTTTGTGAGAGGAGAGGAAGGACAGAGAGACGTGGTGGTCCATCTAATCCAGGGGTGTCAAACTCATTTGAGGTTGAGGCCGGAACAGACCAAGTGCGACTCGGAGGGGGGCCGGACTAAGAAAAAAAACACTTTTGATATGAATAAAGATGTCTTCTCTGCGCACTAAACAGCTTTTACCTTTATAAAACTAATGAAATTAGGCATTTACACGAGGCTAGGATCTGACATATTTAGGCAATAACTTTATAATATTTCCAGTTCCCCGATGTTCAACAGTACTTGTTTGTTTGTGTGGGCCGGATTGAATCAGCCCGCATCTGGCCCCCGGGCCGCATGTTGATCTAATCCATGTAAACGCGAATGTGTGATTGCTGATGACGCAGTCCTTTCCACCATAACAATGTTGTTTATAAGTCCAGTTAACATGTAATCGCTTGTTTTATTTGACTTTGCTTTAAAGTTTTGAGTCATACCTGTGACTTTCTTTGCTTTCTTGTTGCCACGGGGGGTCCTTTCTCTCGACACCGGCTTGTGTTTCTTCACACCTGTCCCTCTCGCTGCAGCTGCAGGCGCCGCGGCTCCTTTTCTTTTCGCCATGTTTGCCTTTTGTGAGCGAAACTGTGAGGCGGAGCTGCGACCTCCTGTCTCTATACCCGTGTGTGTGTTGTTGTGTGTGTGTGTGTTGTGTAACAGAGCAGGAAAAGGCTCAGTTTTCCAACAAGGATCAGGAGACGCTTTCATCGTCCATGTTTGTGATGGGGGAGGCTCCTCCCACGATACAACATCCGCTTCCGCCTCGTAAATTGCCGCTTCCAGATCGATACAATTGATTGATGTTTCAGATCATCATTTGGAAAACACAAAGACGATAAAAGACAAGTTGTACTTTTTCGACTCTCCGGACAAAATGCAGTTGTGTCCTCGTCATTCATATTTGATGCAGACATGTAATGTCATCACCCTGCCGCTGGGTGGCAGGGTTGAGCTGTTGTTGAATCGACACCACTTTAACTCATATCTCATCAGATCTTTAGGCTATATAGATGGATTCTATTTGGATTAGGAATCAATATCCCTTTAATATTATTCTTTATTTTTTCAATTTTTTCAACTTTTTTCAATGTGTCGTTTCAGTAAAAAGGACATGAGGTGTTCTTCTGACTGACTGACCTCATATGATCAAATCGGAAGGGATTACATCTGAAAACCGTCACGTCTGACTAACCACGTCTGAAAGCCACACCAAGCCTCCATACAGTCTCATAGAGGCACCTGTACTGTATGGAGGGTGTAGCTGCAAGGTGTTTCAGACTCACATAGATGTAGATACAGGCAGGTCACTCTAAGGACGGTGTGGAGAGTATATGTCTGAGGACGGGCTTCACTTCAGAGAGCTGTCTGACAGCTGATGGAGACAGACAGCTTCAGGCTAGCTCCCCGCAGCAGCTCAACGTGTGTGTGTGTGTGTGTGTGTGTGCGTGTGCGTGGATGGGTGTGTGACAGCTTAAGTGTGTATTTGTATGTGTGTATGTGCATGTGTGACAGCAGTTTGTCTGTGTGTGTGTGTGTGTGTGTGTGGATAGGTGTGTGAGACAGCTTATGTGTGTATTTGTGTGTGCTTGTGTGTGTGTGTGTATATGCATGCACGTGTGTGTGCGACAGTAGCTTGTGTGTATGTATGTGTGTGTGTGTGAGTGTGTGTGTGTCCATGTGTGTGCATATTAATACATGTGAGTATGAGATAGTGGATGCCTGACAATCTCTTTAGGGGGCTGGGGGGGCTAGCTGCACGGTGAATACATATTTATGGCCGTGTGCATGGCAGGTCTGCACACTTTATAAGAAGCCGGTATGTTGGCACGCTAGTCTCGTGCACCGTATGTGTGTGTGTGTGTCAACATAAATTCATATTTATGGTTATATGTACATATATATAGCGCATCAATTTGTGCTGCTACGATTCATTTATTCATAAGTTTGTGTATTGGGTAAGCTTCTCCTTCTGTGTGTGTGTGTGTGTGCGTGCGTGCACATTTACAGGCAGGCAAGTGTGTATGCATACCTGTGCATGCATGGGTGTGTTTTTCACATTTGTGTGTGTTTGTGTGTGTATTATTACATGTGTACTTCATCGTTTGTGTTGCATGTGAGTGTGTGTCCTTGCGTGCATGTGTGTTATTGTGTGTGTGCGCCTGTATTCTTGTGTGTGTGTGTGGGTAGGGGAAGAGAGGGACCAGGCTTGTGTGCTCCAGTGTGTGTGTGGGGATATGTGCATATTCCTGTGCATACGTGTGTGTGTGTGTGTGTGTATGTGCGTGTGTGTGTGTGAGAGACAGGGCTGGCTCCGGAGTGTGTGTGTGTGTGTGTGTGTGTGTGTGCGTGTGTGTGTGTGTGTGTGTGTGTGCGTGTGTGGTGATAGAGACAGGGCTGGCTCCGGTGTGTGTGTGTGTGTGTGTGCGTGTGTGTGTGTGTGTGTGTGTGTGTGTGTGTATGTGCGTGTGTGTGCGTGACAGAGAGACAGGGCTGGCTCCGGTGTGTGTAGACCCCACCGCGCTACATGGCTTCCATCCCTATATGAGCCAGCAACAGTCAGATAGGAATAAGAAGCCATATAGAGCAGTGGGCAGCGGGAGACTGTGGAAAACACACACGCACACACACACACACACACACACACACGAAGAAAAGACACAGACAGGCAGACAGACTGCGATAGTTCTGCAGGCAACATGGCGGGACAGGTAAGCCCAAAAGCCCATTCCTGATCACCAGAAGAAAGAGTGATGCAATACTCCACACACCTGGACAGCCCACAGCACACATGAGGATCTGTGGTATTCTCATCTCATCACCTGTCTACACATCCTCTCCCTCTCTCAAATCAACCAGGCAATCCATGTAGGCCCACACCGTGCTCCATATAGTCTCTATGAGGACATATGAGACATGATGCATGTCTGTCTCCACTTTCAGTGAGTCCCTGCACACAAACAGATACATCAACATCTACAAAACGCAAAACTGTAAATGCTTCACAAAAGGAGTAATTCTGAGAGTAAAACAAAAAATTTCATTAAAAATCCCTCTCTCACTATTGATAGGGGTCTTAAAGGGCAGGTGGGTGCTGCGTAAAGGCACCTGTTGTAGTCCCGGTCTCTCATGGATGGCAAGCCGGCCACCAAGTGAAATGTAAAGCAAAAAAAACACATTCCCGTTACTATCAAAACGTGGAATCATTGAAATAGTGGAGGAAAAAAACCCTACGCAAAACACGTTAATACTCTTTATCTTAAAAAAAAAATCATCCACTGGAACAATTTATTATTTTCTGCGCATGAGGCCCCCCCAAAAAAAACTTCAGGGGAGCGGATATGAAATAAATCCAATTACCGAGCTGTCAATCAACCTTCTAATGAGTCCCGCTTCAACCACTCAGCCATAAAGGCTTTAGGATCACCAACCAGACAGAGAGAGAGAGAGACAGACAGACATAGAGAGAGATCAGGGCACAGAGATCAGTGTCCGTCCGGTATACCTATAAACGCTGTATAAAGTGGACGAATAGACGACCCCACCCCACCCCCCCCACCACCCACCACCACCACCACCAGAGCCGATCGCTATTTTAAGATCCGATCCAGATCCAGATCCAGATCCAGATCCCGATCACATCTCGATGCGCCGATGCTGTGCAGGAGACAGAACAGTAGTAGTCTAGTAGGACCGGCTCCCCTCTCTCTCCCCCCCCCCCCCCCCCCTCTCTCTCTCTCTCTCTCACACACACACACACACACACACACACACAGACGCTCCAGCTACCGTGGTTCCACCGCTGTTGAAAAACGGATCAAATCTGGAAAGACATGAAAAAATAATTTAAAACAAAAACGAGGGTGGCAAAAAAAACCCGGGAAAAGCACCAGTCAGTCGCTGCAGCTTCTAACAGGTGGACAGCTGCTGCAGTTGTCTGTCGCGTCGACATTTAAACATCAACAACAACAAAAATACTTTTTTTTCTATCTTTCCTCCTCCATCACCCCCCGTCCTATAGCGTCCCGAAAAGCAGTCCCGATGGGGGGGAGAGAGAGAGAGAGAGAGAGAGAAGAGAGAGAGAGAGAGAGAGAGCTGCGGGGTCTCTGCTGCTGCTGCTGCTGCTGCCGCTGCCTCCAAGCGAACCTCTCAAGTTTTAAAGCCCGTTTACACATCTGTGCGTATCTCCATTCAACACCCAGACACACCGAGAGAGAGAGAGAGAGAGGGGTGTGTGCAATGGAATAGGAGAGAGAGGGAGGGAGGGAGGAGAGGCAGGGGTAGTGGGGGGGGGGGCGCGTGCGTTGGAAACAAAAGCCCCCCCCCCCCTCCCTCCCCCCCTGACAAGGGAGCCAATAGGCAAAACGAGAGGGAAGAAAAGGAGCGACAAATGGGTAGGGAGGGGTGGGGGGGGGGGGGGTTGGGGCGCTGGGGAGGGCATCACATCACCTGAGCAATTAGACAGGACCCCGCCCCCACCCCCCACCCCCCCGCCCCCGTTGGGCGAGCGTGAGGGGGTTTTGGGGGGGGGGGGTCGACTCGGTGACGGCGCCGTGAGTGTTAATAAAGCGCGTTGCGGGGTTGAATAGGGCGCCTTTCTTTCTCGCTCTCATTCAAAATATCGCCAGAAAGCACTTTCGTTCTAGCTGATAAAGTAGAGGGAGGGAGAGAGAGGGGATGGGAGATATACAGAGAGAAGAGAGAGAGGGAGAGAGAGAGAGAGAGAGAGAGAGAGAGAGAGGAAGAGAGAGACGTGCAGGGTGCTATGGAGAAACGTGTGTGTGCATTTCTTTCCCTGTGTTTGCGCTCCCCCTCTCTCCCCCCCACCCTCTCTCTCTCACTCGCTCTCTCTCTCTCTCTCCCTGGCATTCAGCAACCCAGTGGGCCTACTGTGTGTGCTGGTAGCCGGATAGATAAACAGACAGCAGGCACGCAGACGTAAGTACTAAAAAAAATCCAGTAAAAGTTACCATTTAATCAAACATATAGAAAAAAAAGTATTTCATAAAGTTAATTATTTAATTAAAAGTTAAAACAGTTGGACGCACCTACAGACAGACGAACAGAATAATATATATATAGTGAGAGACCTAGAAAGATGAATAAACTGTCCAGCAGCTGGTATATGGTAGCAGAGAGAGAGAGAGAGAGAGAGAGAGAGAGAGAGAGAAAGAGGTAAAGGGAGAGAAAGAGAATGAGAGAGAGATACAGAGAGAGAGAGGGTCTCTTATGGTCTGCCAACTGGGTGCCGCCAGCTCTTTGCGGAGATGGTGAGGTGAAAACTAGGGATGGAGAGAGAGAGAGGGGGAGAGGGAGGTGGAGAGGTGTAGAGAGAGAGAGAGAGAGAGAGAGAGAGGGAGAAAGGGAATATAAATCCTCTTGAAATAAAAATAACTTGATTTTTGTCTTTATCCCCCCATTTTCTTTTTTTTAATGTCTCACTCTGCTCCACAACACGTACCTCACCAACTACACACACACGCGCGCACGCACACACACACACACACACACACACACACACAAACTACACACACACACACACACTCTCGGGCGCTCTGCTGGAGTTGCATTCCAATGTGTCGCACTCAATCCCTGTTACTCCCGGCAACACAGCTCCTTGATCTGTCCCCACGTCATGCAGGGCGGCCGGGGTGGGGGTGTGTGTGTGTGTGTGTGTGTGTGTGTGTGTGTGTGTGTGTGGTCTGTGGGCTCCGTGCCGAGGGGTGGTTACTGAAATGGTCTGGCGATCAAACACACAAGACATTACATGGAAAACCTGGCTCTGTGTGTGTGTGTGTGTGTGTGTGTGTGTGTTCCTTCAGAGAGATAGGAGAATCAATGTATCCCTCGCACAACGCAGTAAAGTTAATCTTCACAGGAAAGGTCAACTCAATATTCAAATGAAAGAAAATGTAATCCGGAGAAAAGATAAGTGAAGAGAGGGAGAGAGAGACAGGGAGGGGGAGGAGTGAGTTGATAAAGATTCAATTTTTCTCATCCCAGCATATTTCATTCGTTAATCTGTAAAAAAAATATACATTAAGAGCTGGAGAGAGAGTGAACGAGAGAATGAGAGAGAGAGAGAGACAGAGAAGTCAGTCGATAGAATGCGTAGAGAAATTCACTCTAATAACACCGTCATATTGTATTCATTCATTTATTTATTATAACAAAATATTTATTCATTTTCCCCCAAAAGGACGAAGCAGAACCCAGAAGGGAGCGTCACGGAACGGCGTGCGTCTGCTCGCTACCCCGATATGAAAAAGGCTCTTGATGATATGCCACGCTCTGTTTGCCCGTCAGAAAGCCTTCATTGAAATTCAGGGGAGATCCCTCCTCCTCGCAGCACATATCAAAAGCCAGTGTTATGATCAATAAACACGCCACAGGAATCAAAGCCAGCCCCTTTCTTCCTTGATGGAGTTGGTGGTGGCGGAAGTAAGTGGCAGACCGACGAGGGGTACAGCCTGCACACGGAGGCAGCCCTCCTCCCTCCGCTCCGTGAGTCACTACATTAGCCGCGTTACGCCCAAGCAGAACATCGAACATTTTCCCTTTCTTTTATTTATTTATATATATTTTTTCACGCCGTCGCAACGGAAAAACCTCTCATCTCCGCTCCGACGTCTTCGGCGGGAGAGAGAGAGAGAGAGAGAGAGAGAGAGAGGGAAGGAGGGTGCCTGCCTGATTATTTTTCCAGACAACCGTGAAAAGAGCCGCCAGAGTAATACCAGATTGATTATGAACAAGCAGCGATTTTCTACGCTCCCACGGCGGTTACACATAGTTTGCCCCCCCCCAACACCCCACCCGACACCCGCCCTAAAACGACGGCAGCGTGGGTTGGGGGCGTACAAATTAAATCTGTGTGTGTGTGTATGTGTGTGAGGTGTGAAGAATCACGACACGATCAGACTCGATTAGTGGAAATGTAATTTATTCATTCAGGTGTGTTACATCTGGAATGAGGTTGATCGCGTGATGCGACGCCGTGAGGGTGAGTGTGAGCCTCGCTCCGTCGAGCAAGGCACCGAACCCTGCCCCCCCCACCCCCCACCAGGGAGGGAGGTCTGGGACACCTTCGGAAAAAAAAACCATCCACAAATGAATATTGTGTACCTGGCTGGGAATAGGACACAATATTAGTCTGCACCAAAAACAAACACTAATAAGAGCTGTACATGAATGTTCAAAAACACACGTTTATGACCACAGATGGCGTGGAAAGGAGACTAAAATACCTGGCAACCACATGATAAAGGATCCCAGTCTGGAGCCCTTTCATACTTTTAAGACGTGTCTACATATTCTTTCTAAAATATGTAGTTTATAAAAAACTGTGTAAATATACTATTTGTCGCAGTTCAGTCTTTTTCGATGTGTTTATTGAGCATGTTCATATCACCATGATGATAAATATACGATGTATCATGAAGTCCAAGTTTGAGGGACAGATATTTTGTTTCCAACTCCTACTTTACTGATGCACATTGTGTGACCTCAACGACAAACTCCACTGTCACAGGTGCTCCGTTGTTCTGCACCAACACAATATTCATCCAATAGGACAATGTTTCATTAGGTTTGAGAAGGTAGCTCCTGTGTGTGTGTGTTGTGTGTGATGTGTGCTGTGTGTGTGTTGTGTGTGTGTGTGTGTTGTGTGTGTTTGCTGTGATGTGTGTGTGTGTGTGTGTGTGTGTGTGTGTGTGTGTGTGTGTGTGTGTGTGTGTGTGTGTGTGTGTGTGTGTGTGTGTGTGTGTGTGTGTGTTCTCTCTGTGTGTAAAGGGTATGGACGGGTGAAGGATGGGGGGGGTGGAGACAGAGGGGAGTACGGAAGTGGTGGGTGGGGGGGGGTGTCAGACAGTATGAGAGAGCGAGAGTAAGAGATTGAGAATGAGAGAGCGAGGCCCCCGTCGTCCACACGTCAACGGGTATTTCTGAAAACATTTTTTTTCTTCCTTCCCCTCCATTCTCAAAGAAATTAATCCTGACCACGCCAGCGGTGTGTGAGAGAAAATATCTCCACAAAAGAATGCATGAAACGATTTAAAAGGCTCACTAAACGCTTGGTGTTTGATGCCTAAACCGATGTTGCCCCACTGTCTTATGATGTACTCATGCCCACACAAGCATTGGTAAGGTCGGATAAACGTTTCCATGAAAGTTGTGAAGACCCATCACCTTTTACTGTTTAACCGCTTAGAAACACACAAGCGCCTATTGTGAAAATGAATTGTGAACTACTCTCGAATGCAATAACCCCCCAACTCCAAAACGGTAGGGAAGCAAGTAGAGGTGCACCAGCACAAGATACATACAGAGGGATCATTGGGCAATAGCGTCTTATGAGGTTATTGTGTGCGTGGCTGCAAAATGCGTTTGAGCGCGAGATAAGTGCAGTTTGGACATCCATGCCTCTCGCGACTAAACGCTTGGTGTTTGATGCCTAAACCGATGTTGCCCCACTGTCTTATGATGTACTCATGCCCACACAAGCATTGGTAAGGTCGGATAAACGTTTCCATGAAAGTTGTGAAGACCCATCACCTTTTACTGTTTAACCGCTTAGAAACACACAAGCGCCTATTGTGAAAATGAATTGTGAACTACTCTCGAATGCAATAACCCCCCAACTCCAAAACGGTAGGGAAGCAAGTAGAGGTGCACCAGCACAAGATACATACAGAGGGATCATTGGGCAATAGCGTCTTATGAGGTTATTGTGTGCGTGGCTGCAAAATGCGTTTGAGCGCGAGATAAGTGCAGTTTGGACATCCATGCCTCTCGCGACTAAACGCTTGGTGTTTGATGCCTAAACCGATGTTGCCCCACTGTCTTATGATGTACTCATGCCCACACAAGCATTGGTAAGGTCGGATAAACGTTTCCATGAAAGTTGTGAAGACCCATCACCTTTTACTGTTTAACCGCTTAGAAACACACAAGCGCCTATTGTGAAAATGAATTGTGAACTACTCTCGAATGCAATAACCCCCCAACTCCAAAACGGTAGGGAAGCAAGTAGAGGTGCACCAGCACAAGATACATACAGAGGGATCATTGGGCAATAGCGTCTTATGAGGTTATTGTGTGCGTGGCTGCAAAATGCGTTTGAGCGCGAGATAAGTGCAGTTTGGACATCCATGCCTCTCGCGACTAAACGCTTGGTGTTTGATGCCTAAACCGATGTTGCCCCCACTGTCTTATGATGTACTCATGCCCACACAAGCATTGGTAAGGTCGGATAAACGTTTCCATGAAAGTTGTGAAGACCCATCACCTTTTACTGTTTAACCGCTTAGAAACACACAAGCGCCTATTGTGAAAATGAATTGTGAACTACTCTCGAATGCAATAACCCCCCAACTCCAAAACGGTAGGGAAGCAAGTAGAGGTGCACCAGCACAAGATACATACAGAGGGATCATTGGGCAATAGCGTCTTATGAGGTTATTGTGTGCGTGGCTGCAAAATGCGTTTGAGCGCGAGATAAGTGCAGTTTGGACATCCATGCCTCTCGCGACTAAACGCTTGGTGTTTGATGCCTAAACCGATGTTGCCCCACTGTCTTATGATGTACTCATGCCCACACAAGCATTGGTAAGGTCGGATAAACGTTTCCATGAAAGTTGTGAAGACCCATCACCTTTAGAAACACATCAGACTCCATTAGTGGAAATGTAATTTATTCATTCAGGTGTGTTACATCTGGAATGAGGTTGATCGCGTGATGCGACGCCGTGAGGGTGAGTGTGAGCCTCGCTCCGTCGAGCAAGGCACCGAACCCTGCCCCCCCCACCCCCCACCAGGGAGGGAGGTCTGGGACACCTTCGGAAAAAAAAACCATCCACAAATGAATATTGTGTACCTGGCTGGGAATAGGACACAATATTAGTCTGCACCAAAAACAAACACTAATAAGAGCTGTACATGAATGTTCAAAAACACACGTTTATGACCACAGATGAAGCGATGTGCGATTGGCCCACCTGGGTTTTTCGTTAACCCTTAGAATCTAGATTGAACGCAGGCCGAAAAAACGATGTTCACCACTGAGACCGACGTTTCCAGGAGCGTCGATATTAATCACACGGCAATCACAAATACATATCCACTTTGAAACTCATTCCTCCGCCCATTATTTCTCCTGATAGCGCCGGGTCCCCGGGGGCCCGTCTGGGAGCCAGCAGATCACGATGAGACTCGGAGATCAGGTAAAGTCATTCAAAGACAGACCGATTCCATTGTGGGGACTGACTCACGCACTGCAGGAATGACAGCCTTGTGGGGACTCAACTCTCACACACAGACAGACAGGAGTGGGATAACCTTGTTGGGACTCAATCTCATTACATTTACATTTACATTTAGGGAATTTGGCAGACGCTTTTATCTAAAGCGACATTTGTCGAAAGAGTGAGACAGTAAGTACATTTGTCGAAAGAGTGAGCCAACAATATATCGCAATTTCATAATTGCTCGGTTAATAGAACAAGTTCAACCCATAGTTGCTAGGTTGACAGCAAAAATAGATAGGATAAGAACAGCAAGAATAAGAGCAGAAATATAGCTAGGGTAGGACGCTATACAATCCCAAGTGCTATTTTAAGCGCCATACGAACATCCAAGAACATGCAAGATGCTACACGATGCTAAATCCTCACATTGTAGGGACTCAACTGAGCAACAGAACGAAGAAGGATAACCTTGTGGGGACTCACTGTCACACACAGACAGGAGTACGATGACCTTGTGGGGACTCACTCTCACAGAATAAAACCATCACATCGTCGGGACTCAACTCTCACACACAGACAGGAGTAGGATGATTCATATTTTTTTTATATTGTTTTACAATATAAAACTGCCTTTTATATATTTTTTATATCAAGGTTCTCATTCCTGCTGTAAAAACTGTAAATATTCTAGATGCTTTGGTTCCGATCCCTCCAATTCAAGTTGTCCTTAGCATTCTTTTGCACATTCCGCTGAGCATCGCCACTTTTCATTTCACTGCATATGTGTATGTGACAAATAAAGTTCTTGAATCTTGAATCTTGAAACACCGGCGCATGGTCTGAATGTGTGTGTGTGTGTGTGTGTGTGTGTGTGTGTGTCTGGATGTGTGGAGCACTGTCCATCTGGCCAGCGGTTGATGATGATGATGAGAGAGTATTAAGCTTCTCTCTGACACTTACTGTATGCACCATGACACCTGCATCATGCCACACACACATGTGGCGCATTTCATATACAATACTAGCTTAAACTCTTACTAGAACTCTTAGCCTAAGACGTATTTTTTAAATCTTCTAGTGTTCGAATTTGAGCTGAAACAGGGTGGTTGACATAGACTTTGAAGGCCTCCTGTTGTCCATGTGAACAGGAGGAGGAGGGGAGGGGGGTCCTGATTAGTCCTCTGCTGCTTCATTAGGATTCTATCGGTTCAGAAGCCAAACCTGGCGGTAATTACCATGGCAAACGCTCACGGGCCAGATCTGTGCACCGATGTGGCCAGTTTTGGCACACACACACACACACACACGTAAACAAATGCAAATGCAAAATGAACACACACACACACACACACACACACACACACCTACACACACATACACATTTCTACACACAGTGGTTGTACAGATGTGCAGATAAAAAAGATTAGAACACACACTGACACACACAAACATAGGCCTCCACACAACCAGGTGTCCCAACTAGGCACACACACACACACACACACACACACATCACACACTCACACACATATTGATGTCACACATGCACGCACATGCACGTGCACGCACACACACACACGCACAGACAAACACACACACGCACACACACACACACACACACACACACACACACACAGAGGCTCATAATGGGAGTTGGAACAGGGAAGTGAATGGTCCACCTGCTGCTGGATCATGACAGCGGTGACATCACCGGGTCCCCACAAAACCAGCCTCAGTCTCCCATTGTTTCACTGACCGAAACCACCCAATAATGCTGTCAACTGGGGTTTGTGTGTGAGTGTGCGTGTGTGTGTGTGTGTGTGTGTGTGTGTGTGTGTGTGTGTGTGTGTGTGTGTGTGTGTGTGTGTGTGTGTGTGTGGTGTGTGTGCGGTGCGCGTGCCGTGCAGGGGTATAAGTGTCGGCGTACATGCCTGCACTTATGTTTCCGTAGCTAAAATGTGTTTTGTATGCTAATCCAATCGCTATGATGCACACACTCCTTGTTGCACTTTCTCTGGTCTCCTAATCACACTGCATTTTTACAGAGACAGGTTGGAAAGTAGTGCATCCAATCTGGTGTGTGTGTGTGTGTGTGTGTGTGTGTGCGTTCACAGAATGTGTTTTTGTGCTTGTGTGTGGGTGTGTTTGCCCGTCAGCACATACGTGTTTGAGTGTGTGTGTGTGTGTGTGTGTGTGTGTGCGTGCATTCGGATGCGCATGTGTGTTTTTGTGCTTGTGTGTGTGTGTGTGTCTACACGTCAGCACGCGTGTCCTTGTGCGTGTGTGTGTGTGGTGTGTGTGTGTGTGTGTGTGTGTGTCTATCCTGTGTATTGGCCAGCTGCTGATTCAGGTGCTTCCAAAGGGCCAGTGACGGTTGGACCACCACACACAGGAGGGGGGGAGGGGGGGGGGTGGCGAGGGCCGGAGGGTATGTGGTGGTGGTGGTGGTGGGGGGGTGGTGGGGTGCGGGTGGGGGCTGCGGTTGGACAGCCGTCCTCTCTTTTGTACTCCAAATCCAGGGGGAATCCGTGAGCTATTGTCGCCCCTCGCCCCCCCACCCACCACGTGCCTATTCGCCAGCCGGAGCAGAGTGGAGGGGGAGGAGGGGGGGGGGGTCCATAGAGTCGGTGACGAGCAGGGGTCTCTCTTTATAAAAAAAGAAACCCCCTTCCCCGTTTTCTTTTATTCCGTTCACTTTCTCTGCCTGTTTTCCAACTGTCACTCCTGCCACGCGGCGTGTATGCCTGCCGCTACTGGACGCGGTGACCTGACCCGTCGCCCCGGGTTACACACCCACTCTACAGTATGCATCTGCAGATTATATACGGTGGACATGTTTGATACACGCTATATATCTGTAGATTATATACGGTGGACATGTTTGATACATGCTATATATCTGTAGATTATATACGGTGGACATGTTTGATACACGCTATATAGATCTGTAGATTATATACAATGGACATGCTTGATACATGCTATATATCTGTAGATTATATACGGTGGACATGTTTGATACATGCTATATATCTGTAGATTATATACGGTGGACATGTTTGATACATGCTATATATCTGTAGATTATATACGGTGGACATGTTTGATACATGCTATATATCTGTAGATTATATACGGTGCGAACATGTTTATACATGGATTGTTTATACTGGGACATGTTTATACATGCTATATATCTGTAGAATTATATTACGTGGACATGCTTTGATACATGCTATGATTATCTGTAGGATATATACATGGGACATGTCTGATTTCTTTATTATATTGTAGAATTAAGTACGTGGACCATGCTTTTTTTAGTTTGTTTTTTCTGTAGTATTTATTAGTAGTAATTAATCTGTAGATTATATACAGTGGACATGTTTGATACACGCTATATATCTGTAGATTATATACGGTGGACATGTTGATACATGCTATATATCTGTAGATTATATACGGTGGACATGTTTGATACACGCTATATATCTGTAGATTATATACGGTGGACATGTTTGATACACGCTATATATCTGTAGATTATATACGGTGGACATGTTTGATACACGCTATATATCTGTAGATTATATACGGTGGACATGTTTGATACACGTTATATAACTGTACCACCGTATATATTCTACAGATATATACTGTACAGTATGTATCTGTAGAATATAGCTCTATATACTGTATCTGTAGAGTAAAAAGTGCGAGTTGTTATGCAGATATGCTGTCAAGATGTTAGTGTTGTGCTGAACTGTAACGCAGTAGACATCTTGTTTCTGTCAGATGCTCAGCCCACACACAAACACTGCAGCGACGGCAGGATTCACACCTTATTGATTCCCACCCAAACACAACAAAAGTATTCGCCATATGTCGACGGTGAATGTAGAAGAGATAACAAACTATATGCAATGGTAGCAATGATACGCAATGTGTGTGTGTGTGTGTGTGTGTGTTTGTATGTGTGGGCACACGGTGATAGTTAGACAACTCGCAGCTGACGAGACAGCAAATTAAAGAGCCGCGGAGAGTTGTTTACGGCACAAAAAAAACAAAAAACAAGAAACTGAGCTTTAGGGGAAGACAGATAAGGGAAGCGCAGAAACAAATTAAGAATATCAGCGGACGCAATCAACACACACGACAGGCGGGATCAACATCAGATGTGGTTGTTGCTGCTGTTTTTGTTGACCGACAAACAAAAGAACCCTATCATTGTTGTTGTTGTTGGGTGGTGTGGTGGTGGTGCTGCTGTTGTTGTTGTTGTTGTTGTTGCTGCTGCTGTTGTTGTTGTTGTTGTTGTTGTTGGTGGTGGTGGTGCTGTTGCTGCTGTTGTGTGTGGATGCTGCTGCTTTGTTGTTGCTTGTTGTTGTTGGTTGTTGTGTTGTGTTGTTGTTGTTGTGTTGTTTTGTTGTGCTGCTGTTGTTGTTGTTGTTAGTTGTTGTTGTGTGGTGGTTACTTTGCTGCTCGTTGTTGTTGTTGTTGTTTTGTGATGCTTGCTGCTGCTTTGTTGTTGTTGTTGTTGTTGTTGTTGTTGTGTGTGGTGCTGTTGTGCTGTTGTTGTTGTTTTTGTTGTTGTTGTTGTTGAGGTCGGGTGTGGTGGTGGTGGTTACTGTGCTGCTGTGTTGTTGTTTGTTGTTATGCTGTGCTGTGTTGTTGTTAGTTGTTGTTGTTGTTGTTGTTGTTTTGTTGTTGTTGTTGTGTTGTGGTGGTGGTCGGTGGGTGCTGTGGTTGCTGTTGTTGTTGTTGTTGTTTGTTGTGTAACGCTACTACGGACATATCACTAAAGTGCACCCAGCTTTGGGTGGCGTTAGCAGCGGGGGAGTGGAGTGTGTGTATTGTACTCCAGCCCTGGCAGAGTGTCTGCAGGCTTCACCCTCCTCCTCCACTGTGATTGGCTGGCTGCGCCACAGCATTACCCATGTCTGGGTCTATAGAGGGCCATCCATCATATTGTGAGAGGGGGAGCCAGGCCGAGCGTTCTTAATGATTACAAATATGTTGCTGTAACAGCTGTCATGCTGCGCCGCCTTTCCAACGCCGGCGCAGCACCGAGGAGGACGTGTTGTTGTGGTTCGCGGTTTACCGACAGCCCCCGACGCGACGCCGACGCCGACACCTATCCCTCCCCCCCCCCCCCCCCCCCCCCCCCCCACCCTCATCCCCCTTAAATTGTGTCCTGGTGGCGGCTTCATCTCAAGATGTCGTCCTTGATATGCTAATCATGTTGTACGGACACGTGTGCGATTAGATGCGGTGTCCTGTGCTATATTGGAAAATGTGACTCGCATTGAGGGAAATGCTGCTTCGTGTTGAGCAGCGAGGCCTACATATGGCATACAGTATGGACAGCGTACATGAATCAAACGACATTAGTATGCTATTTCAAAAGCCGACTATGTATGAGCACCTGTCTGTGTGTGTTGTGTGTGATGTGTGTGTGTGGTGTGTGTGTGTGTGTGTCCTCTCCCTGTCCCCCTGAAAGGTTAGCTGGACCGGGGAGGGTAGGACAGAGGGAATGCTAGGAGCCGCTCTGGCAAACAGCAAACAGAAAACAGAGAGACACGCAAACACAAATTAAGAGTGGGAGGAGAATGCCGGGATTTCTCGGCTCGTCTCTTTGTGACAATGTGAGAACATTGTATTATTTTTTTTCTGGGTTGTTTTTTTTTTGCGCCCGCGCTTGTGTAGCTCCTCGACAAAGAAAAACACATCGCAGGCAAGGAAAAGTAATCATACCAATCTTTTGAAGTCTTGCCGAAAAGCAATGAGTCCGCTTTACTTGGCAACACGTCCCGAAACATGAAGCAGAGGAACACTTTGATACACTTAGATACAATCTACCAGTCAGGGAACACTTCAGCGCACACGCACACACACACACACACACACACACACCTAGAGCTCACACACACACACACACAGACTTGTGCACACACACACAGACACACACACACTCACACACAACAAAGGGATGCATCTTTTTTGACTAAGAGCGAACAAAGGCTGAAGGGCAGGTGTACAGACAGGAAGTGATATGGAAGAGCGGCAGGAAGGAGTGAAAGTAGAAACAGGCAAACGAACGACTGAAGCAAAGACGAGAAAGAAAGAAAGAAAGAAAGAAAGAAAGAAGCGAAGTAAAGAATATAAAGAAGCACACAGAGGAACACAGGAAAGGAATAAACAAGCAGCAGACAACAGCACGAAGGAAAGACCAAACAAAATGGAGGAAGGAAAGAAGGAAGGACGGAAGGAGGAATCTTTACGCCACAAAAAGGATTATTTGTAAAAACATTTCAGACGTATGGATGGATGGAAGATGGCGGTCGTACAATAATGATCCGATGAGGACAACAAGGAGTGTGCAGCAGAGAGACTGCCACCAATAGACCCTTTTCACAGCTCGTCCATTGAGTCGTGTCAAGTCACTTCCTCGGTTTGATTTATTGATGTCAGTCGCGGTGCCAGCAGCGTGGTCCACGATGTATATTTACTGGACTAGTCGGGTCTCTACTGGTGCGCTGCCAGACCTAAATCCAACGCACCCCACATTAGTGTTATGAGCAACACCTGATGCTGTGATTAAAGGCCTGTTAGCAGGGGAGCGAGCGTGGTCCAAACACAGCCAGCCACGCTTCTCTATGTTGAGAAGCGCAGACACACACACACACACACAGACACACACACACACACACACACATGCGCGCGCAGGATCATGGGAGCTGAGGACGGGTAAAGTGAGGACATGAATACAAAGTAAAAATGAGTATTAAGTAATAAAAACAGTCAAGGCAGAACCGCTAACAGCCTGTGGGAGACTTTTTATGCACCAAAATAACCCAGGGATGACCTTAAAACAACTCAGAGTGTGAAGAGACTGAGTGACAGAGAGAGAGCGAGAGAGAGAGAGAGAGAGAGAGAGAGAGAGAGAGAGAGAGAGAGAGAGAGAGCGGTGGGGGAAGTGTAACATGAACTTGAAGGCTAAATTGGAAAGAGTGAGAGTGATACAGAGTGTAAGAGAGGCGGACTAAGATGGAGAGAGTGAGAAGAACACAGAGATAGTGTGTGTGTGTGTGTGTGTGTGAGAGAGAGAGAGAGAGAGAGAGAGAGAGAGAGAGAGAGAGAAACAAGGCTAAATTGAAGAGAATGAAGAGTAAAATGGAGAGAGAGCATAAAAAAACACAGAGAGGCTAAGCTGATAATGTAAGCGAGAGACAGGGAGAGACAGGAAGAGGAGGAGTAACAGAGAGAGAGAGAGAACCAGCCAGGCAGAGTAGAGCTAAAGAATAGGGAATCCAAGCGCTGCAAGACTCTTTGTGTGTGTGTGTGTGTGTGTGTGTGTGTGTGTGTGTGTGTGTGTCGGTGTCGGTGTGTGTGTGTGTGTGTCGGTGTGAGACATCAAGATAGAGAGACAGAGGACATTGAGTAAGAGAGTGGGGGAGAGAAGGAAAGAGAGAGACTAAAAGGGAGGGATGGAGAGCGAAAGACAGAGAGAGAGTTGAGGGGCAGTGAGAGAAAGAGAGCGAGAGGGAAAGAGGATGAGACAGACAGAGAGCAGAGGAACAATAGAGAGAGAGAGAGAGAGAGGAGGGAATGAAAGAGAGATATAGAGGGAGACAGGCACAGAGAGGGAAAGGGGATGAGAGAGACAGAGAGTAGGGAAACAAAAGAGAGAGACAGAGAGAGAGACAGTGAGAGAAAGAGAAAGCGTGTGAGAGAGAGAGAGAGAGAGAGAGAGAGAGAGAGAGAGAGAGGTAGAGGATGTACACACCATGTGGAGCCTGGTCAGCAGGGGGTTGGATGGCTGAGCAATTTGTGTCCGTCCGGCTGGCGGTGGGCGTGGCTCCGTGGGGGGTCCCGGAAGGGCTTTGATCATCACTGAGAGTGACGGGAGTTCTGATCGAGAGGTGCAACCCAGACACACACACCTCGCTCGCAAAACAAACGCACCCGAGCAAAAACACGTGTACACAAACAAGCAAAGGTAATGAAGACGTTAAGAGAGAATATTCCAGGTCTTCGTAATTCTACAGATCTTCGGCTTGTTTATCCCCCCTCTGAATCCCACCTGTACGAATCTGTCCATCAACCGCCATCTTTAAAAGGTCAGTGACGACTGAAGCGTTCTCCTCGGGAGATGAACACGCAGATGTGTTTGCACAGTGACAAAGAGAAAGGATTTATGAACTGTTAGCAAAGCTGCAGCATTACAGAACTTTAGGCAAGGACTCAATGCGTCAAAATGAGTCAACTTCATTTGGATCAAATTTGATCTGTTCAGTCTTTAAAGGCACAGATTTGACAAAATAGTTTGATTAACTCATTCCTGTCTCGGCCATTACCTCATTCTTTCTACTGTACTTTATATTTCCACTTTTTTACCTTTTCGTAGCACTTTGTTATTTTTCCTTTGTTTCAACTGCTGTGGCAATGTAAAGTTTATTTTCCATGCCATTAAAGCTCACATAAATTGAAGTGAATTGACTCGAATTCGCCAAACTCTAAGCCTTCAAACAGGCGGAGAGAAAGTGTCCCAAAACCCAGAAGGAGGAGGAGGAGGAGGAGGAGGAGGGAGGAGGAAACCTTGAGCAGAAACACAACGCTGTCATCACGCCTCCCTTCAGGGATGCGCGCAGCAGCTGCCAAGCCGACGGACAGGGAAACGCTGGCAAGCACACGAAGATGCGAGCTCGCTAACACTAGCTTAAAGATACAAGGCACATCGGACAATTTATTACCAACTACTGTATTCATATCGTCCTCAAATGCCACAAAAACAGTGAGGACACACGTCTCCAGACTGACGAGCGCTAAGTGGTGTGTGTGTGTGTCGAGGCTAACGTTAGCTCACGTGTTTAGGTGTGTTTAGCTTCACGCCGCGGTCGGCCCGGAAGCGACCGTTCTCAACCGCGTCGTGTGGAGAAATGACTTGACTGACTTTAAATGAGGTAATTTGTGCTTTTTAAATGTCACGTAACTCACCTGCGAGGGTACATCACAACATGGCTAATGTGAAAATGTTCGGGGCCCACGTAAGAACATGTGAACACACACACACACACGAACACACACACACACACACACACACACACACACACACACACACACACACACACACACACACACATTAACACATACACACACAATAAACACAGGTAGTAACAGAGCACAACAACACACAATAAGCACACACAGAACACATACAATAAACACACACACACACACACACTCACACACACACACACACAGACCCAACACACAAGCATACACACACACACACACAGACATACACACACACACGGCGCACCACACACACACACACATACACACACACACACATAAAACCACACACACACACACACAATAAACACAGGCAGCAACAGAGCATTAATTCTGAGTTGTGTCTAATTAGCAGCCTGCTAATCCTTCAGCGTTGCTTCATCGATGTTTAGCTTTCCCACACGCTCCGGCAGACAATCGTTAGTGTCTGCTGGCCTTCGACCAAGTGTGTGTGTCGGGTCTGTGTGTGTGCGTGTGTGTGTGTGTGTGTCTGACTATCTATCTTCAAATGCATGTCCAGTGTTCTCCTTGTGTGTGTAACCTGTTTGTTTGCTTATGTATACTTGTATATGTGTACACGTCATGCGTACATTATGTACAAAGTCATGTGTTACATGACTTTGTTGCGGGTGTGTGTGAGTGTGTGTGTGTGTGTGTGTGTGTGTGTGTGAGAGAGGCTGTGAGCAGGTGTGTGTGTGTGGTGTGTGAGAGAGGCTGTGAGCAGGTGTGTGTATATGTGTGTGTGTGTGTGTGTGTGCGCGCGCGTGTGTGTGTCTGTGACAGCCTGTGAGCAGGTGTGTGTGTGTATGTGTGTGTGTATGTGTGTGTGTGTGTGTGTCACTTTCAGACAGTAATCAATTTCAATCACAGAGTGAGCGGTGCTTTGAGGCAGCGATACAATCAGAGATCAAGGACAGCCTGCCTCTCTCTCTCTCTTTCTCTCTCTCTCTCTCTCAGGCTCCTCACTTCTCTCTCTGCCATACACCTCCACCCTGTACATCCATCCATCATCCATCCATCTATTCATCCATCCCTCATCCCTCTATTCATCCATCCATCATCCATCCATTTATCATCCATCCATTCATACGTCCATCATCCATATATACAGCCATCCAGCATTCATCTATTCATCCACCCATCTATTCATCCATCCATCTGCCCATCATCCATCCATATAGTCACGAACACCCATCCATCCACAATCCATCCTACTTTCTATCATCCATCCATTCATAATTCATAATCCACCCACCCACAGATCCATCATCCATTCATCCATCCGTACACCATCCATCTGTCATGAATCTATCTGTGTCTATGTAGGTATAGAACATTTTAGAACTTTATAATATTCTCTCTACTGAACAGAAGACAGGTTGACAATGTTCACGATGACAGCTCAAGGCACTATACACTACATACATTGGTCTCAGAGGAACACTTACTGGTCTCCAAAGTATGTGTACGTGTGTGTGTGTGTGAGTGTGTGTGCGTGTGTGCGTTGTGTGCGTGTGCGTGTGTGTGTGTGTGTGTGTGCTTGGGATGAACATTATTGTCAGAATGCTTTTAGACAGACAGCTTCCCCCACTGTGACGTTGTCATGGTTACCACATGAAGATGGAATGCTGTAAATATCTCTATTTACCATACGTCCAGTGTGTATGTGCACACACACACACACACACACACACACACACACACACACACACACACACACACACACACACACACACACACACTGTCTAATGGATCTCTCGGTTCCAGGCTAAGAAAGGTCAGCACACACCAGGAGACGGAGACGAGGAGAGAGAGAGAGAGAGAGAGAGAGAGAGGAGAGAGAGAGAGAGAGAGAGAGAGAGAGAGAAGCAGAGTAAGTTGAAGAAATAAGGAAACAGGTCGATGAACATTCTAAACAGATTTAGAACATTGTAAGGGAAGAGGGAGCGAGGGAGGACAGGAGGAACGAACGAACGAACGAAAGAAGGAAGGAAGAATGGAGAGCATGTATTAATGAGCTAGACAGACGTTTGGTAAATAGTACACACACATCCTTCGTATCTCTCTCACACACACACACACACACACACACACTTTAGAATTGCCTATTTTCATCTAATGAATAGAATGCAATTGTGAGGAATTATGGTGTTAATGAATATAATTATAATATAATCAGAAAGGTCAGAAGCACTTTAAAGGACAATTAGACATGCAGAAAGCATTCTGTGTACGCCGCCGCAGCCCGAACCGTCCCAGTCTCCAAACAGCGGCCGGTGGGATGCGAGCCCCCATTGTTTTGCTCAGCGGCTGCTTCCAACAGCAGACACGTCCTGTTTACTTGTTGATTTAACCATAATTATACAGCACGACTTATTATTTGTTATGTGCAATATTCTAATGACTAACAACTTGATGAAAAAGAAAATATTTTGAGAGGCCAAAAGAATGTTGCATCAAGAATGTTGCGGGATGGTATGGTATGTATGTGATGATGTGCTGGTGGTGTGGTGTGGTATAGCAGGGTTCCTACAGCTGAAGGCAAGTTAGATATAAGACCTTTTTAAGACCTTTTTAATGCGACTCAAAATTGAATGTAAAAAATGACTTTACCCGCAGAGGACTTTAGTTGACTTTAGACTTTACCCGGGAACTAGGAACCTTTGGAGGAACGTCGGTGTGTTTCCACCGCACAAACCAGGGTGTGCATTAAGTCCCAAGGAATTTGTATGCCCCAAGAAAAACTCCCTGCTCAGGGGTATGTACTCAAAGTTCAGGAACGTTAAAGTTGGAGGTGGGGCTTGAAGTGCGGAACATTTAACGTGAGTCCATCTCCGTCATCTCACGGTCGCTGTAACTTTAAGTCTTTTTACATCACAAAGAAAGACAAACAAAATCCCTATTTACGTCAGTTACGATATATAATAATAACTCACTGCATTTATACAGCACTTTTCAAGACACCAAAAGCAGTCTAATATCCAATATGCTTGTGAAAATGGCCTCATATAGCCTACTGAAGACGATCTTATGCCCCGTCCTTTCACCAAAATATCCTATATATTTAGATAAGTGGGTGTGCGTATGTGTGCATTTGGAGCCTCTTTAATACATCCATGGACTAATTTGCTTAACCTTTCTGGGTCTTTTTTCAAAATGCAGACAGCAACAGGCAGAAGGACGTTCCTGAAAAGTAGTTCTGGGCACTAATAGTTCTGGGTACTTTTGGTGGAAAAACCAGCATTTGAGTTGCATGCACACCATAGAAGGGGGAAGAAGAGAGACGAGTGGAGTGAACTAAGCACAGCTTCACGAACCGATTTGAGCACAGCACAGCCACACACAAATTACGAGACGCCAGATACGATATAAATGTGCGCATAATAAATAATAAAAAGTAGCCGGGCCAGAATATATCTCACTGGGCCGCTGTTGAGCCGGCAGCCAGGGCTTAAGGAGAACTCTGGAGTATGTCCCTTGTCATTAAACTTGCTTACTATATTTCACAGCTATAGCATTTCCACTTCCCCGTGTCCTCGCCAGCTAGCAGACAGTGCATCTGCTGCTGCTCTGAGCATCCTGGGCACGCTAACATAATACCATGTTGGTTCTGCTGTTCTGATCTGCATGACCCTAATGCAAGAGACATTTGGTAAATTCTTAAACAAATAGATGTTACAAATAATTTTTACATTGCAATGTAAGAAAAAAAGGATTAATCAAATCTACTTATTTATGTCTTAGCATTTCTAAGCATTTATTTGAGAGATTGTAAGACATTTTAATACCAATTAGGAGGATAGGCAGCACCCCAGGTATGGCATGTTGTGTTATGGTGTGGTATAGTATGGTGTGGTATGGTATGGTGTGGTATAGTATGGTGTGGTATAGTATGGTGTGGTATGGTATGGTGTGGTATGGTATGGTGTGGTATGGTATGGTGTGGTATAGTATGGTGTGGTGTGGTATAGTATGATATAGTATGGTGTGGTATAGTATGATATAGTATGGTGTGGTATAGTATGATATGGTATGGTGTGGTATAGTATGATATAGTATGGTGTGGTATAGTATGATATGGTATGGTGTGGTATAGTATGATATAGTATGGTGTGGTATAGTATGATATAGTATGGTGTGGTATAGTATGATATGGTATGGTGTGGTATAGTATGATATAGTATGGTGTGGTATAGTATGATATAGTATGGTGTGGTATAGTATGATATGGTATGGTGTGGTATAGTATGATATAGTATGGTGTGGTATAGTATGATATGGTATGGTGTGGTATAGTATGATATAGTATGGTGTGGTATAGTATGATATGGTATGGTGTGGTATAGTATGATAGTATGGTGTGGTGTGGTATGGTGTGGTATAGTATGGTGTGTATGGTATGGTGTGTATGTGTTATGTATGGTGTGGTATAGTATGATATAGTATGGTGTGGTATAGTATGATATAGTATGGTGTGGTATAGTATGATATGGTATGGTGTGGTATAGTATGATATAGTATGGTGTGGTATAGTATGATATAGTATGGTGTGGTATAGTATGATATAGTATGGTGTGGTATGGTATGTGTGGTATGGTGTGGTATAGTATGATATGGTATGGTGTGGTATAGTGGTATGGTGTGGTATAGTATGGTGTGGTATAGTATGGTGTGGTATAGTATGGTATGGTATGGTGTGGTATGGTATGATAGTATGGTGTGGTATAGGTATGGTGTGGTATGGTATGTATGGTGTGGTATGGTATGGTGTGGTATGGTATGGTATGGTATGGTGTGGTATATGGTGTGGTATGGTATGGTGTGGTATAGGTATGGTATGGTGTGGTATAGTATGATATGGTATGGTGTGGTATAGTATGGTATGGTATGGTGTGGTATAGTATGGTATGGTATGGTGTGGTATAGTATGGTGTGGTATGGTATGGTATGGTATGGTATGTGGTATGGTATGGTGTGGTATGGTATGGTGTGGTATGGTATGGTGTGGTATGGTGTGGTATAGTATGGTGTGGTATGGTATGGTGTGGTATGGTATGGTGTGGTATGGTATGGTGTGGTATAGTATGGTGTGGTATGGTATGGTGTGGTATAGTATGGTGTGGTATGGTATGGTGTGGTATGGTATGGTGTGGTATGGTATGGTGTGGTATGGTATGGTGTGGTATGGTATGGTGTGGTATGGTATGGTGTGGTATGGTGTGGTATGGTATGGTGTGGTATGGTGTGGTATAGTATGGTGTGGTATGGTATGGTATGGTATGGTGTGGTATGGTATGGTATGGTATGGTGTGGTATGGTTGTGGTATGGTGTGGTATGGTATGGTGTGGTATAGTATGGTGTGGTATGGTATGGTGTGGTATGGTGTGGTATAGTATGTATGGTGTGGTATGGTAGTATGGTATGGTGTGGTATAGTATGGTGTGGTATGGTATGGTGTGGTATAGTATGGTGTGGTATGGTATGGTGTGGTATAGTATGATATAGTATGGTGTGGTATAGTATGATATGGTATGGTGTGGTATAGTATGATATAGTATGGTGTGGTATAGTATGATATGGTATGGTGTGGTATAGTATGATATAGTATGGTGTGGTATAGTATGATATGGTATGGTGTGGTATAGTATGATATAGTATGGTGTGGTATAGTATGATATGGTATGGTGTGGTATAGTATGATATGGTATGGTGTGGTATAGTATGATATGGTATGGTGTGGTATAGTATGATATAGTATGGTGTGGTATAGTATGATATGGTATGGTGTGGTATAGTATGATATGGTATGGTGTGGTATAGTATGATATAGTATGGTGTGGTGTGTTATGATGTGGTGTGGTATAGTATGATATGGTATGGTGTGGTATAGTATGATATGGTATGGTGTGGTATAGTATGATATGGTATGGTGTGGTATAGTATGATATAGTATGGTGTGGTGTGTTATGATGTGGTGTGGTATAGTATGATATAGTATGGTGTGGTATAGTATGATATAGTATGGTGTGGTATAGTATGATATGGTATGGTGTGGTATAGTATGATGTGGTATGGTGTGGTGTAGTATGGTGTGGTATAGTATGGTGTGGTATGTAGTATGGTGTGGTATGGTATGGTGTGGTATAGTATGGTGTGGTATGGTATGGTGTGGTATAGTATGGTGTGGTATGGTATGGTGTGGTATAGTATGGTGTGGTATGGTGTGGTATGGTGTGGTATGGTATGTAGTATGGTGTGGTATATGGTGTGGTATGGTATGGTGTGGTATAGTATGGTGTGGTATGGTATGGTGTGGTATGGTGTGGTATGGTATGGTGTGGTATGGTACGATATGGTGCAATTTGGTATGACATGGTGCAGTATGGTGCACATTGTCTGAATGTTACCACACTTTTGCATGTTTCTGTGCAACATCCGGAATGCAAAGTGTAGCATCTAGGAGCTCGAGGGAACCACTTGTCTGTTCATTTGTGGATTTAAACCACAGCAGCAGCGCTCAACAACGGAAGTTAATCACCAAGCACTTTGATCAATGTGTCATTTTCAAACCGTGGGTTGTTTCAGACATGGATTAATTAAAGGTGTCAGACAGAGGTGTGCTGCACAGTCAACACACTGCTGTTGCCTACATAGAAAAGGTAGGTGAGTGTGTGTGTGTGTGTGTGTGTGTGTCCTGTGAGTGTGCGTGTGTGTGTCTGTGTGTATACATGCGTGTGTTTGTGTGTGAATGAACATCTGAATGTGTGTTAATGTGAGTGAATGTGAGTCTGTGAGGTGTGAGTTTAACATCAAATGTCCACAAAGTAATAATCAGTGGGCGGAGTTTGATTGATTTCTTCCCCAAGTAGGTTGTCACCTGATGCCAGCCGATCGGAGAGGAAGCTTCATCAGACGGAGCTCAGATGGTCAGTGTTGTGAGATGGATACCTGGTCTGAGCCTTGGACGCACGCACACACACACACACACACACACACACACACACACACACACACACACACACACACACACACACACACACACCACACAACACACACACACACACCACACACACAGGGAGCATTGCCAAAACACAATGAGTGTGAATGTGATTCTGAGTGTCGATTCCCCAGACATGATGGCCAAGGACGACAACACAGGTAGAATTTTAATGAGTTCACCGACGTGTGTGTGTGTGTGGGAGAGAGAGAGAGAGAAAGAGAGCATGAGAGAGAGAGAGAGAGAGAGAGAGAGAGAGAGAGAGAGAGAGACAGAGAGAGAGAGAGAGAAAGGGGATACTTAAGAGGGACAGAGAAAATGGAATAATGGCCGGGAAGGGAACGCTAAAGACAACAGAGGAGGAGGAGGAGAGACATGAAAGACAAAAAGAAGAAAGGAGGAGAAGGATGGAGATGGGCCACATGGGAAGAGAGAGAGAGAGAGAGAGAGAGAGAGAGAGAGAGAGAGAAGAGAAATAAATCCAATAGTATGGAGGACGAGAGGAAATGATGATTGAGCAACAAGTGACCTTTAACAAAGAAAAGAGAAAGAGACTGACAGAGAAAGTGAGAGAGATGAAGGGGGAAACAGAGGAAGAGAGAGAGAGAGGGGGAGAACGAGAACGAAGGACAAGTTAGGAAAAGGGGATTGTGACGAAAGAAAGACAGAAACGGACAGACAGACAGACAGACAGACAGACAGACAGACAGACAGAGAGAGAGAGAGAGAGAGAGAAGAGAGAGAGAGAGAGAAAGAGAGATAGTTTATTTTTATTCTTCTGTTGTTTTCCATATTGTTTTATTGTACTGTATTGCTATGTAACCTGGCACAAGAATTTCCTTCGAGATTAATAAAGTTCTATTCTATTCTATTCTATTCCGAGAAAGAGAGAGAGATAGGCAGATAGGGAGAGAGAGAGAGGCAGATAGAGAGACAGAGAGAGACAGAGAGAGAGGGCGGCCAGATGGAAGGTGATGGCAAGGGGTAAAATAAAAAGCAAACAGAGGTGAAGTGACGAAGAGCGTTGACGTCTGATAAAATGGGAGACCAGAGGCAGAATGATTGGCAGATGGAGAAGATGTGTCAGAGCCGTCGAGTGCGGAAGAAAAAAAGACTCGCGGGCAACGGATGAATGGCCCCGAGTTAGGACAGGAAATAAAACAGTAGAAGAAGAGGCAGGCTTCCCCCATACTGTGGTGTGTTGTGCTGCAGCCCGACTCGGCTGTTCTGTATTCATGTGTACAGAGAGCCAGCAGCGGGTGAGAGGAGATGTGATAGGATGTATGAAAACTGTGACAGACACAGAGAGGGGGAGGAGAGAGAGAGAGAGAGAGAGAGAGAGAGAGAGAGAGAGAGAGAGAGAGAGAGGGAGGAGAAAGCTTGTGCTTATGCTTATGTGACGAATAAACTTCTTGAATTTTAAAAGATGGAATGAGAAGAAACGGGGGAGTCAGAGAAGTGGAAGGGAGATAGAGGGAGGGGCGGGGGGGGAGGGGGAGAGAGAGGGAGAAAGAGAGCGAGAGAGTGAGTGGGGTGGGGGCGTGAGAGAGGGTAAAGAGAGGAGAGAGAAAAGTGAGAGAAGGGAAGGAGAGAGAGAGAGAGAGAGAAAGAAAGAAAGAAAGAGTGAGAGAGAGTGACAGAACGGAGAATCAATTAAAACAGGAGGAACAGTATATCAGGATCACAAGTGATTGGTCGAATGATTGATTGCCAAGTTACCCGCATTAAGGATCGGCTCTCCGCGGAGGAAATAAAGTATGAACACGTTCTAAATGTGTCAGGTGGTTTGGGTCTTTTTGACAGCTGTCCGGGGCGGAAACAAAGGTTGATTGACAGGGCCGCCGTCCAACTGATCGGTCTGCCATCGGGCGTTGGGTCTCGACCCGGGGGCGGGGCGGGGGGGCGGGGGGGGTGGAGGGCGGTTACTTTCAGTGCAAAGCGCGCGAGAGAGAGAGGCACGTGTGAACGGCAACACATGTTGACACAGCAAGACTCGGCAGCCAATGGAAGAGACGCAGCCAAACCGCCGCTCTTAACACAATTCACGCCTCTAATTAGGCCCAGAAACACTTAAAATGCTATTAGTGGCGGCGTTGTCAAAAAGTGGCAATGGCTGGTGGCGAACTCGCTCGCTGAATAAACTCCGGTGAAAGTGACTTTGGTAACTTGGTGTTGATAATGATTGTTCGATGGGTACGAGTCGTCTTGTGGCCCCCAAACCCCGTTGGGAGGATTTGCGCATTTGAATGTAGAGAGAGGAAGAAAGTGACATTGTTAAATTCCCAAAACCGAGAAGAAAGCCGCCTTTGTCTTTAACCAAACACCGGCGCTCTTTTAAGAGGTACAACGTGTTTCAAAACAGCCATTTTTAGCTCCTAACTCGAGCGGCGCTGAAAGGACTGCTAAATCGGTTCGTGTCTTTAGGCTGTTGCGAAAAAACGTAAAAAAAAAATCACATTTAATCTCCTTTATGATCTCCATCAGGTCAAGTTTATTCCACTTTTGGGTCTATTTGCGAGACGCCAGGTTTTAACGCACAACCTGTTCTCTATAAATAAATGAGTTAGGTTTCTCCACAGTACCCCGGCGCGATGAAGGCAACGAACGCTCTTCTTTGGGTGTTTCCTCAACATTCAAATGAGGAGGGTAATTTATGCAGGTTTTTTAAAACACGCAGTGAATCAAAAAGGACAACCAACACGACGCCGGTCTCTGGGGAGTTCTCCCCGGCGGAGTGGGAAGAGTCACGGTTTAAAGTCGATCAGTACGTTCTGTTTTGTACGCCGGAAAACAGAAAAATGTTTCCCTTCCAAATGAACCAATCCCAACGTGTCACTGGGGCTAAAAGATAAAGAAAGAAAGTTTTAGCGCGGGGGGGGTGATTTAGAGAGGGATAGAACCAGGATGAGGATTAGAGAGAGAGCAAGACAGAGGGAGAGAGAGAGGGAGAGAAATAGAGGAATAGCCAGAGTCAGACAGACAGGCATGTA
>PIJE02000172.1:523752-528752 GCA_002895965.2 Coryphaenoides rupestris | reverse complement strand
GTACACACACACACACGCATGCACGCACGCACACACACACCCCACACCAAAGTGACACGCTCACTCGAGCACAAAATGAGAATCTCAGGCAAGAAATACCAAGAAATACTGTTGGTATTTTTCCACCGACTTTCCACCGTTTCTTGGTTCCCGACCGCCTCGATCCACAGCGTTACAGTAACACGGAAGCGTGACACTCTCTCACGCTACCGCCCATGTGTTGTGTGTGTGTGTGTGTGGTGATCGTGTGTCGGGGTGTTATTTCCATCCCGCTGAGCTGTTAGACAACCATCAGCCACGCAGCTCCAGCAGTTTGGACAACAGCAGGGGGCAGTGCACCAAGACACCTCAACCTCTGGACCCATAGTGTAAGAGTCGGGGGGTGTGGGTGTGTGTGGTGGGGGTGTGTGTGTGTGTGTGTGTGTGTGTGTGTGTGTGTGTGTGTGTGTGTGGGGGGGGAGTGTTCACACACAACACAGTCACAGTAAGGATGCACGGCTGGTCGGAGGTGCAAAGTGAGCAAGTCTCAAGGTCGGTGTTGTATTAGTAGTTATAGAATCTAGATTAAACCGTGGTATGCCATTAAAAGCCATGAAACATGTAAATATTGCAGTGGTGGTCGTCAAGACGAGTCGGTGTGTGTTAAACGGTGTTAAGGCACGATGTGGAGGCAAAGAACGGTTGACTATCCTGCTTCTATGTGGTAACTTGCCACCAATACGGCGAAAGTTTTGCACTCAAAATCGAAAGGTTATGATGCAAGAGCGTTCCTGTTGTCATGGCGAGGAACAATTCTCGCCCTTTTACAACCCAGCCGGTTAGTCATGGTACACATTACAACGGGGTGACATAAGCAAAGGTTACGTCTCCATCGGCGTAACTTGTTACAAACTATTAAATATATGTTTCTTCTGCTGCGCTGCAACATTCTTAAAAATTATTGTTGTTCTCCAAATAGGTTGAAAGAAATGTTTTCCTTCCCGGCCGTTAGTTTATCAAGTTGATAACTCAGCTGTGCTTTCCACTGTTAATAAAGAGTACGCTTTGACAGCTGTGCTCTTTAATGTTGCTATGGTTACAAGTTGGCTTGCCGATGAATTTAGAAGTGATTAAACTTCAGCTGAACTACGTGTGCAATGCGCGGTTTTATAGTACATCTGCCGGCCGATGTGAAAAATCTATTCACCCAGACCATGGTAATATAACGTAAATACCAATGTAGCATGTGGCTGTTTCAGTGCAATATAACACAACCAATGAAATAACAGCATTTTGCATATAAACAACATCAACCCTCGCTTCTGAAATGCTGCTGAGCAGGAGACTGGCCACCCTGCCATCCCCTAGGAGGTCACTGACCGTGACCCCTAACCCTTGCCCTCCCCTACCACTCAGAGAAGGTCATGAGGTCACGAGCCATTCCAAAAGAAGAGAAGGAAGTCGTCTGTTGCGATCACTTCAGCCTCACCTCCCTTGTTTACGGGGTTTCATGGCCGTGTCCTTTTGTCCGCCATCTTGTTTGCTTCCTCCCAGCATTTGAACTGTCATGTGCTGCCTTCCCATGGAGGAAGCAACAGGATCTGACCTTTGAAGATGTATTGTGAAAGGTCATAAAATACACCGGTTGCGCTCTTGCTGCCTCCCCAGGCAGCGGGGCTTGGAGGAAAGATATGAAATATTTGTTTTGTTGTTTATTGGGTGAAGGTCACGGCATGCGCCGCGGTGATGACGAGATCCAAACAGTTTTACTGGAACCGGGTTTTACTGGAACCACACTGCCAGCGATGTGTGACTGTGACCAAACATCAACACCAACTTCCGGCTGCTGTGTCGTTACTTCTGGGTTTATTTTTAGTTTCCAAGGCCCTCAAAGGATGTTCCGCGACACTTTGCACTCTCAAAATTGTACAATTTGTGAGGTTCCAGATTATCAAAGGACAGCCCCGCGTAGAGGACCTGTGAAGTTCACAATATTATTTGCACACAATTTCTACTGACGCATCCTTCCAACTGAGCTTCATTAAAAGTAAAACCTTGACATTAAAATGTCACAATCCACTCACTGTGCTCTCTACGAATATCTATCTATATTTCCATCTAACTCTTTCCTATTGATCTTCTATCTCCAAGTGCGTATCTTCTCTCTGCCCAAACGTTCACCAAACAGAAAACTCTTGAGTCTCTCCCGACCTTGAACCCTGACTGACACGCGTCGTGAGGGCCCTACAAGTGACCCCTTGACCCTCGGTGACACCATCGATCACGGAACTCAAAACCCCTTGAAAAGCTTTTGAGAGAGTGTGAATGGACCTCCCGTCCCATCTCCATTGTCACGTCCTCCTCCCTATTCAGTCAATTTCTGATCCTTTCCACGATAATGCCGGGGCCCCCTCGGTGAATAGACTGAGCCAACAGATATTGTAAAGCCTTAATACATCATGGTAGACAAGCACAGGCTTTCTGAAAACAGTCCAGCTGAGATATGGTGCCACTCATAACCCACTCTCTCTATGAAACTCTGAACAGGAATTTGAATCTACTGTTGTTTGAGGCGCTTCCATTAACCGTTGTTGTTCTTTGAAGGGCCCTTCTGCAAGGTTTCTTGGTTAGAAACTGAAAGAGCACTAAATACATTAGGCGCTAATCATAAATCTATTAGCTCAGATAAATGGAATCCTAGCCTAGAGTCTCTTTTGGCGCCATAAAAGCATCCCGGCAAGATTTGATTAGCTTTGCCGGTCTCTCCACAGGATCCCCTCATCGCTCAAAATCAAGCTGTTTTACATGAACAATGGAAGTTGTAAACCATGAATAAAAGATGCATAACTCATAAAAGATGAAATGGGAAAAAGAAAAAGAAGGTTATGGACGAGTGAGAAAGAAACGCGCGCACCAGGTTATCCAGTCATCGTCCCATTCGGGGTCTCATATGGACCAACCAGTGTCTAAGATGGTCGTCAGGTCAGTCACGTGCAAGCTTATCACGGTACAGTGACTATTTCCTGCATCGTCATTTAGTAGACAGTTTAAACCAAAGTCACTTCCAGTACATTTTAGATACATGTCATTATGGAGCAGGTAAAGGCAAGAGATGCAGTGGGATGACCTACGTGTTGTCAAGCACATTATGTAGTGTGGCCGGGGTCAAAGTTTATAGTCAGAGTCCCCCCCACGGCAACACATCGTGAGGTCCACAGGTCTACAGATGAGAAAGAGGGGGTACACAGAAATGTTTTTCCCCCGCAGTCAGGCCGGTGCTTAGTTGCGGCTGCGCGATAGTTTGATGACATGAAGCAATTCATTCAGGATAACATTCAACATTCAACACAACATTCAAGCATAACACCAGCGCTTGAGCAAGGGGGCGGAAATCAGGGATCGCCAGAATGCAGGAAATTAAGTCTTTGTCACAAAAATGTTCCTGGTGGACCATCGGCGTTGTTGGGCCTCGGGGTTCGATCGCAAAAAAACAAACACGTTTTATATCCTCAGAGAGAGAGAGAGAGAGAGAGAGAGAGAGAGAGAGAGCTTACATGGCTTGTTTTCAACAGTCTTTGCACATACCGGTACCTAAACTGTAATGTTCATCCCTCTGTGTCTGAATCTCGTCTCCATACCACATTCATGGAGAGAAAAGAGTTCATAAGCCTCAGAGTGGACAAGAATGATTGATGCATCTTTTACCGTAAGCATTGGAATATACAGTAAGGGCACGTGGACTGTGTGTGCGTGTGTGTATACATGTTTCATGATAGCAGTTGTGAAGTATTCCGCTTCTACTCGATATTAATTAATTCATTAGTAACAATTATATTTTGAACATTACATTTCATAATTTCATAATCCCCCCCTCCCCGGGACAGGGGTTGCCTGAATGGGGCTATGACCTGAATGATCTCCCTAGTCCGGCCCTGGGTCAGGCATCAACCGTGTTAACAAGTGAACGCACCTGACGGGTGTCATAACACCCCTGAACTATTCTGCCTTATCCCTTCCAAAAAAACATACGCAAACTTGTTGGATTAAAATTGTTCAGATGCTGGCACAGAGACACTATGAGATGTGTTTCTTAGTTTCCGTTGGTTTAACTTTAATAAATCACAGCAGGTGCTTCTTTTGGGGTCATTGAAAGAGAAAAAGTGTGCGGAAAATATATTTCAACAGCGTCACCTGCCTCATGACTCACCTCCATATGGAACATTTAAAAAAAAAAAGTGATTATCACAAGGTATTTTTACAGAATATCAATGAGCATCAATATCAATAAAGACAAAAGCCCATTCCGCCGGTCCGACCGAGGTTCATTGCACTGAGGGATGTGGTCATTTAAGGCACCACATCCCATTAGTCCACATAATGACGTACATCTGTACATACTCTGCATATTCTCGCCCAGCCGAGCTCCGGTAGGTTTACAGACTCATCCTGTGTGTACCTCTGGGAGCGAGACAAGTGTCATTAATTTCCCCGGGACATTCCTTCTCCCTGTAACAGCAGGTGGACTCGTCCCCCGGGCCATGGAAGCTTCTCAGCCAGAGAAAAAGAACAGCTCAGCTTGAAGCTTTGACCAGCCGATGGATCAGGTGAGCACAATTCCATTCAATCTGCAAGACCCTGGAAAGAGAACGCCGGGCCCATTAGACGACAGGAGCCAGGCTCGGCCACACCCGCGTCACGACGGGCTAAAATCCGTCGAAGAGTCAGTTTTTAGAGGCATGTTTTTGCTAACATACAAGCGAGTTCTTCACCAGCACAGGGCTAACTGGCCCCGGGGGTTCCCAGTCTGTTTGAGACATCAACACATCAGCACAAACAAGAGCCTTCAAGTTCTCAGGATTGGCCGTCAGACGTTACACGGCTCTATTCAGTCCAGCAACAGCATTGGCCAGTGAATAAAAAAGGAGCTGTGTGTCTGAGTTGGCTAACATGCTAGCTACATAATCAACAACATACTATTATACTCATAAAGAAATGATCTTGAACAGCCAAGCAATGTTTCT
>PIJE02000172.1:516252-518752 GCA_002895965.2 Coryphaenoides rupestris | reverse complement strand
TTAAACACCAAATCTTTTAGGTCAGAAATGCCGTGTCAGCCAAACTCTGCTCACGGCAGTGTGTGTTCCTTTCTGCTGTCTGTCTCTCGCTCTCTCTCTCTCTCTCTCTCTCTCTCTCTCTCGCGCTCGGCCTTGCACTCTCTCCCTCACCCTCTCTCTTATTCCTCTCCTCTTTCTCATTGTCCCTCTCTCCCTCGATCACTCACTGCCTCTCTCTCTACCTTTCTCCTTCTCTCTCTCTCTCACTGTCTCTTTCCCTCTTCCCTGGGACACTCTCTCTCTCTCTCTATCTCTCTCTGTCACCCACTTCCTCTGGGGGGGGGGTGGCGGGGGGTGGGGGGGGGGGGGGGGTATAAGCTGTTAAGAGCCACCTCTAGAGGGCCCCGCCTCATAAAGCTTTCAATCAAACCTTTCAATCAGACATCGAAGAGGTCATTGAATGCAACTATTGAATCCAAGCTTTGAGTCAGACACTGATTCAAAACTTTAAATCAAAACTTTGAATCAAAACTCTTTGAATCAGAACCAAATGTTGAATCAGACATTGAATCCGATATTGTCTCCGCAATGGGGTGCTTCCCCGAACCAATGGCTGACTCCTCTCTGCTCTCTCTCCTCACAAAGCAGTTTCATCATCACCTCCGCCACTTCATACACCGACGGCGGTGTCAACCATGCAAGGCGACTGCAGGCTCATCAGGGTTAGGTTGTCTTGCTCCGGGACACCTCGACCAGCAACCTTCTAATTGCCAACCTTCTAACCGCTCTACCTCCCGAGCCACTGTCCCCCCAAAGCTTCAACATCCTGTCTGTACGCCAATCATTTCTCAGAGGTGACATTTAAATGAGTTTATATAGTATATATATATGTATATATATATATATATATATATATATACAATAGAGATGGAAAAAATGCTCCATCTCAAAGCAATGGCAGGCTGTAGCAGTTCTCTGCAGCATCCATCAAACTGTCCCAGATACACACAGCAGCATCCCTGCAGGTGGCCTCCATTACTGACAATGATCTCCAATAATAATGAAGAAGAATAACAATGAGAATTTATATAGCGCCTTTCCAGGGACCCAATGGCGCTTTTACACGTAGCAGACAGATAAATGATACAGGAACAGAACATAATGATCGCAAAAATCGCCAAAATTAACTGGAGACCACGGGCATTGGTGAACAGGTGAGTTCTCACTTGGTGTCTTCGTTGCAGGTCTTTCCAGAGGTGGAGGCAACCACACTGAAGACTCTGTCCCCCAGAAGTTCACAGGTTGGTGCGGGCTGCAGACTGCTCCACCTCCTCCAGTGACCCACCACCTGGATCCCAGCCACTCACACGTCCTCCGCACCATCTCCCCTGTCCCTCCCATCCTGGCATTTAGTCCTGACTCCTCCTCCCCACAACACTGAAATCTGAAAGCCAGTGTCTCCACTGTTTTTTCAAAAGCCACCGTCTATAGCATTCAACAATGCTATAGCCGAGACTACACAGAGCATGCGCCGGAAACCAGCAAGTACCAGGGATGGATTTACACAGGGTTTCCTGTTTTGTTATGGAGATATTCGTCTGTACGCAGATGGTGATATCGCTGTAGAAGAGCCTTGCGCTCGGTACACACCGCCATGGCATTGTCGCTTATGCCTACAGATTCCGTTAACTCTTCTAAAGCGAGAGTGTAGAAGCGTAGAGTGGTTTCACCTTTCACCTTTTGCCGAGTAGTAATTTGTTTATTTTCTTTTTTGAAAAACGGAAGCCATGACAGCATAATCGACAGACATATAACCTTTTAGAGTTTTTTTTACTCCCTTCCAATGGATGATCAGCAATATCACGTTTGTTGTGGTTCTGCCCGCAGGAAAATGATCGATCAAAATAAATTTGAATCCACAAAGAAAGTGTTCGGCCCCATTCACGCAGATTTGAGGTTGTCTGCCATCAGACTTTAGATGATAATCTAAAGTCTGATTTGTGGGACTACTCCGAAACCAATCCCCGCACTTGCTTTGATGACTGTGTGATTGGGGCGTCCAATCAGGTGCAGTCAGGCGTAGTTCTATTTGATGGGATTCCGACAAGCCTATAGAGAGAAGGTGGAAAAGAACTCGGCCTTGGAGTAATAAAGTGTCTAATGCGGCACAATGGAGGGTTTTAGTAGGGATGGATTACCCACGCCTGGCACTCTCACTATTTATTCCACACAGTTTCAACACGGACGCCAGCGCATATCGCCTCAGAAGGTAGCCGAGACCGCTACAACAGATGGAGATCAGAGGTGTGTCTTCCAGCTTCGTAAAGTAAGATCCCCTCGCAAATAACTCAAATGAACCATCTGTGGATGTTTGCTAATTAGCATAACCCTGGGCTAGGGTTACTGCGGAGGGAAATCCGCCAGTTTGCATCAGTGCATGAGACAGACCATCTGAAGGCCTTTAATGTCTGACCTCTAGGGGCCTGCGTGAGATCTTAAAGTTCTAAACTCGCTCTGGTCG
>PIJE02000172.1:478752-513752 GCA_002895965.2 Coryphaenoides rupestris | reverse complement strand
TATAATAAAATGTCACATGAACACGACTATGGATTAAAGTTGTTGTTTTTAAAATGACAAAAGCAAGAGAGGAAGAAGTGGATGTGTGTGTGTTGCCAGGTGGATGGTTTTACGTGGGTTGTGGTGGTGGTGGTGGTGGTGGAGGAGATGCAGGAGGTGTCTATCCATGGCTCTGGTGTTTGTTGTTTAACTGCGAGCGGCAGGAGCTCCGAGGATTATGGGGGATTACGGTGAGCGTCGCTGGTCATGTGATCCGCCCATGCACTGCGCTGAACCCCTCTTACCTCTTACCTCGCTGAATAAGGAAGCTTCGCGTGGCCGCGACGCCGGTAAGGTCACACACACACACACCCACACCGGCCCGAACACACACCCTGTCACGCCACACCCAGAGATTGCTCCGCCCCCTTGGCGCCCTCCCCCGTCCCCCCCACCATGAGATTAGGGCAACAATTCTCTTTCCTTGTATTCTCTTTTTGATGACACATTCTTCTTCTTTTTTGCCCGGACCTCCTCCTTTTTTGCCCTTTCCTTGGACCTTCCTGGCTGCCTAACTTTTTCTATTGAGGGCCTCTTAGGGGCCCTCTCCATGCTCCTCTGGGGAACTCTTGGAGACAGCGCAGGAACCTCCCCACCAGGAGAGCAGCACCATCGAGGGGGCCAAGCAAGCCATGGTCCCTGGAAGAGGCTGAGAGCTGGACTATTAAGCCCCTCACCTAGGACCCATCTCTGGAGACAAGGACGCCCCGGAGACACCCTCCTCCCATCGGTGAGTTTCACTTTGGGTTTGATTCCGGAAATTCATGTTGAGTTGTTTTAGCCAAGCTCTGCTCTCGCGGCTCAGAGCCGAGCTCACGATGGCAGCTCGCTCAAGACAAAGATGGACGAGAGGAGATCTTCAGAACTAGACTAGACTAAACTAGACTAGACTAAACTAGACTAAACTAAAGGGATAAAGCAACCTCTAAAACTGCTCTGGATTGTAAAAGGTTTTGAAGAATGCATGAAGGTTAAATTATTATGTATGTAGAAGATAATTGCTGACATAATTGCGTGACACAGCACATGTCAGGCATCTTAAAAAATCACCTCACGTCTGTTATAGTTTGGCTAGAAATTAAATGTAGATTCAGAAAATGTTTCTTTATCCATCAAGGTTGTGTAGAAGTACTTACTACTGCGGTTTGGACTGAACTGTGGTTTATGGTTTATGTTGTATACCATCGGTATATGTTCATTAATTCTAATGTCTTATGATTGCCGTTGTAACTATAATTGCCGAAAAGATTAAAAAAAGTACTGCAGCCAGCATTCTAAACCCCGCCCCTTTTTACAATTCCACGTGCTAACTTGGTCGTCGTTCCTCCCTGTGCATCTTGGGAGATCTCTCAAAGGGACACATATATTCCCACTAATCTGAAATTCTTCTAGATTGGAGCCGGCCAAGAATCCGCCACACATGGTTCGTTCTTATTTGAGACTCTTCAAACACGCCCAAATCATTTATATTTAGCCATTTAAGAGACACTTTTATCCAAAGCTACTTCCAGTAAAAACATTTCATACAGGTCGGGGTTAGGGCGTCTTGCTCAAGGATGCCTACAGGTAGACTGCAGACGGTCTTGATATCCAAGAAAAAGCCAGGAAAGTTAAGTTTTGCCCCTGAAGTCGTGTTTGCTCTTCCTCTGCCAGCCCCCTAGTTTGAACTTTGACCCTGAACACTTTAGAGGCAGATGGTCTGCTCATGTAAATCAAGGACGCCCTGTCTAATTATGATTCAGGATTCACAATTATTATGATTAGGAATGAGATTATTATTAGCAGAAGTACAAGTATTATTTAGTGTGACAGTATGACAGTTATTATATGATCGCTGTTCACTATCATGAAGTGACCACAGATGGCTATGGTTCTATGGCGTGAGCTACATAATGAAGGCACTAAGGATGCGATAGGTCACATTTCACATATGTCTCAAAAACGTCAGGACTGATTTATATGCCCTTATTAACCCTGGGTTAAAGAGGACAAGTCCTGCTCGGCTATAGTTTCCAATAAAAGCGAGTACTGCTTAAAGGTCCCCTATTATGCCACCAGGTGTGAGTGTGATTAGTCATTCACAATTGTCATGTGACTACCGTCTAGTGACATCACAAGTGGGAATGTCCAGCTGAACGTATGATTACTAGATCAGTCTACCAGCCTACCCAGTGGATTGTACCGACAGGTAACTGATCCAGTCAACCTGGCACAAGAATTTCCTTCGGGATTAATAAAGTTCGATCTTATCGTATCTTATCTTATGTTATCTTAGTCAGTATACAAGGATCTAGGTGGACATTCCCACTTGTGATGTCACTAGATAGTAGTCACATGGCAATTGTGAAACGGCTTGCAATGGCTAATAACACTCACACTTCATGGCATAATAGGGGACCTTTAATACACGTGCTGTGTCTTAAATATAAGAGAGCACTGCTTCAAGAAAATCACGGTCTGCAACATCAACAAGCGTTGACATCATCAGCCCAGGATTCACGTTCTCCAAATAGGACCAATGATGTATTTTAGACAAGACCAAATGAAGAGTGCATCACTTTTATACATTATTATACACTGGTACTGGAATCAATCCACTGGTACTGGAATCAATCCTTGGTTCGCCGTATGGTAATGTTTATGATCGTGTTCATTATTTTTACATCTATGCAAACCATCTATGCAAACCCGCCCCCTCTGCTCCGAGTCCATTCTAAAATAGATTTTCCGAACTTCCGGATTTCCCAAGAGGGTTAGAGCATTTTTAAATGATTGACCTTTGACCTACAGGATGTGGTGGGCGTTGGACTCATCCTCTCAGACAGACTTGTAAACACTGACCAGGGGCTTAGTTCCAGCAGATAAGCCAATTATCACCTTCTACCATTCACTACTACTCGGCGGAGTGGAAGATTACAGGCTCCTTGTCACACGAAACATGCTGAATGCATTCGAATTTCAACATGGCAAATAATTTACAGACACAAGCAACGTCACTTAGCGCCGATTTGAGCCAATCACAACTTGAGCTGTAATAACCCTGTTTAACCATTGGTGGTGCTGTGTCTCAGGTTTGATTAAACAGTTTGTGCTTTGATCTTTTGAATAACATTGTGAGAAAATTATTAATATTGTGAGGTTGATCGATAAATATGTTCTTTGCTTTCATCCAATGGTGTGTTTGTGGTCGAGTCTCCAGCGTTAGCGATCTTATGAGTAGCGAACTTCACTGCGTACTTCGAGTACTGAAGACCTTCAAACAACAATGGGAGAACCATCTATTTCCAGAACACAGAGAGTGATATATACTGTACAGCGTACAATTATAATAATCCGTCTTTAAGTCAGTCCCACCGTTAGTTATATAAACTCTTCTCTCTCTCTCTCTCTCTACCTTGACCCCTACAGTCTCTCTCTCCAACTGCTCTGGTTTGTTCTTCTTCTTCATCTTTTTTTTTGTATTCCAGATCCTGACCTGAAGCAGCACCTCACCTGTCAATCAGCCCGTATTCAAAATTAATAACTCCTAGTTAAGCTGTGAAATGACCAAGTCGTGCTGCATGTCTGGATCCATCCAATGAATATCCTTCTAAGCACCAAATACCTCCTCATGATCCGTGGGTTAACGAGGAAACTAGAAATTACCCATGATGCATTGAGAGCAGCGACAAAAGCCAGCTAGGCAGGCAGCAGCCGGTTTCTAAATTTAGATGCTATTAATAATAATAATTATAATAATGAAAGAACAATATTTGCTCCTCGGATTTTCGGCAGTGCTACGGCGGTGCCCTAAATGACGATTTGAATTCAGTGAGTCATGTCACGCTCGCAGATTTATCCCAGGCTAACTATACCTTTCCCTTGTCTTCCCTCGAGTGACTGTTAAATAGCTTAGTAAACATTGTATTAATTGACAGCCAATTCCTGATGGTTAAGGAATATCTCCCAGTCGAACAAGGACATCAAAACAACACAAAGCAGCAAATAGACACGATGCTCCCCTCCGCAACACCCCCCGCCCCACCCCACCGGTACAGCGGGAGTCACGGAATCAGATAAATCACATGTTAAATAGTGTGTCTATCGTCGCGGCAGGACCACGTTCCGCTGTGTAGCCTCTCGTAGCAGACAGTTGGCGCCCCATATGGACCAATCAGAACAGACGGACAGCCGCCTCTAATCAATCCTATTACTGGCACAATAATGACCTTCCTGTCGCACTAAAGAGAGAGTTCCTGCGTCGGCGTACGCTCCGGTGGCTGCCCTCCCAATACCTTCGTCCTTGGATGCCACTGCCAGCCACGCGGGAATAAATCAAGAAATCGAGTGAACGGTAGATTAGTGACGAGTTTACAACGGCTGTGATTCTAAAGTGGGTTTTCCGGACGCCACCTGTGCCGAGCGCGCTCTCTCTCTCCGATTCCCAGCATCGCGCGCGACCCGCCCGTGTTAACGGCGCAGTGGTGGATTTGTTTCCGTAAAAGTTGCGGTTTGAATCATCCACTGTGTTTCTTACAGTTTCTGCATAATAATAAAGTCACATATATGATCGATTGTTCGACCCCGAGTCCCAGGAGGAAGTAGCGTTCCAAGTCATCACTTTTCAGTCCTTTACATCCGCGTTTATTCCAAAGCAGTCGTCATTTAAAGCAGGAGGAGAATTCCACTACGTACAGCTAGCTATGCAATGTACTCACGCGAGATTGCGTCCTCACCTGGATGGACAAATTGGGGGACGTGCCACCAAACAAACCATAGCGGGGTACAAAAAATGTGCCACCGTACCTTTAAGTCAAGTCAACTTCACTTGTAGTCCTTAATCACCGTCGTCAAAGTACCTCACAGGCCCACATTATACGACACGTCTCGGCCCTCCGACGTGTTTTGGTGAACATGGTTGTGACATTTTTAACTCAAGGTGTATAGCAGTAACTTTCAAAAGAGGACACTTAAAACCGCCCCCCCCCCCCCCCCCCCTTTACAAGGAGCCATTGCGTATCCCCATCCCCACCCTGTGATCCATGTGTCACACTTGCACCATAATTATGCACATTTACCCTTTTGTTATACCTTCGGTTTTTTATCTATAATCCTCCATCCCTCCAATGTATTTATATATTCATCTGTTTAGCATTTTTATTCTTATTTGGCTTTGTCTGTTTGCTGACACCTGCATCGAGATGAATCCCTGGGAAATGTGTACTTTATAGAATACCATTTTCACAACGACCCACTAGTATGAAATAAATGATTTTGCGTCGTCATCAACTTTTAGCGGTTTCGATTTATGATGCGTTCGTGTATATTTCTCAGTTTGATTAAATATCCACCGCCTCCGACGGCTCTGAGAGCTCAACGCGCCGCGACTGCATGCGAGGGAGAGAGAGAGAACACAAACACATTAGGAAACATCTTCATTCGCTTGACGACAACGCGACTTAGGAAAAACACCAGCGAATTAAGAAAGCATCTTCATCACGTTGACAACACACGCACAGCGCAGTGCAAACTCAGACAACAGAACTCATCATAGAAACACACTGCAATTACACCAAATGACAACAAAAGTGTTTCCAGAGGACACTTTTTTAGTAATGAACACGTCTGGACGGTTCAGGACTAAGGACGTTATTGAAGTCAGTGATGCGTCAGCGGTGTTGGCGATGAGCTAAAATGTTCATGTTTTTGGTTTATTGTACCATTGTGATTGCACGATCCAGATATTATTGCAGATATCCGCTGGTAAGCAAGCGTTAACCATTTGCTTATTATTAGCCTACCAATTCAAATAACATGACGATACACACAATAAATTGTGAAACACGCTATGTTAGCTGGCCCTTCCTCAACTCACTGATGAGGAAGAGGAACATTGAGGAACCGTGAGCTCAGTCCTCTGGAGACACTTCAAATACATCACGACACACACACACACACACACACACACACACAGTGGAGTCTCCATTCACCTCTTCAGTGTGTGGAGGGAAGACAGTACTCACTTCACTTCATGTTGTCCCGTGAGAGTAGAATTATAGTGAACAAAGGAATATGTTCAATTATAATATATAATAAAGTAGCGATATAATCTAATGGTTATGATGATGACAGTCTGCTGCACTCATGGATAATAGCTACAGCCTTCAGCCAGTAGTGTGCGTGCGTGTGTGTGTGTGTGTGTGTATGTGTGGTGTCGTGGCTCGCGAGTTTGAATCCCAGCTGAAAGGTATTGGGTTCCCATCCCTATTGACTGTCAGTAGCTTTGGACGAGCGTGTCTGATAAATGACGATAAGAGGATCTTAGTTAAAGCCATGTTTAATTACTCCAATGGCCAATCCCTAGAAAATACAAATAGAATAGGACACCAGGCTATTGTCCATCCCCTCCAGCAAGGTGTTTGCCCACTAGATGGTGGGGGTTTGAACTGGGTTCGTGGGGGGGGGGGGGAATCGTACGAGAGTTTCTGACAAGGAATTCTTTCATTCGATGTTTCCTCGCTTTGTTATAATTGGACACGTCCTTCGTAAACGGGAGGCCTGCAGCAGGTGAACCCTGAGTCACAACAAGTTGACTCTTGAAAGAACCGCAGCTATTTTTACGTTCTTACGTTCTTACGTTAACTGTTTTTGGTTTTTTAATGATCAAATGATAGGTTTCATTTGATAGCTTGTCATGTCATGCAAAAGGTACACATAGATTAACTTGCTTGTCCCCCCATTATGGGTTCTTAAAGTATCTATTAACATTATAGCCAGCTGCAGTATACAATAATAAGCAAAAGACCAATTCTCGGTCAACAGCAGATATCTGCCATCATGTCAAAATCATGCAATCATTTTAGCTCGTGTCCACAACACCACTGAGGGATCGCTGACTTCAATAACGTCCTGAGTCATGAACCGTGGCAACAACAAGTGTGTCCAGACACGTGCGTCACGTTTAAGTGTCCTCTGGAAACACTTCCCTTGTCATCGGGTGTAATTGCAGCAGTCTGTTGTGTGCCTGTGTCTGAATTTGCAGTGTGTTTTCTAAATGCTGCGCATGTGTAGTCAAATTGATGAAGATGTCTTCTTAATTTGCTTGCGTTTTGTCTGTTTGCATTCTTAAGTCCAGTGCGTTGTTGTTGTTGTTGTTGTTGTCAACCAGCTGATGTTTTCTTAATTTGCATGTGTTTTCTGAAGTGGCCGTGGGCCTGAGCTCTCAGGGCCACCGTACCCATGAGATACGGATCACAAACAACACATTCAACCCAATTAGAGGAGAATCACATCAAGTTCAAGTCCAAGTGATGTCAATCAACACTCTTACAAAAATTCAATTAAGTGAGATATTCTACACATATTCTTTCTGTCCTTCCTGTCAAGTTCAGTGCAGAGACAGACAGAGAGAGAGAGAGAGAGAGAGAGAGAGAGAGAGAGAGAGAGAGTGTGTGAATGAATGTGGAGAGGATGAGAGGGTGAACAAGTGAGTGCGTGAAATAGTGTGTGGTAAGTGAAGATGTATTTTGCAGCAGCGTGTGTGTGTGTGTATATATGTGCATGCCTGTCTACGTGTGTGTGTGTGTGTGTGTGTGTGTGTGTGCACGTACATGCGCGCCGGTGCACAAGCAACCAATTGTCTTGCTGACATCGTCTGAGACCTCATTCCTCATTACCCTAATTAGCCACCTCACTGAGTCACTCTGTGATCGTCTCAAATGGCGCAGTGCACGTACGTGTGCACGTGTGTCTACGTGTCTGCATGTGTGTGTGTGTGCACACCTGGGTCTGTGTGTGTGTGTGCGTGTGTGTGTGTGTGCACGTATGTCTATGTGTGTGTGTGTGTGTGTGTGTGTGTGTGTGTTGGTGTGACGTGGGTCTCTGTGTGTGTGCACATTGGGTCTGTGTGTGTGTGTGTGTGTGTGTGTGTGTGTGTGTGTGTGTGTGTGTGTGCAGGCCTGTCTATCCCTGCGTCGTCAGTCTCGCCGGTGCAGCAGAATAGAAATGAAGACATGACTCACAGGGTAGACACGTGGGGAGGAATAGTTCCGTAAATGTCACGGTGACACCAAGTTAAGCAAAAGTTAAGATTAAACAATGCACCGCAGGAAGCTCTTTGCATAATCGCGGTGGGGAGGGAGGGGAGGGGGGGAGGGGGAGGGAGGAGGGGAGGGAGGGAGGGAGGGGGGTGGCTGTCTCCATTCAAGAGCCACGTCTGCCATTCATATCGCAGGATTTTCGCTAATCCGTCCCAGTTCGCGGGGTGGCAGCGGCGGCGGTGGTGGTGGTGGTGGTGGTGGCGGCGGTGCTGGTGGTGGTGGTGCTGGCGGTGCTGGTGGCGGTGGTGTGCGGGGGGGGGGGCAGGGGAGAAGTTGGAGGGTGGTGGAAGATTGTGAGAGACGCTGCATGGCGAGGGGCTGGCGAGGGTCTGTCTGTCTGTCTGTCTGTCTGTCTGCCTGTCTGTTGAGTGAGTGAGTGGTGAGTGATTAGCAGGTTGACGAGCGACAGTGAGCGCAATATCGATCACCTGGAATGAAGTTCTCTCTACATCGGCTGGAGAATATGTGTGTGTGTGTGTGTGGGGGGGGGGGGGGGGGGTGTCTCCATTCTCCATTTTATTCCAAGAAGCTCACTTGCCGTGACACACACAGAAGGATGAGGAGGAGTTTGAGTGGAGACATCGGCAAGGTTACGAGGGAACGAATAGGAAAGAGTTTATATCGTTATTAATGCGTTCATGGTTTCACGGTTGTGCTTTAACGCCTTCGTGCAAATAATACATCAACCTCTAAATAGATGATATTATCATATACGACACATTATCTAAATAATATGTAGGCTACTATGCACACAGAAATATTTGTGTACTTCGTGGTTTGTTTTGCTCATTTAAAACAAAGCTTTGACAACGCAAACAGTCCTTGAACAATGGATTTCAGAAATTATTCATTGAAGAAGTAATGAATGTAGAGCATACAGAGTAAATAAATAAATACCTGAATGACAATTTGTTTCACACACACACACACACACACACACACACACACACACACACACACACACACACACACACACACACACACACACACAGTGTCTTAATATGCATTCACTGCGCCATGTGTATCATTTATACTGTATAAAGATACTGTATAAGAATTCTTCATTAAAGTAATTCATTTTTTGGTTTTTGTTTTGTTTGCCTAGATAATGATTGGCCGAGAGGTACGGAGGAAGAAAGCCTGACGACTGACAGCCAGCCTATCCAATGGCTTGGTCAGAGCCGCGCTCAAGGACATGCCCCAAACCAGGATCCAAACAGAGGTGGGAAAGCTCCAGAACCTCCCGTGACTCATACAGAACGTTCCCGTCGAACACCCCCACCACGCGTTCTGGTCCCGACCTTCGCCTTACTCCTCCCCCATCTCCTCCTCCTCATCCTCCTCCTCCTCTTGGGCTCTCCCCACCCGGGGCTGGCCCAGCCGCCCCCTCGCCCCGCCCGCCCCCCTCTCCTCTCCGGCCAGCCCTTCATCATCTTCTGGGGCGTCCCGGACACCGCCTGCCCCAGCAGACCGGACCTGGCCTCCCTGGGCGTGGAGCCCGAGGGCCGCGTGGCCGTGTTCTACGAGGACTCGCTGGGCAGCTACCCGTACTTCCGCAACGGTGACACGCCTGTCAACGGGGGCCTCCCGCAGCACACGCGCCTCAACCGGCACCTCCAGCAGACCGCCGAGGACCTGGCGGCGGCGCTGCCTGCCGCCCGGTACCTGGGGCTGGGCGTGCTGCGCTGGGCCCAGTGGACCCCGCAGTGGGCCAGGGACCAGGAGAAGCAGGCGCTGTACCTGGAGGCCTCCAGGGCCCTGCTCAAGGGCTTCTTCCCAGACTGGAGCCCCGTGGAGGTGGAGAAGTGGGCCCAGGTGAGGGGGGGTGGGTGGTGGTGGTGGTGGTGGTGGTGGTGGGTGGTGGTGGTAGGGGGGGATCTTGAGGTGTATACGGGGTGAGCGTTTGACACATTAGGGGAGCAAATGTGATGGAAAAAAAGATGTATTTTTTGGATGGGATTTGCTTTTTTGCATTGTATGTGATTTTGCATGTTGTCAACAAAACATTGGCTATTATTTCTTCTCATTTCTTTTGAAGAAACATCTTCAAAAGATAATTAATGAAGAGGAAAATATATGGAGATACTGTATAACAATAAGGAAATAATCTAAGACAAACTAGGTGTATGGCAATGAAACAAAGAACAAATCGAGTAGAAATTCTTCTCATCATGGTGCACGTTGATGATATCACACAGGTGGACTTTGAGGCAGCGGGCCGGTCCATCCTCACAGAGACTCTCCGTGAGGTGCGCCGGCTGCGCCCTAAAGCATTATGGGGGATTTCCCCGTACCCCACCTGCTACACGCTGGCCCCGGGCCAGACTCCGCCCACTAACAACACAGCAGGATGCCCCGCCCCGGAGAGGGAGCTGAACGACCAATTGCAGTGGCTGTGGAAACGAAGCTCCGCCCTCTACCCCTTCCTCTCCCTGGAGAAATTACAGGTAATGGGTGGATTTTTATTTACATTTCATTTATTGTCAAAGCAAAACTATATGCATGAAATATAATGTAAGCTTCCAATCTGCCATGGCCATAGATTTTTGATTTCAATTTCGTCCAAAACCATTTTCTGCATTTTCCCTTAAAACAGCTGCAGTGTGTGTAATTGAAATACCGTTATTATCTGTGATTGGCTGGCAGGGTGGAACTGCCAGTGCACGGCTTCTCCTGTCCAATCAAATCAGAGAAGCGCTGAGAGTGGCGTCCATGGCCGGGACCACGTACGATCTCCCTGTGTTCCCATTGGTCAAGAGCACATATACCTCGACCAATACCTTTCTGTCACAGGTGAGATATATGGAGAGCCTTCTAGTCCTTCTGGTCGTAACCTCACATCTATATTCAGGCACGTGAGACCGATTGTTTGTCTCCACAATTTAGAAATGTGTCGGAGGATATATAGACTGGCGGGAGGGGAACATGTGATGTGTAAACACCGCCGCAAAATGGAGGCCTCTTCCAGACCAAGAGAGAGAGAGAGAGAGAGAGAGAGATGAATAAAAGCTTGACGACGGCGTTGACACTATATTGGTGTGAGGTGTCACTCGTCTTTCCCCACCGCCGCCGCCACCGGCCGCCGCCGCCGCCGCCGGGGGAGGAGGACCGCTCCTGGCCAGACAATCTCAGATGGTGTCACTGTGATTTATGTGCGTCCTCCTGCACTCCTGGTCGTTACGGGTTCAGCACAACTTTTTTTTTTTAATCTTGTCCGCCATCTAGTAAACATAAAAAGCCCCATCTCGCGTTCTGCGCCAGAACTCGGGGTGCTCGGTGTGGGTTCCAAGAGAATACAGAACACAGGAATCCCACAATATCGGGAGGAGCTAAGATGCTAAACCGGTTGTCAACCCATCCGCGAGGACCGCTCACGTCCTTGTTTTTTCCACACCGTTAGGGTGAACCCGCTGAGCTAAAGTCAACAATTTAGTCCGCAAACCACAACTGATAGCATCTAATATTTCCTTTGCTGAGGAGAAGCCAACATGCTAAGCTAAGGTCAGGCTTTTACCAGGAATCCCCGATGACATGACCTGGCCTGGTATATTTAGCGTTTGTATCATCCAAACACATGCAACTGGCAAACCAGAAAGTTGCTGGTTCAATCCCCTGGCTCCGTCCCCTTCCCAGTCCCTGAGCAAGGCGCCTAACCCAACTGCTCCCGACGAGCTGGCTGGTTCCTTGCACGGGGTGACGGGCAACACCGTCGGTGTTTGGATGGGTGTACGACGGATAAAATACAAGAAAATAAAAAAATGTGCTTTACAATGAGGAGACAGACATCACAAAGATGAAGGGAAAGTCACGGTGGAGGGGTTTGTAGCTGCGGGTGGGGGACGGGGGTGGGGGGGGGGGGGACTCTAGAAGTTTCCGTGATTTAACTGCTAACTGTTGTTCCGTTGCCTCAGGCCGACCTGCTCCACAGCGTCGGAGAGAGCGCCGCGCTGGGAGCTGCGGGAGTCGTCATCTGGGAGAGAGACGACACTAAAACAGAAGTAGGTACTGTTACAGCGGCCGCTCCATAAAACACACACACATATGTCTGCCCCTCTATCACTCCCCCCCTCTGTTCATTCATGCTTGCCTTCAGTCTGTGTGTGTGTGTGTGTGTGTGTGTGTGTGTCGGTGTTTGCTGGCCCTAAAGTGTGTGTCTTCACGTGTAAAGCCTCCAGGTGTCTCGATGTGTGTGGGGGACTTATTGCCGAGTGATCATTATGTTACTTTTATTCATTTTTTGGGATCTTGTGAGATTCTGTTTGACCATTATTCTTACGAACATTTTACTTTTTAGTTATCTAGCACAGTGGTTCTCAATCTACTTCTACTAATGTACCCCCATAGGTATTTTTTCAGCCAAGTTTAAAGTTAAAGTGATATGCTCTTATTGGAAAGATGTACCAAACCTGTTACTATTCAGATTTGCTCAATTGTATAAAGGGGGTAGTCATTCATTTTCTAAAGGTGGAATTATTATATAATTGTTCATAACCAATCTTAAAGTACCCCCGGCAATCTAGCAGATGCCATGCGACAGTGTATTGAGATACAGGTCATTCAGGAGCAGGTAGGGGTGAGGACACGGGGATCAATCAAACAGCCTAGACACTACACTATCCTTCCCAACCTCTGTGCCTTTTTCTTAACGTGTATATTTTATTTATAATCTTATGTTTGCCCTCCTGGTTGGTCCACCTCACCAGAGAGAGTGCGCAGACCTGGCCCGGTTTGTGCGTCAGGTGCTGGGGCGGTACTCCGTCAATGTTACCACGGCGACCCGGCTGTGTTCCAGCGCTCTGTGTCAGGGGCGGGGCCGGTGCATCCGCCAGAACCCTGGCAGCTCCGCCTACCTCCACATGCCCCCCATTGCTGAGAAGGTGGAGGAGGAGGAGGAGGAGGAGGAGGAGGGGAGGAGGTAACCAGGCAGGGACCACACAGACAGTTTAATTAAAAAGTCTTGTAAAGATTGCATTTAAATTCTCCTGTCTCAAATTTTATAAATGCAGACATTTTATGAATTCGAATCAATCCCAGATAAATTCAAATGGTCGCTGTGAACAACAACAATGTCTTCGTTCAACAATTGATGGAACTTTTCTTTCACTTGTCATTTTGTTTCCAGTCGGATGCATTTACAGATGAACCAGCCATCACCACCACAACCACCACAGTCCAACTGAACCAACCAGACCCGGCTGAGATGTGGAAAAAAGACTTTCAGTGTCAGTGGTTTGAGACTTCCGAAGAGGCCATCTCGGACCAGGAGTCCCCCAAGGACGGAGCTTCCATCGGGGGCCAGGGAGTAGGAAAGACTGAGGATGTCGAGGGCCCTGGGGGAGCCTCAACAGTGAAGGATTCCTCTCTGGGGGAACCAGAGGACAGCAGCACGTCTGTGACCGGTAGTCCAAAGCCTTCGTCAGAAGTACCAACAGACCACGGGACAAAACCAGGTTACCAGATCACCACCCTCTTACTGCTGCTGGTGGCAAAGGAACTGCCCCTGGTCCTTTAAAGGGTGACAGAAGAAGAGACAGCTAATGTGGAAGCCAATAAGGTGGCAAACCATCCAATTCTGCTCAAGTGTCCTTGGAAAAAGATTCTAGATAGACTCTGACCCGTGCACTTTGACATCCCTGTGGACCAGGGAAAGTGACATCTTCTCCGCTCGGTTATTAGGAGGAAGGAGGCAGAGCTTGTAACTCAAGATAACCTTGCTAGCTTTCTCACAAGCTTCCTCCCGCACGAGCACCAGGGAACCATGGCCCCTGACGCACTTCACCGTGCCCTCAAACACAACCCCTACCGCCGCATCAATAAATAACAACAACAACAACACTTAGAAGTGACTGAAGGATGCCACGGACGGCTTGGAAGCAGTGAGCGAGTTTGTAACATCCCCTGTGTGGTTATATTCCTGCGTTATATTCCCACACATTCATTGAGACCTTTCTGTTTACAGGGTGGAGCTACAAGGCACGCCATTGCATGGTCGGGTAAAAAGACTATTTACTCCTTGATGGACTAATCAATATCAAATTAAAAATCTATTTAAAAACAAACACCACAGTGCCTTTTGTATTCATTAGCAACCGTGATATATTTGTAACCTTTTCCAAGAAGGGATAGGTGTCGGTTTAATAATAAATAACAAACAATATCAGTGGACAAGTCCAGCCGCCACAATGTGCATGGCTATTCATGGATAAAGACGCCAGTTACTCCCACTGGGAGCAGATCTTGGGTTTATAAAAGGATCGTATACGGCTGAATGAAGATAATAAAATCTCATTGTGGTTATTTTGAGATATTGCGATTTGCGATATGATTCACTGTTAGTGGGAATGATCATTTGTGCATCACAATTGTCATTGTCACTGAAGAAAATTATCATCATGTGACATTTGTTGGGGTCTGTACCAAACAAACATGTTTTCTCATATCTGGGGAAAAAATCAGCATCTCTGCAGCACTGCATTTATAATGGTGTTATAATATATATGTACATTTACACATTTTACCCTTATCGCAAAATTGCAGCTCCTGCAATTTGGCATATTGCACTCGGCCATATTGGAATTTTTATTATATTTAGATTCATTGTTCAGCCCTAATGTCTTACCCTAAATCAAGCATGATAAAATATTAATGTGAACCTACAAAACACTTTAGTGTGCGACTCCCAGCCGAAAGGCACACCAGATTAAATCCATCACAGCCTAACCTGTCGGAGGAATGTGTTTAATTATGATTAATTAAGTACCGATATAATCTAATGGTCATGGTGAGTGATCATGGTGAACAGTATGCTGCACTCACGTAAAATATTGCATTCTGTCTGTTCTCTGTGTGTGTGTGTGTGTGTGTGTGTGTGTGTGATGGCTAGTGAGCTTGAACTGGGTTCGATCCGCAGCCCAACCCGTCAGCGTCCTACATAGAGCAAGATGCCCCCTCATCCTTAATGAGGTAACGGTGTATCTGAATTCAATGTGAATGAGCTAATGTGAATAGAAGCCATGCTAACAACGGCACCGCTGGGCCCTCCATCCATACTTGTTTATGAGATACTGTGCTTACTTCCACATCTTTTCATTATGTCTCATGGCCACAAGCTAGTGTGTAGTAGAGAGAGCACACACACCAGTACACAACGGCTGTCTTCCCCAGTCTTCATTCATACCTCAGTGCTTGGACATTGACATAATGTGCTCGTGTCACTGAAGTGGGCCCCATCAGGAGTGTGTGAGTGGGTCCCCACTCAAAAAAAGGGATTGAAAACATTGATTGAAATGAAAAAGAAATAAAAGTAGCATTGCACACGATAGACGGTAAAGGGTTCGGCGTCGTAGCTGTTTAGGCAAGAGTGGGACTAGTTTTCTGACTCACTGGGATCGATCTGAATGTGCTCTGAAACACAAGACACCGTTAGTGTGGAGAGAAAAAAAGACCACAGCTCACTGGCGCCCTCTGTCGGCAGGCAATCAGCACTGACGGGTATAGGAGGACATGGCTCACAAAATGTCTAAATGTCCTTTCAAAATGCAGCATGAGAAATACAGAGAAACACACACACACACACGACACTTGGATGTTTTTAGCGTGTAAATTTATTTGTCATCTCTCATTAAAATATACACTCAAGACAAAGGGTAGCTAAATCAAAATGTTTTTTTCTTTAGTTACAGTAAGACCATATATACACAGATCGGCCCAACATAATATTAATAATCTATTTAAATATATTACAAACAAACAAACAAAAAAAAGATGCCATGTATTCTCACGTCTCCCCGTTTTTGCTAAAACATGCGGCTTTGGAACGTCACAATCCACCACCTAGGCCTTTGTGGACAGCAGGGTCAGCACTGCTCCTGCTGGTTCTGAGACAGACCCGTGTTCATCCACAGCTTGACATACACATGGTCGGATTCAGTGTCGGTTGTGAATTCTTCAAATGGTACAGATCTAAGGAGAGGCACAAGGACAGTGAGACAGGGACCTCATTGCAGCCTGGCTTCTCACAGCCATTATACATACAAGCTGGATTTTCGACCTCGGTCGAAAGCCGACATTCAGCGTGTAGAAGGGTTCACGAGACCCCACAAGTCCTCCTGTCTCAGTCTGTTAAACCCCAAGGTGTCCCATTGCCTTAGTTCTGTGCCCCTGATAGACAGGTGCAGAGAAAGAGATTCACACTTGTCCGTCAGCACATATAATGGGCAAGCTTGACCTACGAGTGGATTTTCCCAAACTGTGTGTGTCTGATTTAGACAGTTACATTTCTGAATCATAGCAGGTTGCAAGTCATCCATCTTGGTTTGCATAAAATAACTTTTGAGATTGTTAGCATTTTAGCAGTGACACTTTTAAACGATGACACCACCGCAATGTCAACGGCCTTCTGTAAACAGTGCTGTTACCCGGTAATTGTATGTTAGAATACAGTACCAGGACCTCACCCCATGCTCTCCGCCAGTGCAGTGACTAAAAGGACAGTCTTTATCATTTAAAATGTAATATAATCCGGCGCATATAATATAAAATGGTGCATTTGTTACACCACAAATAACAAGATGGCCGAACGACCACAAATCTGAGGCAAGTGCTCTCTTTATGAGATGATCCAGAACCTGTCATTCCCTCGACCTCAGGACCACCCAGACTTCGGCGAGTCAACACGATCAATACTCTATGTACGATATTCTCTGTGGCTCTGTGTGGATATATAATTGGACTGTATTCCATTTGGAAAATAAAATAGTTAGAAAGATGGAAGGAAAGAAAGAAAGTGAACATGTGATGGGTTCAAATATACTGCTGATGTTTGGGAAATTAACTAAGAACAATATTGTATTTCACTCCTTATTTTCATGTACATATAAGCAATATAAACTGTAAAAATATCAGCAGAATAAATAATGAATAACACATAGGGAGTTTGTCTAAGAAATAAGATGACAGATCTGTGTAAAATGCTGTATATGGTTAATGAACTATTCATGAGTTATGCATCCTTTGTGAAAAGGCCAGTAATGCAGTCGCGATATCCGAGGCAACGGTTATCAGCGAGTCATCACTTTGAGGACGTTTCGCATCCGCTGCACAGACGTGTGTACACAGATGTGGACTTCACTGACTTCATTGATTCCAGCTCAACCAAACCAGATATTTAACTCCTGCATGACCAGTGGCAGACGCTCAGCCTGGTCGGGACCTATTACTCACCGAAAGACTGTCAGCTAAAATGCTATTAAAAAGGGGAAAACCCTACCGACCTACCACCCGTGTGCCTTCGAGCAATGCACATCATCATACCCGTTCGGCTCTCCGTTCAGCATGCTACCAGTGGGGAATTGGTTTTGGTCTACACGGCCACTTCCCAGTCATGAATGTGACGGAGTGTGTGACTATTGATCCTGCCGAGTCTTTACAAAGCATTGCTACCATACAAACAATCCCCTCCTGTGTGTGAAAACAACAAAGACATAAAATGGATGAAGCTTTTCAATAGCGGTTGCGCATCACCGCCATCCAAGCGGAAAAACACCTTCTGCTCCAGTGCAAATCATCGTGCCTCAGACGTCTGGAGTATGTCTACGTCTGGTCCGACAACGGACAGACAGAGAAAGCCTGCCCCCTACAGGTGAGCAGAGGTTAGTGCAATATGAACTCTGTGGGCTGGACGGAGACCAGAGTAGACACACACACACGTGTGTGTGTGTGTGTGTGTGTGTGTGTGTGTGTGTGTGTGTGTGTGTGTGTGTGTGTGTGTGTGTGTGTGTGTGTGTGTGTGTGTGTGTGTGTGTGTTTAAGGTTCTGCTTCTTTAACATACAACTCTATTCTAAGGTCAGTGGTCAGACAGGTGCAATTGACAAATCAAGCGACGTTTAGAGGTTTCCGTGACGACGATGATCATAGCAAAAGTGATTCCGCGAGTCCCAAAGCAATGCCCCAATTCCCGACGGAGCCACCGAGGAGTGCTTTGTTATACCAGGTGTCGCAGGGGCAGGAGGGGCAAGTCGTGAATGTAAACTAATGTCTTTTTTTTGTTTTGCCTGTGAGAAGCCCCCCGCTTTGGAATCGTCTCGTCTCTGGCGTGCTCCGGGCGAGCTCGATTCATAGACCGTAGAAGCTGGGTTTTGGGGGCGGGTTGGTGGAGTTACTTGCAGATGGCCTCCAGGGTGTCCAGGGTGCGCTTGATGTCGTGTATCTGAGTGGCCAGGGTGTGGATGGGCTTCATGGAGCGGTCCAGCTCCTCGCAGCGTGCCATCAAGGTGTACATTCCCTAGGAGAGGGAGGGAGAGGGAAGGCACACCACATGAAAACAAGCATCATCAATGTTAATGAAATGTTATTTGTGTTGTTATTTCTGCCGAGGCCACACACAGGAAGTGACATGTTCATCTAGACCAGGGGTGGGAAAACTTTTTGGCTCAAGGGCCACATTTGGTTTTTAAAACTGACAGACGGGCCGGGCCATTAGTAGATGAGGATCATAATGTCTAACTTGCGTTATGATGCCATATACTGTATATTGAAGTAGCCTAGTAATTGTATCAACATCTATCGGCTGACACTATGTAGTTAAATCAAATAAATGAAGTACAATTCAATAATATAACAATACTTATTGAACCAGAGGGATTATAAATAATATGTGCTTTAATAATAAATAAGTTATTTTCTTTCTTCTCCTCATTGAAGAACCTTAGATAAACTAACAACTGAGCATCGTCAGACACATCAGTGGACTCATACAAACCTATGCATGGTGCCTTCATCCAGCTGAGCACACCCTGGCTTCATATTTCCCTTTTCTTTGTGGATGATGATGCTGATATACTGGAGCTATTTCCTTGATTTTAGCACAAAACTCTTCTTTTTGTTTCCCCTCAAATAAGGATTCAGCTACTGCACTCCTTAACAACCGGTCAACCCAAAATCCAAGCAACTCTAAGGGAACATTCATTAGCACGTTGTTGTGCAGTGAACGAATGTGTTAGGATTCTGGTGGATCGATCATACTGGGCTCTCAGATCATTTATTTTCTGCGCCCTCAGTTCGGATTTGGACGGGTACGTTTGGTATGTTTGGTGAAAACACCGTTTTGTCTCATAGTGGCTTCACATTGCGCTTCAGCTTTTAATAATAGCCACAGTCCAGGGACAGATGAGACATACAGGTTTTGAACTGTCCGTGTGAAGAATAAACATGTACACTGTCTGTCCAATCTTCATTAAAGGCTCTGTTCTCTCTGATAACCTCTCTCTTTTTAGAGTGCGCTATACTCCGACCGATTCTCTCGTCTCATCTCGTTTCTCCGCTTGTATGTTTGTTTCTAGTCGCTCACTGACTGTAACGATTTGATTGGCTGAGTAGCGTCACGTGACGTGACCTGATTGGGCCGCTAAGCCAGTGCCGTAAAGGTTAGAAAAGATGCGTCGGTTAAAATAGAAACGCGACAACTAAATTGTATAATACTCAATAATTTATTGGTTACAGGTCCGGGTCCGGATATGACGCGGTCCGCATATTAGTGACCTCTGATCTAGTGGAACCAATTAAGGAATCAATTGCAGGAAGAAAAGAAAAAAACTGTGAAATGAATAGTACAAATTTAAATGTATTATAGGACTGTTGTTAATGTAAATGTCCAATGTGGACCGCGGGCCGTAGCTTGCCCACCTCTGATCTCGAGACACAAGTGTAACCGTGGAGATGGCGCATATGTTGGGTTGATGCCAAAATTGATCAAGCTGATCATTTCGACGTTGCTGATCAGGAGGTAAGAGCGGGTCGGGTAACAGGAAGGTTGCTGGTTCGATCCCTGGGCTCTGCCTAGCTAAGTGTCGAGGTGTCCCTGAGCAAGACGCCTAACTGCTCCTGATGTGTTGGTTGCATGGTTGACACCGCCGTCGGTGTATGAATGGGTGAATGTGAGGCAATACTGTAAAGCGCTTTGGATAAAAGCGATATATAAAATGCAATTTACCATTTACCATGGAAGAGAAAAACTATCTCCGGGAGTCAAGCGGTCTACAGGGCTCTGTGTGCATCGAAGAGCAGCACAGTAGAGAGCCTGGTGAGAACATTGGTATTCACTCAGAAGACGAGAGCACAGCGATCACAGTAATCCCTCAACGCGTCGCTACAAAGTGGCTTCTAAGTTTCCACAGAGAACTACATGAAGTGCAGGAGCCACACATCCACAGGAACCAGAGACTTGGCTCAGTAACGTTCCTCAAGTGTTCGTTAAGTGCTTATGAGTCAGTGAGCAAAGTGTGCTTATTAAGGATAAGCATGCTCATTATTTCTATATTTAAGCTATGATGGTTCTCTTAGGCTGCCACTGTACTGCAGCACGCAATTTAGCCGGCAGGCTAGCAGGCAGGCTAATAAGCAGGCTAACAGCTAGGGTAACAGGAAGGCTAATCGACAGGCTAGCAAGCAGGCAGGCTAACAGTACCTTGATGCTCATGTCCACAGACTCCCCCAGGCTGTCCACTGAGTCTCTGTAGGTCTGGATGTAGCCCACGCTCAGCGCCGTCATCTGGAGGGGGAGGGGACACACCATCAGAGAGGGGGGGGGGCATGTTTGTTTGTGTGTGTGTGTGTGTGAGTGAGAGACTCACATTCTGGATGGCTCCGTTGAGACTGCGCATCATCACCTCCACATTGTGAGCCACTTCCTGGGTGTGTCTCTGGAGGTCCAATAGGACGGCAGGGTCAATGGGAGGGATGTCAGCCGGTCGCCGTGCCAACCCTCGGCTCCGGAGGATTGGACCCGAGCAGTCGGCTGAGCAGAGTGGATTTGACATGATGCAGGAGTCTTAGCGAGCCAATCAGAATCTCCCACGCTCCCTCTCTCCCTCCCATTTTCTCTCCCTCCCATTCCCTCTCCTCTCCCCCCCCCCCCCCCTCTAATGGAAACATTCACACAAGCATAGAAAAGTGTTTGGGAGAGAAAAGACTGGAAATGTCGCACAGTAAAACGTTGCGCTCGATAACCCAATAAAGGTCCTCTTGACTCACAGTCGCTGCAGTCCAGGCTGGGCTTGGAGCTCAGCTTGATCTTCTGCTCCAGGTTCTTGGTGATGAAGTGGGTCAGGTCTCCGTCGTGGCTCACCGTGCCCTCCAGCTCCAAGGCGGAGGAGATGGTGGCCCTGCGGCCCTCCGACTGGCCCCCTCGGCCGCCGCCCCGGGCCCCCACACCGCCTTTTGGGGCCACACAATGTCGGTCAACCCTGTGACCTACAATATATTGTACTTACCAACTACGAATGATGAATGGTAAATAGTGAATGGATTGCTTTTATCCAAAGCGCTTTACAGTATTGCCTCACATTCACCCATTCATACACCGACGGCGGTGCCAACAATGCAAGGTAACAACCAACACGTCAGGTGCAGTTAGGGTTAAGTGCCTTGCTCAGGGACACCTTGACACTTAGCTAGGCGGAGCCCGGGGATCGAACCAGCAACCTTTCTATTGCCAGACAATCACTCTTACCTCCTGAGCTACTGCTGCACAAAAACATACAAAAACATGTCAATAATAGGTTTCTAATGGGCACCTTTCAATGTGACTGACCATAAGCAAACAGAACCAAATAACCAAATTTGCATTATTTGGATGAAATATTATTAAATAGACAAAACAGAGCCCAGAGTAAACCAAATCTCCAGCCCTCATTGAGGCAGTTCAAACCCCAGGGGTGACATCCCAGATGGTTCTGCTGCTCTCTATCGGTTCGGAGGGTACAGGGTGTGTCTGGCTCAGAGTACGGCAATAACGCTGCCACAGGGTTAGGGGATCGATTCCCAATGGCATCACCCACGCTGAGAACGTACGCACTTAGCGAGATAGCTGGCGTACAGATTTGACCACTTTAGCAGGTAGCACATCTTTTCTTTAAATTGCACCTTTTATTGCGTATTGCTTATCGCTTACTTTCTTATATATTTTTTATACATATTCTTAATTATTCTTAATTTTTGGGGCTTTTTTTTTTTATCTCTGTTAATCTCTGTTTAATGTTCAATGTTAGGCACCAATTGCACAAAAGCACATTCCTTATTTGCAAAAACTAAGGCAATAAAGCTGTTCCTGATTTCAGATTTTCTGATTATTTGAGACACAACTGCCAGGTTTTGCCATGGAAGAACCCATCCACACCACATGCACAGCCTCACCTCCGCATGCCTGGCTGATCTCGTCCAGGCTCTTGCTGTCCTGCATGCCCCGCACGATGCGCTCCCTCTCGGGCACGTTGCGGACGCGCACCTGGGCCATGACGTGGGGCGGGCAGGGGCTGTCGTCCGGGGGCAGCGGCGGCAGCGGAGGGGAGGAGCAGCGGGTGCTGGGCCCGGGGGCGGAGGAAGAGTAGCGCCGCGTGAACTGGTTGGTAGAGAGAGAGACAGAGAGAGTGAGAGTGAGAGAGAAAAGATGACAAAAACCCAGCTGGCTCATAATCTAGGTCTCCGTTTTGCCTGCAGTAATTACCGTGAGAATGATTCTATTACACATTATTATTACATTTGGCTCTGATTCTAAACGGCCGAGGACAGGTTCTCTGGGCGTGACCGCGTCAGTTACGGGCCAACCGAGCTTGCCTTGATCTCAGCTTCATGTAGCCGACACAGAAGAGACATGCCCTTTTGGAGTGTATTCTCCGCCCTCTAGTGGTCAGAAAGCAAGTACTACAGTTTTAAAATTCAAACTTTGGGATAACCCTAAGCTGCGCTTGCTGTAGTCCAACACAACAAACTCAAACTGAGATTCGTGGTGACATTTCTCCTTGAGAGAGACTTGGTGAGACACAAGTTATCCTTTAAATCATCATAAAATAAGATGTTACACAATACACACTCACCCCCAGATCTTGGTCAGCTTCTGTGTGCTGGTCCACCCACTCCCTCTCCTTTCCATCAGCCCCTCTCTCTGGTTGCTCCACCTGCCCATCGTCTCCCAGCGACTCAGTCTCTTCTGTGCTGACTGGGGCCCATCGCAGAGCTGCGCCAGGGGGCTCAGAGGTGTGGCGGGCCTCTGAAGGCTGCGTGTGTGATCCTGAATGGGTTGGACGCGTTGCAGCGGCAGCGGCAGCAGCGAGGGACGCTTTGGCTGCGCGCGACTTGTGTGACGACTTCACATGTCTTTTAGAGTCCATACTGCGGGCTGTTGAACGATGGCCCGTCTCAGAGTGGAGGTGATTCTCTCCAAGAGACCCATCCTCGCCCTCGCCACCCGCTCTGTGCCCGGGATGAGGCACTCGGCCCCCGCCGTATCTCAGCGGGGCCTGGGTGTGGCTGTGTGGGCCGTTCTCATTGAATGCTTGGGAGGAGACGGGTGCGGCGACCCCATTGGCTGCATCTGGCAGCTCTGTACCAATCACAGAGGAGAAACTCATCCCTCCACCTGCTAAGAGGCAAGATAAAACACTGTTGAACAGAGATTTATGCATCATGAGCAGTAGGTGTGAAAACAGCTACTTTTCCCTCAGGCGCTGGTCATAAAAACTGCATCTGTTACCATAAATATTTGTTACACAGTATGATAAAACAATGGTAAAATATATACATATATCTGGATATACAGCAGTATATAGGCTATATATATATATATATATATATATATACATATATATACATACAGTCCCATGTGCAATGTTAGAAATATTGTTGAAACAGGAAGGCTTCTGCGCTCAGGTCATTTAAATAAAGAGGAAGTAAGAAGAACAGACAGGTCTCATGATCACGTCTTCTTGTAATCATGTGAAAGGATCACGTGGTCCGTGGAAAGCGTGTATGTATTGTAAGACACATAATGTAAGACACATAATGTAAGACACATAATGTAAGACACATAACGTATGTGTTATGAGAGACGTGTTGAGAGCCTGATCACTGCTTCAACACGATGACGTCAGGCGCTCTGCGAGGAAGAGCAGCGAGCAGCATCGGAGACCCTTCTGCTAAAGCGTCGTATCTAGCGTCTCTGGAGAGGACAGCGGAGGACAGCTCAGCTTCACCCAGAGGATAAAAACCCAGAGACACGAAAATAACGCAGACACGTGACACACCGTAGACGAAGTGATCCGATGCTAACGCTAAAGGAGCTAGCTCTGTGGCCCTCGGAATTGAGCGAATCTTTTTTTTTTTTTACAAATCGCGTGCGATGTGCAACGTAAGTGCAGCGGGGGTACAGCGCATAGTGTCGTGGTGTGGTTATTATTTAATGCGCGAATGCCACATCTGCGGGTTTAATAAGCAACGCACACTCACCGGTGCAGTTTCGAGACCAAGAATTGTAGGCAACAACTAAGTCCGTTCTGAAAGTTGCTCCGCCTCGCACCTGCCGACGTCAAATAGTTCCGCCTCGCACCTGCCAACATCAAATAGTTCCGCCTCGCACCTGCCAACATCCAATAGTTAGAATAGAATAGAATAGAATATAACTTTATTTATCCCGAAGGAAATTATTGTGCCAGGTTACATAGCGATACAGTATAAATACAGAATTATGAAAAATAAACTCAGAATAAACTAAGCATATACAGTATAAAACAATATAAAACAATGACAAAATAAACTAAAGGATTTACCAATTTACAGTTAAAATATACAAGTTTGAAGGCATGATAAGATATTTGACGACAAATGAGCAACTCTGGCTGGCAGCCGCCCGAGACGGCGCCGGAAGTAGGACGTCCCGCCTCGCGTCTGTCAAACTCTCAAAAACAGAAACACAAAACTCAAATATTTCTCCTTGATCACATTTCGGGCTCATTCTTATTCTGTTGAGATGATTATTTATTCACGTCTAGATTTCAAGATTATTAAAATAATTATATATAGGCTAGTACTGTATATAATATTTCACTGCAGTTAATTGGACGCTACATTGTTTTAAAATCAATCACCTTTGTGTGGTTCAGGTAAAGACGTGAAGAGATCTCAACACGCTGCAGCATTGCATTGTATTTCTCGTAGGATCGCTATTATTTCAGGTGTTATGTCTGTTAGGCCTACAGAGGGACCCAAAGACCATGCTGGTTCTTCTCTCCCCAACACTAGGTGGTTGTCTGCCAAAGTTAAATCAAGTTTTTCTATTTGAGGATATATATATATGAATATTAACTCAGTTTGGGACAGTCACTAGCAATTTATAGAAGTTATTTATTTATTTTCCACCCATTTTTTTATCCATCCATGAACAGCAACAATGTTCATTCATGTGCTCCGAGTAGATACTTTAAGAAGTCATTGTTTTGCTCAGAAGGGCAGTTTAGGTACATTCAAGTGTAGCTACTACACTCTTCCACCATCATTTGGGTTGCACTCCTTTTAAACTACATGGTTGCAATGAGACCTTCGGCATAACAACATAGTCCTACTATGTGTAACAATGATGCCACATAATATAAAGACGTTCAGTCGTTAATCTTGTGTGTGATCTTATCAGCCTGGCTGGGCGCCTGCTTGTCTGTGGCGTAGTGGGGTTTAAAACAGACTGCCGTTTGACTACCAGTTGACATGTGTTACGCACTTTGAGGTAACCTCAAAAACGCTGTTACGGACAAAATAACAGATCCAGTGTTTAACGATGGAACCAATGCCATAAATGTCCTCCTTCGTTGAGTGATAAATGGTGAGAGGGCTCGGCCGATGAGGTCATCATTTCTGAGAGCTATGGGAAGTGAATCATGCCCATGCACCAGCGACAGAAACCTCAGCCATTTTCGATGACAATTATTCAAATTTAACAACCATTTTAGACACTGCAAATAATATATGCCGCTATAAAAAGATCTTTGTAGTTGTACTCTTGTACTGGTTACTTTGAAATATTTTAAACCTGATTAAGTCGGATGTTGAACCGGGCTAAAGTGGGTGGGGTGGGGTGGGGGTGATGGTTCCGGCGAGGGCTGTGGTTTGGGTTCTTAAGGGGGCTCTGCAGTCGGAGATGAGCGGTAGAGAGGCAGCGATTGGAATGCGTCCCAGTGCCACATCTGAAGGACCTGGAAGGCTATAAGTGGTGCCGTCAGAAATACTTTGTGACCAGATGCCTCGTGTGCTCGGGGATAGTCGATGGTCTGGAACGGATGAGGTCGCTAGCTAGCTAGCTGGCTAGCTGCGGCTGCCCGTGGCGTGGATGCATGGGACATGTGAGGAGGAGCAAGGAAGTGGCTCTCAAGCCCTTCACGGGAAAATGTGAGGAGTGTGTGAATTAACAATGAAATGTGATCGATTCACTAGCAGAGTCAACCTCTTCACTATTGAGGAGATGCTTTTGCTCTTGTCGAAAGCAACTTAAAGGAAATCTTAGATAAAAGGAGCAGGGAGGGGTTGAGTAGGTCTCGCTCAATTATACCTACAGGTAGCGTGTGTGTGTTCAAACCATGGTGTGAGTGTGGGTGTTGCGGCCCGCTAGGCGGGGCCTTGTATTTAGTTTCCCTTCTGGGGGTGTGTTCTCTTTCTTTGTTTCCTGCAGGAGTGGACTGGCTTAATTGCTTGCACAGGTGTATGCTATGAAGCAATTAAGCCGGTCCTCAGCTATAAGAGTGCAGCTGCTCCTCCTCTCCTGGCAGACCTGGGGCGTCTGAGTTGTTTGGAACTGTTGTTGGATTCGTTGTTTGAACCATTGTTGGATTTGTTGTTGGGAATTAGTGGAATAAATACATTTTGACCTTTTGACTCCTCCGTTTTCCCCCCCCTTATTTCTGTTACACGCAGCTCGAAGGCGTAACAGTGGGACAAGAGTGTATGTGTGCGTAAACATGAATTTGAGCAAGAGTGTATATACTGTATGACTGCAATTAAAAAAGGAAAACAGACACCCTTGAGAGAATGCAAACCTTTATATACACTCGGCATCAATGAAAACTTAACACTTACAATACCACTCTAGTTTTAGCTTAGAGTTTAGTATTTGTATTTACTACTCATACTTGAGTAGTAATGAGCAAAACAAGTGAAATCTGGGTGGTTGTTTTGCCATTGACCTACGGTCACACCTGACTGCACTTGCATTGCCATTAGAGCAATGTTGTTGTGCTCATTGTGTTTGCTGCCAATCCTGTGAGTTTTTGGGATTGGTTCTTGTTCTCTATAAAAAGCCATGCTGAAAAAAAGACTTTTCATTGTCCTGGATGCCATTATGCCTCGCCTATCAGAGAACGACCGACATCGAGCTCTGGGTCTGTTGGAGGGTGGACTGTCGATTCGACAGGTGGCCCGTAGAATGGGTTGTTCTCCACCCACAATAATGAACTTGAGACGCTGGTTCAACGAAACCCAGTCTGTGAGGGATAGAGCACGTCCTGGACGCGAAAGAGTGACGACTCAGGCCGACGACCGTTACATTGTGATGCAGCACCTGCGGGACAGGTTCCAGACGGCTGCCCAGACGGCTGCAGAGACTCCAGGCAGGCGCCAACCACGCGTCAGTACCAGTACCGTCGGCGCCTGCATTCTGCCAACTTAGCGGCCAGAAGACCCAAAATTGGACCTGTCCTGACCAATGAACGTCGCCAGAATCGTGTGGAATGGGCTCGGCGTCACCTACCCTGGACTCAGGCACGCTGGCGTGGAGTCCTCTTCTCTGATGAGTCCAGATTCTGTCAGTACAGGAGCGACGGACGTCAGCGGGTGTGGCGCCGCCCTGGGGAGAGGTATGCGCAGTGCTGCGTGCGTCAGCACGATCGATGGGGTGGTGCGGGTGTAATGGTGTGGGCTGGCATCTCTGCCAACCATAAAACCCCACTGGTCATCATTAATGGCAGCCTCACTGCCAGACGTTACAGTGACGAGGTGCTGGAGACAACGTGTGTGCCGTTCATCAGGAATCATCCTGAGATCAGCATTCTGCAGCAGGACGCCGCCCGCCGCCCGCATGCTGCACGTGTCACCGCAGCGTACCTCGAGCAACAGAACATCAATGTGCTGGACTGGCCGCCATACTCCCCAGATCTCTCACCCATTGAGCACCTCTGGGACCAGCTGGGACGACGTGTCTCTCGACGTGTGCCTCCGCCCAGGAATCGCCAGGAACTGGTGGATGCGTTGCACCAGGAATGGGCAAACATACCCCAGGACAATGTTGGACGTCTTATACGGTCAATGCGGTAACACGAGATATTGAAATGTCAGGAATTTGGAAATTGGGTATGTCATTGTTAAATGTCAATAAAATTATGAAATTGTGGACTTTTTGTTGATTTCTTTCAAAACTCATCAGAAAAATATCCATACTAACCGAATATAAAAGTTCAAGTACCTACATCAAAAAAATCAGACCACACATAAAAAATTACCAGTGTTAAGTTTTCATTGATGCTGAGTTTATGTTTCCAATCGTGTCCTCTGGGATGAGGGACAGAAACGATGTCTGCTGACTGGTCGTTCTACCGGTGGAGCAGACATTTTAGATTGAGAGTGAAAGCGTATTAAATGAAAAAGTTCTGCCAGCAACAAATGTATAAAAAGCTCATGTCAAAAGAGTTCCTCTTTTTAATCTACTGAGTGGTGAATCAAAAAGTACCTGCACAAATACCCACAGTGTTCTCACACACACTCATCACTCTCAGGAGTGCCTACAGACACCCATACATGAACACACATTGGCACAAGCACACTTTCATGACAGGGTTTTCAACAGAAAAGCATTTCCACTCAAACACTTTCAACCACCAAACTGAAAGACACCCTCTCTCCCTCACACACACACACACACACACATGCTGTCAACACACTAACTCACACAAACATACTTTCAACTCGCTAACTCACCCATGCATGCACACACACACACACACACACTGAGTTAGTGTTAGCTCACACACACAGCGCAACAGCCACTGGTTGTCCTCTCTCATGTGGTTTGAGGGGCTGGCTCCATGTTAACGCTCTACCGAGGGCCCAGGCAGTGAGGAGAGGTTCAGCTGGGTGCTTTACCACCGGCCTCCTCACCTGTCTCTTCAGGGGCCCTCTCATTTTAAATACACACCAAACATGCACAGAATAGAAATGTCCACATACTCACATGCACACACACACACATCAAACACCAGGGTCTCACATTAAAAATGCACACACAAGCACACACACCCAGGGTCTCACATTTAAAATTCAAACACTCACACAGGAGACGCTTACTGGAGACGTTCCTAAACAAACTGAGGTCACACTTCATGAAGCAAGCAGTTTCACTCCAGATTGAACACAAACACAGCAGAGAAAGAAGGTAAATAGTGGAGGAAGTGTTGGTTTAACATTTAGAAATTAAATTACTTAAATATTAGGAAAAGGATTTTTTGGGGGGGAAAAACCAACATTGGTTCTGAACCTGTTTCTCTGGTGACAGAGCTGTTTTCACTCACTCACACTTATTGTTGCGTGATCATTTGTTTCCTGGATGAAATCGAGCAGTAATGATGTGTACGGGATTGTGTTTGTCTTTGTGGTCATGTGATCGTGATTTAATCGTAGCAGGGGTCGCTCCAGTTCAGTACAAATTGCCTGACATTACATCTGCCGGTCTTTGTTCTGTCAAGCTAAATATTATTTTTGCCAGCGAAGGCTAAATAATGAACATTTCTCCCGAAGTTCTGAATTACATTTACATTTACATTTTACATTTACATTGAGGGCATTTGGCAGACTCTTTTATCCAAAGCGACTTACAAAGAGTACATTTGTTGAAGGAGAGGCAGCAATATATCACTGTGGTACCTGAAGATAAGAACAGAGCTGTTTTCGAGCATTCATATTTACGAGACGAATAGAACGAGTTTCATAATTGCCAAGTTGCCTGCATAAGTAGCTGAATTCTGTTCCAGAAGTAAAAACTACTGGCAATGACTTACTAGCCATGATTGGCCGCACGTGTGATGCTGTCGAGAATTGGGAGTTGTTGAATGCTGGAAAATAATTTGATGCAGTACGTTCGTAAAAAAAAAATGATTGGGTGGCGTGAATACAATTGTGAAATGCATTTGGTGATTGAGTTCTTCTGCTCATGTGGAGGTCCTCCACATGAGCAGAATAACTCAATCTATGTCTCAGGATTATTCAACATTAACCTCCTGTTTCCTTGGACTGAAGTAGCCGCTGTAATGCCACTTAGCTGGCATGTGTCTTCTTTCAAACATATGTTATTTATTTCCGTTAATCACGACATCCAATATACCCAATATACATAACGGTACTCTCCTGTACACTGTTAAATTCATCAAGCTGCCTCTACACAGAGAACCACTCCAATTGTTCAAAATAGACAAAATAGTTCTTTAAATAGTGTTTAATTGCTTCATAAGCACTGACAGAGTTTGAACTATTTCTCTTGGTGTGCGTGCCTTTCCTTAACACAAGAACAACATTAAAAACAGTAATACAGACAATTCAAGAAGAGAAACAAAAAACATAATTTATAAGTTGCAGATTCGTTTGGATGATATTTGTATATCGATACAATGGGGGTTCTAGTGTAATCCAATAGCAGCAGGATGCTGAAAATGAACTTTTCCGGGAGATACCAATAATTACATTTTGGACCAAACCTGTACGTCACACTCACTTGTATGACACTCCAAAGCAATACCTCCATATGCCATCAACTAATAATCATACATTGAATAATAGTTCATTATTAACAAGCAACCATTAGGCCAAGGACTCTAATGACAGAGGTGGGTAGACCGTACACAGTATACCTAATATATTATATACAGTAATATCAGACAGGAAGTGCAAGAAGCCTTAGAGGAGGATAAATATAAATATATATATATAAACCCATATGGTTTGTGTTTCAGTCCCATGTTGAGAGTCCCTGGTTTCCATCGCATTATAAACCTGTGGTGGGGTCCTGCAGTGTCTCCATCGCAGGACCCCATGAGTTCACATTTGGCCATGACACACACACAAGACCACGGCCCCTCAATCAACCGCAAATTATTTCGGGTTGGACCGGGCCATCTTCCATTGTCTGAGGACCTTGGGTTTGGGGAGGATTGTATTGTGAGTCGTTCAGATGATGTCAAACCATCATCATCTGATCTGAACCGTGGGCCTGCATGAAGCCCCCCCCCCCCCCCGCCCCCCGCCCCCACCCCTTAAACTTATTACTATTACTAAGCAAACGCGACCTGGCACAGATCGGAATCAGGAATCCGATCCCCAATGCATTTCCACACACGTGTGGGACCAAACCGTTTCCAAATGTGAATCGGGAACCCCCCCCCCCCCGCTCGTGTTCATCTAACCTAGTGCTGCGACGTATTTTGTCCCACTTCCATTTTTACACCGGAGGCGTGGGTGGGTTTGGGTTTGGGGGGTGGGGGGTGGGGGGTGGGGAGTGGAGTCAGCAGGGGTCCCTCTCTGTACAGTCGGTTGCCTTTCATCTGCAGCAGCAGCAGCAGCAGCAGCAGCAGCAGCAGCAGCGGCAGCAGCAGCGCTCTGTGGCTGCTGCTGCGGTCACGGGGGTGGGGGGGGTGCTGTTGTGGTGCAGAGTCATTGTTCCAGGCAGGGAGGATACGGTTAGACGACGATGAAGAAGAAGAAGAAGAAGAAGAAGAAGAAGAATTAAGAAGACGAGAAACTCTCGCCAAAAATCCAAGTGCTGTTTTCAATTGTGATGCCGACACCCCCCCATCCTCCCCTTCCTCCTCACTGCTTTCATCCACCGCCACCACCGCCACCACCACCGCCACTGGCGTCTCATCAGCTCCACAAAACCTGACACACGATTCCCGCACGCGCTAACTACTTCGTGCTTCACTCGTGAATCAGAAGTCTTATTGTTCCTTCGTTTTAAACATTTGACCAGAGACGCCCTTTCCCCCCACAGACACTCCCCGACACACCACACACACACACACACACACACTTACAGCTGCCTCTGTCCTCTGTAAGAGTCACTCAAACACTCTGTCTCTCTGTCTGTGTCCATGCTGAGTCTCCTGGTGTTCAGTCCATCCACTCCCATCACTCTTTATTCACAAAGTCATCCTGGCAACAGAGAGAGAGAGAGACTGGCTTCTCTCCTGTCTGTCCCAGAGCCGATGGGGAGAGTGTAGTAGAGTAGCTTAGTCTAGGGGAGTGTGTGTGTGTGTGTGTGTGTGTGTGTTGTGTGTGTTTTTGTCACGGTGAACATGTGTATATACATAGTGTGAGTGTGTGTGTGTGTGTGCAACGTATGCAGAGGTGTGTATTTCCTTTTGAATGTGTGTGTTAGTGTGTGTGTGTGTGTGTGTGTGTGTGTATATTTACACAGTCTGCGTAACTCAGTACGTGTTCTTTACTGTCCTTTTGTGTGTGTGTGTGTCTCTGTGTGCATGTGTTTCTGCATGTGGGCATGGGTGTGCGTTTGTGTTCATGTCTCTGTGTGTGTCCATGGTGTGTGTGTCTGTGTGTCAGTAAGTTTGCATGGTGTATGTGTGTCAGTATGTTTCCATGGTGTGCGTCTCAGTGTGTGTGTGTGTGTGTGTGTGTGTGTGTGTGTGTGTGTGTGTGTGTGTGTGTTCATGTCTCAGTGTGTTTCCATGGTTCCTCTCTTCTCTCTAGAACATCCCAGCGCTCCTCGGGGCCCGGAGCTGTGGCTTGCTCCTGCTCTTCCTCCCTCCTCCTCTTCCTCCACCTCCTCCTCCTCCTCCTCCTCCTCCTCCTCCCACACGCCCCCTACCACCTCCTCCTCCTCCCATTCCTCCCCTTCCTCCCTCTACCGCTCCGTGCTTCTGCCTCTGGCTCTTCTTGGCGTCGCCATGGTGACGGTTGCTGCGAGGGGGCCGGTATCCGAGGGCCCGGCAGTGCTGGCCGAGGTCGGCGGGGTGAATCAGTGACATCACGTCCTGGTACCAGGGCTGGGTCCCTGCCCCCGCTGTCTGCTGCTGGTGGGTGGGCTCGGACCAGGATGTGATGATGTGATTGGCCGAGGAGCTCCAGACGGACAGGCGGAAGGTGACGGCCGTCCAGTGGAAGCCGTGCTCTTCCAGCTGGCAGTGGTAGACGCCGTCGTGGGACAGCTCGGCTCGGCGAATCAGCACGCCCCGCTCGAAGAGCACCAGCTGCTCAGTTGACATCACCTGGAGGGCAAGGGGGAGGAGTCAAGATTGAAGTCTCAAGCCAAGTCTCAGGGGTTATGGTGACAGTGTGTATGTGTGTGTCAGTGTGTGTGTGTGTGTGTACCTGGTGGAGTTCGGGGCTGTTCTCTCCGACCTGTTTGTACCATGTGACCGCAGCGTGTCTGGACCGCGGCAGGCACTCCAGGTAGGTGCTGTTGCCCTCGGCGACCATCATAGCCCGATGCTCCGCCTCCACGTGCAGACCAGCTGTGGGACGAAGACCAAGGAACTCTTTTAAATCATTTAAAACAACTTTGTGTAACCTTTTAAAACTCACGTGTGTCTGTACACCTCCCCCCCATTGTCTGACACACATACAGTGTACATGCAAGATCTTCCCTGGTTAGTGAGCCTGTATGTCTGGTAATAAGGGTTAGCATGGTTAGCAGCGTTAGCATGGTTAGCTTACCTCCTTGTCTGACACACTGTGTGAGAGGGTCCTCCTCCTCCCCCAGGTGACGAGCGTTCCTCTTGAGAGAGCTGAGAGAGCAAGAGAGGAAATTAAATGACAGGAAAGTCTACTTCATTTGGGAACTCTGTGTGTGTGTGTATGTGTGTGTGTGTGTGTAATGCGGCGTATGTGTAATGTATAGATTTTAAATTGGAATGAAAATAGAACATTTAAAGATTCAACGTCCAGTAATGCTAACGGCTAATCAGCTAATCAGCTAATCAGCTAATCCAGGACAGTGAATGCTATCTGCGGTGGGAGAAGGGGATAAGCGATCCAATTAGATTCAACTTAGGGGATCTCTTTAGATAGATCTCTATCTAAAGTATCCCAATTCAGTAAATAACGTGTAATAACGGTTGAATTCAGGAGACGTGATTACTCCGTGGCTAAAGGTTGTCGTTATCCAGACAGAGGCTAAGTGAAACCAGTTGCTCCCCCCCCCCCCACAATCCCCCCACAATGACACACATGTTCGCCGGATGTTGGTTGGACTGTTTGAATCATTTGGCTGCTAAAGGCTAAAACGTTGTTTTGTTCAAAACGCATGTGTTTTCAAGCCTTTTCTCAAGCATACAACATTGTGGAGTGTGCGTGTTTGGTGGCTGGTTTAAGCAGCCTCACCTGACCCGAGTCAGGCTGGTTAGAGTCTGGGGCTGGCTAATTGGCCAATGAAGGCCCACAGGTTCAACCAGCCGTCACCACACACACTCAGGGGAGAGAGCTAGCATGCTAGCTCGTTACCACCTGCTCTGCCATTAATTGTCTTCTGTTCCAACTCTACAATAAACCGGATTATTCAACACCCAGCCTGCGTCCTCCTGAGCCCTAGGAAAAGCCACGTTTGCGAGGCGTCTCGCAGCAACTTTTCTACAGACACGTTCAAATCTGTCTGCTTGGGAAAGCTTGTCTTTGCCAAAAATTGAGGGGCAAAAATATTTTATCGGCATTAGCGTGGCCATGGAATTAACGTAAATTATTCACATTTGACACAAGGCAGATGGAGAGGTGGTGCTTCTGAATTCCCTGTCTGGGCTTATCGTATCTTATCTCTGATCACGGCGTGAATACATTCAGTTTTGGTCCACACTTTGACAGGAGACAGATGTTTCAAACAGCGCAGCGGTGTGTCCACACGGGGGTGGCGCTGTACCTGCGGGCGACGGGCATGTAGGGGCTGCAGGCGTGGCCGTCCCAGGTGCAGTAGGGGTCCCTGGCCAGGCAGCACTCCGCACATGCCTGGCCGTACAGCTCACACTGGTACAGGGCGAGCTGGGACACACCCTCCCTGGAGCCCACGAACAACCACTGCTGGA
>PIJE02000172.1:468752-473752 GCA_002895965.2 Coryphaenoides rupestris | reverse complement strand
TATTCATATATTATTATTATTATTGATAATATTGATTCTGGTTATTTGTATTTGTTCTGTTGCACATTTCGGTGGGCATCGGCACTTTTAATTTCACTGCACATTCTGTATGTGTATCTGACCATTAAAGTTCTTGACGATTAAAAGTTCTTGATTATATTGTTTGGCAAATTACCAATGGTATATATTCTTCACCTCCACGTCGTGCCTTGATACCGTTCCATGCACGCCTCCTCGTTAATCACCCCTTACTTATTACTAAGACTACAGATGGTTGCCCCAGAATTCAATTATTATCGCAAATTATTCACTCAAAATCTTCATGGTTCACGCAGACTTCACCAAAGGGGGGCAGCGGGCCCGAATGCTACCCTCTCTCCACTCACCGCGGCCAACCGACTCACGCCAAGAGACGATGTTGATGCGGTAAGTTATGGCAACGTGTGAATTATGGTATCTGAAGGTTAAAATCTGAAGAGAGGACACACCGATTCCCTCGCAGTCATCTGTTATTTTCTGTGGTTGGTGTCTGTGTGTGTGTGTGTATGTGTGTGTGTGCGCCACTAAGCCCACACTTGGCTACCTTATTATTACTTATTTCTATGGCAACAAACGTTGGCTGCTACTAATTATTTGAACGTCTGTGACGCCGGTGTGCCAGATAAATCCATCCATCTGACAGGTTGGGCAACTTCGGATAAACTGACACCGCATAAAAATTATCCTCCAGGCTAACGCTTCGACAGGCTCAATTTCTCTTCAATGCTCCACTTCCCACCACTTCCCACCAACTTGTGATGCTGCAACAGTAGCCCGCTGCGGCCTCCATCACCTCTCGTCCCACGCAGACACGTACACTCCTCTCGAATGTCATGAAAACATTCAAGACGACAACTTTTTCAACATCTCCCACCCAGACCACAGAGGGCCACCCGGGGGAACCGCATGCGGCGCCCACACCCACCCACCTTCTAACCGAGCCAGGACCCCGCCTCGACCCGGGCCCTGTTGCCGCCCAGGCCCCGGTCCCAAGCCTGGCAGTCCGGTGGAACGTTGGCATGGCTCTGGGCGTCCGCCCAGAGGAGACTGAGCCACACGCCCCCGAGTTGGTTTAGTCGTCTTACTGCCACAGACTTTCAGACTTTTTTTGGCTACCTGTCTTTCTGTCTGTCTGGTGGGTGTGTGGCTGTCGACTGTCTGTCTGCTTGTCTCTCTGTCTGTCTCTTTGACCGTCTGATCGCTTGTCTCTCTGAACCGAATGTCTGTCTGTCTATCAATCTATTTATCTGTCTATCTCCTTGTCTGTCTCTCTGATTGTCTGTTTGTATCTCTGGGCCCTCTCTCTCTGTCTACCAGTCTGCCTTGTCCTGTCTGGTCTGTCTGTCTTTTGTCTGTCTGGTATCTGTATCCTATCTCCTTGTCTATCTGTCTGATTGTCTGTTTGTCTCTCTGTCTGTCTGCCTGTCTGCCTCGTCTGTCTTTCGGTCTATCTGCAGCCACCGCACTCCCTGTCCCATAAGCAGCATAATAAAAACCATGAAATATAGGAAAAGGACTTCTTCTATAACAAAAATAGGAAGCACAGTGGAGTGCTAATCATAAACCACCCGTATGAAAGAGACCCTCTTTGTACAGCAGACAGCACACACACTCCTGTCCACTGTCCGATAATTTCCATGCACACACACAGCAACACACACACACACACACACACACACACACACACACACACACACACACACACACACACACGTGCACACACAAGACACACCCACACACACACCACACACAACACACACACACACAACAGCCAGCTTAGGCCTCCATGTGGACTGGATGAAACTTTAGGGTATTAGTTCTGAGTTTCAAAAAATTCACTGCATTCCGCGATGATGTGGCTTTATTGTTTGGTAAAAATAGTGGATGTTGAAAACTGACCCTAGCCTCCTCCCTTCCTTACCACCACCACCACAACACACACACACACACACAGACACACATACACACACACTGTCGACACAAAACCCCACAAATTCACAATAACCAGGATTCAATTCAAGCAGTGGACAGAAAACCTCCAACAGCGGTCAATGCCTCATTGTGCATACGGGTTGTGTCCGTAGCGTAGCAGTTCATAAGAAGTCCATCCATTTCCAACGGGACACGTAGACTTGACCTACTACGCATGCAGTAGTAGGTTTCTGTACCACGCTGAAGCGTCCCCATTGGTGGGGACACGCTATGACCTTAACGCAGGTATGCATGCGCAGTAAAGACGCGCATATGGTCCTGTTCCACATCCCACCAAACAACGGAGAACAAAGTGGATTTCCCTTTAGAGTTGACCCGGTGCCGTGGGGTGTGTGGCTTTCTGATGCCTTCTTCTGCTTATTGTCTCGAAACGGGCCAGCAGGTTCATTGTGGCTTTCCTAGCTGGGATGCACGCATTGTGTGTGTGTGTGTGTGGTGTGTCTCCATGTGGGAGCCACTATCACACGATCAAAGGGGAACTTAAGTTGTAATACGTTTAGTCTGTGTGTCTGCGTCGTACGGGCAAAAATGCTTTGTGACCGCACGGCATTGTGGTCTGGCTAATTTAATCTTTCAATTGCGTGCCTGGCAGTGCGCCGTGAGGGGAGCGCGCCTCAGTCACGGGGCCACACTTGGTTCTTATTTAGGGAGGAATAACAAACAGTGATGCTGAAATGCAGCAGCAGCAGCAGCAGCAGCAGCAGCAGCAGCAGCAGCAGCGCCTTCTCTGGTCAAACATGGTCACTGCAATGACAGGCTGCAGACCAACCCAACTGCTCTATCTATCACCATGGCACCAAGTCGTCCAGCATTCTGTAAACAGTACAGTACATACATACATGCATACATGCGCACGTACAGAGACTACCTCCATAATAGGTAGATGTAGCCTCTATTGTGTTTGTATGTAAATGTGTTTTACTGTGTGCTGTCTGGGTGGCAGATTTCTGCACATGCAAGCGAAGATGAATTTCAACAGTGAAGTATTGCTGTGATTGGTTGTGGTTGGCTGCAAATTAGATGAATCTCTGGCACCACAGCTCAAGACACAAATGTCAGCCAATCAGAAACCGCAATGGGAAAAGATTTAGTGTTCTGTTTGAATGCATCATTTGATTTTGATGTGTGGAACTATTTCTTAATTCCTCTCCTCCACTCTCCACCCATCTCTCCCCTGCTCGTTCTTCACCTCTTCCCTCGTCTCTGCTCTACCCTTTCCTCCTCTACTCTCCTAACTTCTCCTTTCCTTTATCCTCTCCTTACTTCTCCTCTCCTCTCCTAACTTCTCCTTTCGTCTATCCTCCTCTCCTTACTTCTCCTCTCCTCTCCTAACTTCTCCTCTCCCCTCCGCTCCACTCTCCTCTCCTCCCCTGCCTTCTCCTCCCCTCCCTCCCCTATCCCCTCCTCTCCTCTCCTCCTCTCCTCTCCTCTCCTCTCCTCTCCCCTCCCCCCTCGCCCCTCGCCCTCCTCTCCATACTCCCCTCCCCAATCCCCCTCCCCTCCTCCCTCTCCTCTCCTTCCTTCACTCTCCTCTTCCTCTCCCTCTCCTCTCCCTCTTCCTCTCCTCTCCCCTCCTCTCCCTCTTCCTACTCCTCTCCTTCTTCAACTCTCCTCCCCTCCCGCTCGCCTCTCTCTCTGCGAGGATTGTGTGTGGTTGTGTGTGTGGTGTGTGGTGTGTGTGTGTGGTGTGTGTGTTTGTGTGCGTGTGTCAGTATGTGTGTGCGTTGTGTCTGTGTGTGGTGAACAGGCCGTAGATGAGGGGGCTTTTCTTGTCCTTCCCATTCAGGATGAAGATGTCCTCTGGAAAGGAGAGAAGGAGGGAGGAGAGGCAACAGTTACTATAACCTAGATTACTTGTTAAGCTCTTGTGTATGTAGAGAGATATAGATATGCGCGGTGTGTGTGTGTTATCCTGTGTGTAGATGTGCATGCGTGTATATGTACACAGTGTGTGTGTGTGTGCGTGCACATGACCATATGCCCGAGCGTGCGTGTTGTTGATGAGCAGTTCCCGGTCTGACTGTGTGACTAATGACATGGGTGGGGCCGCTTTAATGAACCCCTTCTCCCTAATGAAGGTCCGCCCCCCCGCCGGGAGAGCTTGACCACTGAGACCCCGGCGGGGGGCGGAAAAACACACCCTCCCTCCCTCCCTCCCTCTCTCCTCCCTCCCTCCCCTCTGTCCCTCCCCCCTCCCTCTGTCCCTCTCTCCCTCCCTCTTTCCAACGCCTCCAACCCTCCCTCCGCCTCCCTCCCCTCTGTCACCTCCCTCGCTCTGCTCCCTCGGCTCCCTCCCACCCTCCCTCTCTCTTTCCAACCCTCCCTCCCTCCCTCTGTGGCTGCGGCAGGTAAGACAGAGAAGGAATGATGGATTATCGTCATGTTGGAAACATTCGTACTCAGGTTTCTGTGTCGTTATTAATCGTTTGGAAGCAGAATACCAGACGATACCAAGCGTAATGGAGAAGGGGAAGAAACCACGGCTTCTCCATCTAATAAATGGATGGTTGTCATTTGCCGCCATTTTGCACTTCAAACACGTGGCGCTCAGCTCTTGTCTTAGGTCTACTGTGAGGGGATGCTGTGTGTCTTTACGATGTATCGTCGCACCACTCGTGTGACGATAACGTTTTCATAATCAGAACTCTTCCTCCACAATTCCCTCCTTTCTGTATTGTTAACTAGTCTCTCTTCCCTTAAGCACACACACACACACACACACACACGGACACCCAGGGTAGGCAGGAGTGTGTGTATGCCGGTGGAGACAGCGATACGTGTCCGTCTTCCCACACTCCCAGCGTTCCTGCTGTTCTCAGGTGGCTCCCATAGAAGCAGGCCCTGCTGGAACCCTGCTCTAATCTCACCACACACACCCACATATGGACACTCACACACACAGAGACACGCACACACACACACACACACACACACACACACCACACACATACACACACATATGGACACTC
>PIJE02000172.1:453752-463752 GCA_002895965.2 Coryphaenoides rupestris | reverse complement strand
AAAGCGGTGGCTCTGAGTTTCCTGTGACTCATCTGACAAGTCAGTCCAAGTTAATTTGATCTTCCGGACGACATTCCCCTCGTAACAATAAAATAACCTAAAACTCACTGTTTGTTTCCAGAACCACTCGCAGGAGCTTTTTATATTGTTCAATTTTACATGATATCATTTTATTGCTATCTCTAAATTATATTTCAAGCACTTGAACATTGTAGAGTAGTACTGCATTAGACCGGAAAATGACCGCACAGTAATCTGTGTTTGCTGAAAAGTTTACTTTGCCGTAGCTTTGAAAGCTTGTATCTTCGGGCGTTTTCAGACCTATAGTTCGATTGCTTTGGTCCGCACCAGGCCAAACAGACGTTGGTACGGTTCGGTTTCTCATATGCATATTTCTAAACGAAACCAAAATAGACCAAACGAACCAAAATAGACGGCGAAGACTACGCCAGGTCCGCGCCACTCACGGGCCACTTCGGAGCGACAGCTTTTCGTTGCGCTCCTGGGGCTGATTCTCGCCTATTACATTGTATCAGTGTCGGTAATTTTCTGCAAACTATTCAGTTCGAAAATGAAGAAAACAACGTCATGATGCATTGGAGTCGCCGACGGCGCATTGCACGCCACTTCAAACAGAAGAGACGTGCCCTCCTCCTGAATGACCATTTCATCATTTGCCGGCGATATTCTTGCAGATCCTTCAGGTATGCCCTTGGTCTCCCAACACCCGCAATGCATCAAAACTAGATCGTTGTGGACCAATTTTTTTCGGTTGCTTTCACACCAGAGGAACCGCACCAAATTTAGGGAGATGGAGCGGATCGAGACCACCTCTTCAGGGAGGTCTCGGCCGGCTGATTTGGTGCGCACCAAAGTGCGGTGGTTGCATTCACACCAACGCAAACGTACCGAACGAAGGGACCAAACTAATTTAGTGCGCACTAAATGCTGTATGTGTGAAAACACCCTTCACTTCATATCACCTGCCTGGTGTATGCGTCACTGTAAACTGTGGACTGGGCGGCCTGAGAAGATGGTTTATTATGATGTTTATTGTGTCCTGTCGCGTTCAAAAGATGGATTCGTCCCGGATGGTAAGCGATCCTTTTCACCTGTGAAAACAGCTACAGTAGCCTGGAAGCTGAGCACGATGCCAGCCATCTCTACCGCTGACGGGGAGCTTAACCCAAACACGCATGTTTTGACTTTTTATCACTCAGAGATTACACAGAGGCTCATGCATGCATGAGCACACACACACATACCCGCACACCCACCCTCATGTACAGCCTGTGGCACACGTACACACACACACACACACACACACACACACACACACACACACACACACACACACACACACACACACACACACACACGTGTACTACCTGGCTTGCACATACTCAGACTGTGCACTCCTCTCTCATGCACACCATGACACACACACACACACACACACACACACACACACACACACACACACACACACACACACACACACACACACACACATACACACACACTATAAGACTAAAAGGTCCCTGCCAATGCCCCAAAGGTTCATGGGATTGTAGTGTTTCTGCGTGGCAAAGCGTGGCGTAAACACAATCCTTCGGGCATTCAACACTTGGTGGGATGGTCCCCAGTGTGTGGTTTTCCTGACCATGCTGTGTTTGTGTGGATGTGTGTGTGTGTTTATCCAGGAGCATGTTTGCGTGTGATCTTATCAGCGGTGTAAGGAGACAGCAGCCACAGGCATGCTGGGTGTAGAGATGTTTATATTCCTGACAAGTCCAAACTCTGTTTGCATACACAGATAGACCAGAGAGAGAGAGAGAGAGAGAGAGGAGAGTTTCACTGTATATAGAGTTTCACTGTACAAAATGGCTCTGGGTTGTGTTGTAGCCAACATGTGACTAATAAAACACTTTGACTTAGAGAGGATCATATAATTCCTTCGGGATCAATAAAGTTCTATCCTAATCAATTGAAAGATAAAGGGAGAGAAATAGAGCGAGAGAGGGAGAGACTAAAAGAAAAAGAGAGCCTCAGAGAGAGGGAGAGAGCCAAGAGAACGAGAGAGAAGGAGAGAGAGGGAGACAGAGGGTGACGGAAAGAGAGACAGAGAGAGAGTGCATGAGTGCATGTCTAGTAGTGCACAACAGGGTGTAAATCAGTGTGCGTGTGTCTGTGTCTGACCCACAGATGTATTTTTGACACACACACACACACACACACACACACACATGTTTGCAGCCAACAACTCCGACTCGCTGCGTTCTCACAGCGGCACGGAGTCTGAACAATCAGCAAACTCACAGCGTCAAAATGCCGAGGTAACCAGTTGTCATGGTTACCAAGGCTGAAGGCACAGACACACAGAACCCAAGGTGACCAACCGACCGACCGGACCGTTGTTGATCACCGTGGTGTGCACGCACACACACACACACATACATTATTCTCTGCGTGTGTGTGTGTGTGTGTGTGTGTGTGTGTGTGTGTGTGTGTGTGTGTGTGTGTGTGTGTGAGTGTGTGTGTGTGTGTGTGTGTGTGTGTGTGTACTCACGCAGTTGATTGAAGTGAGTCTGGAGTCCGTCGGGTCCAGGAACTGAACAGACCAGCCGGGCCTTCTGGAAGGTACTCCACTTATTAACCAGACTCCTCTGTCCCCCGATGTCATTCTGCCCGCACACACACACACACACACACACACACACACACACACACACACACACACACACACACACACACACACACACACACACACACACACACACACACACACACACACACACACACACACACACACACACACACACGCACACACACAGAATGAATGTTTGCATCCGGTATTGAATTGTATAAAACCATATACACATGTACAGTATGAATATACAACAATCAACAAGAATGTAACACAAATAAACACACACATACACACACACATGGGTGTGATTTTGTCTGTTGTCTGTAGTGTATGAGTGTATGAGCTCTTCTGCCTGCTGTATCAGGCAGAAGAGCTCATCTCAGTCATCAAAACAAACAAGCCCCTGCACACAGGGCATCTGATCTATACCAGCTATCAGAAACAGCCAATCAGCGCAGGTAAACACAGCGCAGCGGCGCAGGAACGCAATCAGCAGCACGTAGGCCCTGCAGTTTACACAGCACACAGAGCTATGTGAAGATCTGGTTCTACAAACATTATCTACTGGACGTGATGAACTTCCACAAGTCTTGAAGTCACGGAACTGGAAATCAAAGTTTGTGCTGAAATGTGACCATTGTGTTTGCGGTACTTGTGAAGTACGTATTTCTATTCTCCTACAAACAGCTTTTTACAACATCAATATATCATTGTGGAGTGTGTGTGTGTGTGTGTGGCTGGTTTAATCAGCCTCACCTGGCCTGATGATTTACAGTCTGGGGCTGGGTGAGGCTGCACACCTGAGGTCACTAGTCAGGGAGAGCGCTAGCGTGCTAGCAGTGTACCACCTGCTCTGTAACAATAATCTACAAACTGGGCAATAAGCCGCTTACTTCAACACCTTCCTGTGTCCTGATATGGAGGAGCCCAGCATCTTAATAACTCCTGAACTATCAATGCCCACCAAGGGACTGGTGTTGGCCAGCTTCGGCTATAAACACGGTCGCTGCTTCTGCAACTGCCATGTTCTCTGTACTTGTCCCTTTACAAATAAAATAAATAAAAAATCACGTGGCAGGGACATTGCTGCAACAATGCAAGGTTAAGCTGCAGACAGACACACACACACACACACACGTACCTTGCAGACGCGAGCCACGCGGGAGTTAGAGCACCTTCCCAGCAGCTCCCTCGGCCTCCTGGGCGCGCTCAGTGAAGAACACGTACACCTTATCGTCCTCCGGGTTATCAGTCTCAGACAGGGTCGCTACACGCACAAACTGGGCATCTGGAGGGAGGGAGGGAGGGAGGGAGGGAGGGAGGGAGGGAGGGAGAGATGGAGAGTGAGAAGGGGGGAGAGAGAGAGGGAGAGAGTGATGGATAGCGAGAGGGGAGAGATTGAGAGAGATGGATGGAGACGGATGGGGATAGAGAGACAGAGGGAAACAGACATCGTGAGAAATGGTGGAGAAATAAACAGACACAAGAGCGTGAAAGCGAAACAGATGAAGAGAAGGGAGTATAAAACACAGATGTGACAGAAGAAGGTGGCCTCCATATTGTTTTCATTTCAACATCACGGAACAGAGACGAGGAAAACTAACGAAGAGAGAAGAAGACGAAGAAGGAGAGAAGATGGAGAGAACAAGAAGAAGAAGAAGAAGATGGAGAGATGGTAATAGCAGCGAGACAGCCAGCGAGAGATGTGGCATCCCAGTAATGCGACACAAACAACAACTGAACAAGAGATAGAGAGCGCGGAAGAAGGCGGTATGGCGGTGTTTACAAAACACCCATAAACACACAAAATGTAACTTGTTATTGTTGTGGTTCATCATTTCCAAGAGCCAACGAGGCGAGTAGAAGATGTCTGCGATTAGGAGGACAGGCCGGCGGTGAAGACATCAGCGCTGGAGCGGGGACAGACCTAGAGACTAAACAAACTCCACCTCGCGCCATCACGTGTTTGACCGCTTTAGGAAACTTTAAGGCTACTTTTAACGTTTGGGGTCGACTCCGACAGCATACAGAACCACATGTTGACTCGTCTTGACGATCAGTCCGGCCTTGGCCCTCTGGTGGGGTAAAGTTACGTTGTTAGCTATTGGCTGCAGAGCTGGAACACCCACTGACAGGACAGGCTAGTGCTGCAGGTACCAACAGAACTAACTCTGATCTCATGGGAGAGTGACTGCTTTTAGAATTCTTTGCACCGTACATTGGACTGACTTGCAGGGTACTTGAAAGCTCGATCCTCTGGTTCCATTGGGTCAATTCAGAAACTTAATCCAAAATCATCCTGATTGATTTTAGCTGTGACATGTATTCTTTACATGTTAAATGATTCTTTACTATATTATTGTCATGATTGATATTGTACATTTGTTTTATGAAGTGTTTTATGTTCTATTGATACACTTCTGTACTCAGGTTATGTACTCTCTTTATCTCAATGGGATTTGCCCAAGTATGAGCCGGTTCAGAGGTCAGAGGTCAGTTTCTTACCGTGCAGCCAGGTGGAGTCGTACTGCTCTGTGCGGATGACACGGCGGTTGCCAAGGCTACGGAAGAAGGCGGAGTCCCTGCTCATGAAGTCCGAGGTGATGCCGGCGTACAGCTCCCCATCTGGACAAAGAGTCAAAATGGATCCTTTTTAACGACAGTGAACTGTTGTTGAGTTCCCCAGTTTATTTCCAATCACCCAGTAAAGCATGCTGTAATACAAACAATGAATAAACAAAGTGCATGTACATTCTTAGCATGAGTGGCAGCTTAAGTTTTTACTGACTTCATAAAAAGAAGGTGAAGGACAAACTGCTGAGCATATCCTCTAAACACAAAGAGATATACTTGTTAACTACTTTTGCGTGCGCAAGATGGCTGCCTCGCGTATCCTGCGTCCGTTCAGAGCGATGGCAGCGCACGTCCTCAGAAACGAACACTACGCGTCCGCCAGATGCAATACACACTTTGAACTGTAGGGGGAGTAATGGGGATGTCGGCACGACCTCAGCGACAACGATGGTGGAAACTTTTTGAAGGCACCCTACATTCCATCTACGATGCCGGCGACGTGATCTCAGAATGAGAAGATGGTGACCCTTCTCCATTGTGGCCGTGTTTAGTGTTTACATTCATGCAGGTCAGGTTAGTCTTTACAGTCTGCAGTTAATCTGATGCCGCCCTCTAGGGGAAGCCTCCAGTAACACACCCAAGGGTACTCTAAGGAATGGACAAAATTGTTCCTTGTAACCGTGACGAGTTGTCGTTCTGTTGGGGTGGTGGACTCCAGGTCTGCTGGGACAGCTGCAACCAGAACCCCGACGGAGGCTTGACTGGAACGGATATCTGACGGAGTAGGAAGTAGGAAAAGGAGTCGCTAACGGTGGAGGGGTGGCTAACTTACCAACAACGGCAGAGGCGGTCCTCTGCTGGGGGTCGTAGGGACACTTCCCTTTACCGCACTCCGTCTGCCCGTAGCTCAGGCTCTGGTGCTCCGACTGGACGGACACACAGACGGGAGGTCAGACAGATAGAGGGACACACAGAGGAAAGGTCAGACAGACAGACACACAGACGGGAGGTCAGACAGATAGAGGGACACACAGAGGAAAGGTCAGACAGACAGACACACAGACGGGAGGTCCGAAAGACAGACAGACAGAGAAACACAGACAGGAGTCAGAACAGAAATAGGACAGGAACACGATGAGACAGATACGCAGACAGACAGGCAGACATACAAATAGTCAGACAGACAGGCAGTCAGACAGACAGGCAAAAAGAAAGAAAGAGCCATAAACATAGTAAGAAACAAAGAAAAGTTAACAGTCACTTAAGTTCCCAACACACACACACATGCTAACCCACCCACAGTGTGATAGGGTGGTGATGGAGGCTTAAGGGGGAGCGCTTTCTAAACGTGTGAAGTTGAGTTTAAGTCGCTTGGCCCCGGCAGCTCCTCTAAGCACCCTGTCTGGCCCTGACCCCTGACCTCTGACCCCGCCTTTCATCTGATTAGCCGCTCAGTCGCACACACATACCTACATACATACACGTTCATATACCGACGTACACGCGTTCCATGTTTGAAAGTCTGTAAATAAAGCATCAGGTTTATTTCTACAGTCCTTTACCTGGAGGAAGAGGTTGGTGGGGATGAAGGCGCAGCGGGGATTGAAGGCCCCGGTGCCAACACACATACAGGTGGGTCTGGTTGTACGCCTGCAGCACCCGCAGGAAGTTACCACACTCCATCTGCACACACACAGAGAGAGAGAGAGAGAGAGAGAGAGAGAGAGAGAGAGAGAGAGAGAGAGTGAGAGAGAGCGAGAGTGAGAGAGAGTGAGAGAGAGTGTGTGTGTGCATGTGTGTGGATGCGTGTATATGTGCGTGTGTGTGTGCGTGTGCATGCATGCGTGTGTGTGTGTGTGTGCGTGTGCATGCATGCGTGTGCGTGGGTGTGTGCGTGTGCATGCATGCGTGTGTGTGTGTGTGTGTGTGTGTGTGTGTGTCTGGTTGTGGGTTTAGGGAGTTATGATAATGACCCGTATTATTATGTGTAAACTGAGTGGAGTTCTGTGTGTTCTGTGTCCAGCCGTGTCACACACTTGGTGTGTGTCTGGAGTGACTCCAAGCTTTGATTGGCTGCTCTGATTAGACACACTCCAGTCAAGTCGTTTTGGATAAAAAGAGTCTGCTGAAGTGAATGGACATTTGTCATAAGTGTGTGTGTGTGTGTGTGTGTGTGTGTGGGGGGGGGGGGGTGTGCATGTGTGGTGTGTGTGTGGTGTGTGTGGTGTGTGGTGTGTGTGTGTGTGTGTGTTTGTTGTGTGTGTGGTTTGTGTGTGTGTGAGAGTGTGTGTGTGTGTGTGTGTGTGTGTGTGTGTGTGTGTGTGTGTGTGTGTGTGTGTGTGTGTGTGTGTGTGTGTGTGTGTGTGAGAGAGAGTGTGTGTGTGTGTGTGTGTGTGTGTGTGTTGTGTGTGTGTGTGTGTGTGTGTGTGTGTGTGTGTGTACCTCTGGATCTTTCCCAGCCATCAGACATTCCTGGACACGATCTGGGCTGGCTGGCCAGTAGAGCTGGAGGAAACAATGAAGAAAAGAAAGAATGGAAAAAATAAATAAAGTAACAAAGGAATTTATTTAAATTAAAATACAGTATTACAGTAACCTCTGTGAGGTTACTCTGCAAATGTTCAATTTACAATACTACACCATAAAGGATTCACTTGCAAATACAAACAATAAGAGAAAACAACCTCAGCAAACCAAACTATCTTTGACATCTTGACCTATAGTTTAGGCTGCCTGTCATTACCGCTGGCAACAGGAGAAACAGTTTAAGCAGGAAGTAGAGGTGGCTGGGGGGGGCGGAGCCTCCTGGACCACTATTAAACGTTCTGACTCATTTGATGATCAGATTAGATATAGCTGCACCCCGCGCCCCCACTCATTGCTTATCTCGCTTATCTCTGAATACCACAGAGAGAGTTGGTATGCAGACCACCGGCACGGTGAGTTTAAAGGAACAGTTGACAAACTTAAAACAGCGTGCATATAGTACGTCTAAAATCCTATATATAAGACCCTAACCCTAACCCTAACCCTAACCCTAACCTCTTTCCCACTCTTCTGGCGGCAGGCACAGCCGTCAAACTGCTCCTGGCTGCCATACAGAGAGGAGAAGGAAGCCATGAAGGAACACAATAAGACCGTCACACTGGCCGGGAATTACAACACACGGGAGTTTCTTCTATCTTTCTATGAAAGAGAAGGAGAGGGGCTGATGGGAAAGCTGTTCCAATGCGAGACGTTTATTTTGAAACACTATCTACAGCATTCGTTTCCACGTAATCAATGACAGACATGAAGGAAGTGAGTATTGACGGTCATACAGAGTTTAAAAGGAAATGACATCGTACGGTGTGTTAGTCAGCAGGGGCGTGACAGGAATCACACAGGAATGACTAAATGGTCAAGCAGGCATGACTAATCAAATACCTATGTGCTGCTTTCTGGTAATTATGGTTCTGACTACTGCCACTGCATTACAGATGCAACCTTTATCCCAAACCGGCTTAACGTGAATATAGCAAGTTGATCCAGCCATCTATATCTGAACTATCTATATCTTCACACGTGTGTGTGTGTGTGTGTGTGTGTCACCTTGCGAGGGTTTCTGTGTGATGTCATCCAGGCTGGTGGGACAGCAGGTTGTCCTTTAGAGCCACAAAGAGACGCCTGCCGTCTCGTCCGGGAGCAGCGCCGACAGGTCTCCGGCCCGCGAGGGGCAGCGTCAGCAGGCGGCCATTTTGGATCAGCTCTGGAAAAGGAAGGGTGGAAGAGTGAAAAGGCAATATAGATCAAACAACTGCAGTATACTCGTGGAGGAATCCTGGGCAGATTAACATTGTTGTAATATCATTTTGTATGTATAATATTTTCTAGATGTTTTATTTATTCCCAAATCTATGTAAGATATGAATTCCTAGTCCTAAGGATATGTTTTTCCTCATATATAGGAAGGCTTATGAATCGAATTAAATAACAAACTTGCAGGAACCGCGAGAGCATTTCAACGGATATTTGTTTATTAAGACAATATTTAAACGTGATAAGGAACGTTATGTAAGTCGTAATGTAAGACTAACGCGCGAGAGAAGACGTGAAAGAGGATTTGGAGGGAAAATTTGGAGGAATGGGGAGGCTTTTACAGCAGGTGTAACAGTTGAGTTGTGCTAATGTCTCCCCCGGGGGTTCAACTGGGTTAGCGGATAACGGATGACACGCTAACTGGAGCAGCGGAGATTGATTCACAAATACTGAACTCATTAGTTGGCCTTTCTGTTTTCGTCGCACCACCGCAACACACCACACCAACAACGCAACATCAAGCAACAAAACTCGCACGCACATGAATGAGACAAATATTGTGCAATCTCAACGCACTCCCTCTTTAAAGACATATTTTTTAATATTCAGAATGAATGTTAATAACCATGTTTGCAGTAAAAAAAAATCTCACTCAACGAGAGCTAACAAAACAAAGCCATTAAAAAGATCACGCAGCCGCCTGTGAGTGCCATTAGCGATGGATGACAATGTTGAAATATTGTTATGTTGGGGCAATAAACTGCGAATGTGTGCGTGTGTGTGTGCGTGATCACACCCAGGAAACGGCCTATCGGTAATAAACTGTTATTATGGTTATTTCTGAGCTCATCGTGGTGCTGGAACAAACATGGCACAAAAAGGTGTCTCTAATTGTGTGTGTGTGAGTGTGTGTAAGTGTGTGTGTGTGTATGTGTGCGTGTGTGTGCGAGTGTGTGTGCGAGTGTGTGTGCGTAGCGC
>PIJE02000172.1:436252-448752 GCA_002895965.2 Coryphaenoides rupestris | reverse complement strand
CTTCCAACCCCTGGTGATACTGGTTGATCTTCCCTCAGCTGATAAAATAGTTCAAGTGAAATTCCTGTGGTTTCCCGCTGCTGGCATATCCATGAGAATATGTCAAACTTTCCAGTATGTGATACGTTTTGCTTTCATCGAGATATACTGTACATGCCTGGAAAACCACAGTGAAAACAGTCTCACGGTTTATACTCTGTTATGCTACTACTGTTTCAGGAAAGGTAACTTGTCTGGTCTATTTGTATTTTGTTCATCAATGTTGGTTAGCAAGGTTTTTTTCATGGAGTTCAGTTAAGTTGTAGTATTTATTTACATTTTTCAGTTCTATGGGTTCAATGTCTACATTCTAGGGCATGAAGGTTTAGCGATTCGGGAGAAACATGAATCTGCCGATGTCCAGTCATGGTAAATAACCAAAGTAAAATACCAAGAAAAACCACATGACTTGGAAGATCTAGGGATTTATATGTATAATATGTTACATATATGAGGAGGAGCTGGCTAGTTCAAAGAGAACACTCAGGCCCTGATCACACAGAAACCTTTTGCAGGCGGTAAAACGTGAGGCAGTGCTGCAGTGTCCTTCTTTGTGGAAGCCATTGTACTGCTGCAAAGCCACCAGAGGACCATTATGTTGTCCGCCTTTAATCTTGAGTTGAATGTCTTTCAACTCTGGCGGTCCAGCAAAATAACGTGAGATTCTTTGAGTCACCGACATCGGTGTCAACCAGGGGTCACGACAGTCAAAAAACCACCAAGTAAGGAAAATTAGAGAGGTTTTAGTTTTAGTCTGCAAAAGGTAGATGAATTAAGGAGGAGGGGAAAACCCTGCAAGGTCAGAGTGTAATGAAACGAGCATCTGCCGCGATCAAAGACCGACTCTGGGCGGTAAGTGAAATGTGAAGCCGGTGCTTTATAGCTAATTACAGCCTCCAGACTAAAGATAGCCACCGTATTAACGGTGAAATACCCAGGAGGCTGGATTTGCTGCATATCCAACGTTGTCATGGGGCTGTGCTCACAAAACAGTGACAGAGAATCGGACGTGGTTTTTAAACCACCTCTCTCCAGGAGACATGTACCGAAGATGAGTTCACGTATAGTGATCACGTGATAAAGTGATGATTATATGTATGATCAAAAAGCCTGGGACAGAATCGTTCCTATACAAACACTGTTTAAATAATTCGCTTATAGCGATCAAGCAGTCCGCTTATAGTGATCATTTTGGGTCCTTTTATAACATATGTGGGAGAAATTAATAAATTACGGTCATTTAGAGCGGCTCACGCTCGGCGACGTGCACAGCTGCAGCACATTGCTCACCATGTCGGGTAAAAGAAAGTCACTTTCTCTGAACGAAAAACGGAGACTCGTCGAAGCTTATGACAAACTGCCACAAACGACCCAACGAGATGATTTATAGCTACACAGTGCAATGCTGTCATTTAATTTGCTATTTGAATCGCGTTTCAAACAGCTGTACTGTAACGTTAATGTACGTACTGTACAGTATTTTTCAGTTAACTTGCTGTAATAAAATCCAGTAAATAGCAAAGCTGTCCGTTTAATTACTTTATACATGTATTAATGTATTATAAACTCCTCAAAAAAAGTTTGGAAACGTAATTTCGGTCGATTATTCCTCCCCTTTAATAATACCAATTGGTATTGTATTTTATATCGTTGGAAAGCCTGATTAGTCACCTTTACAACGAGGTACAACTTGTAAGGATCATGCATTCGTGGAATGAGCAACACAGCTAACCGTGTGGGTAGCGGCCCAAAAAAATGTGCCAAAATCCCCTGCAATATTCTTCTGTTGGTATTCACTCTCGTTTTGAGTTGCTTGGTGGATTGGATGATTGCACTCACCCACAGTAATAAGGAAAAAACACATATTGGCCATTTTTACACTTTATTCATTTTACACTGTCAGGGACCTCAGTAGCGTGTGGAAGATCCATACGCAGTCACAACAGCTTGGCACCTCCTCCTCATGCTGGTCACTAGCCTGGTCACACACTGCTGTGGGATGGCATCCCATTCCTCAAACAGGATTTGCCGCAAGTCAGCCAACATGGTTGCGTTGGTCACTCTGGCACGTACAGCACGCCCAAGCTGATCCCACAAGTGTTCAATTGGGTTGAGGTCTGGACTCACGGCAGGCCATTCCATCCTCTCCACTCCCAAATTCTGGAGGTACTCTGTGATGATCCTGGCTCTGTGGGGGCGAGCGTTGTCATCCTGGAGGATGGAGTTAGGTCCCAGATTCTGGAGATATGGGATCGCCACTGGCTCCAGAATCTCATTCCGATATCTCACTGCAGTGAGATTGCCTTCAATGATGACAAGTTCTGTTTTGCCTGTGAGAGAGATACCGCCCCACACCATGACACTGCCATCCAGCTTCCGCAGACAGAACCTTGATTCATCACTGAACATGACGTTGCCCTACATTCTTAGGTTCCACTGTCGGTGCTGTCGACACCAGCGCAAACGGGTCTGACTGCGAAGGGCAGTCATTGCAGGCTTCCTGGCAGCCTTATAAGCACGAAGACCAGCCATGTGCAGTCTGTTCCTCACCGTCTGATCAGAGATCTGTCTGTGGTACCGTTGTGCAAATCTTGCCTGTAAATCTCTGGATGAAAGCCTACGGTTCCTCAGTGAAGCAAGGGTGAGGAACCGGTCTTCTTGGGGTGTTGTCTTCCTGGGACGGCCACTTCGTGGTCTGTCTTTGTCCTCACCAGTCTCACGGACCTTGGTCCTAAGTTTGGAAATGGTACCAGGGCTGACACCAAATAATGCTGCCACTCTGCGTACCGGAACACCAGCTTCCACTTGCAGGGCATCTGATCTATACCAGCTATCAGAAACAGCCAATCAGTGCAGGTAAACACAGCGCAGCGGCGCAGGAACGCAATCAGCAGCACGTAGGCCCCGCAGTTTACACAGCACACGGAGCTATGTGAAGATCTGGTTCTACAAACATTATCTACTGGACGTGATGAACTTCCACAAGTCTTGAAGTCACGGAACTGGAAATCAAAGTTTGTGCTGAAATGTGACCATTGTGTTTGCGGTACTTGTGAAGTACGTATTTCTATTCTCCTACAAACAGCTTTTTACAACATCAATATATCATTGTGGAGTGTGTGTGTGTGTGTGTGGCTGGTTTAATCAGCCTCACCTGGCCTGATGATTTACAGTCTGGGGCTGGGTGAGGCTGCACACCTGAGGTCACTAGTCAGGGAGAGCGCTAGCGTGCTAGCAGTGTACCACCTGCTCTGTAACAATAATCTACAAACTGGGCAATAAGCCGCTTACTTCAACACCTTCCTGTGTCCTGATATTGGAGGAGCCCAGCATCTTAATAACTCCTGAACTATCAATGCCCACCAAGGGACTGGTGTTGGCCAGCTTCGGCTATAAACACGTGCACAGTACATCGGTCGCTGCTTCTGCAACTGCCAATGTTCTCTGTACTTGTCCCTTACAAATAAAATAAATAAAAAATCATGTGGCAGGGACATTGCTACAACAATGCAAGGCTAAGCTGCAGACAGACACACACACACACACACACACGTACCTTGCAGACGCGAGCCACGCGGGAGTAGAGCACCTTCCCAGCAGCTCCCTCGGCCTCCTGGGCGCGCTCAGTGAAGAACACGTACACCTTATCGTCCTCCGGGTTATCAGTCTCAGACAGGGTCGCTACGCGCACAAACTGGGCATCTGGAGGGAGGGAGGGAGGGAGGGAGGGAGAGATGGAGAGTGAGAAGGGGGGAGAGAGAGAGGGAGAGAGTGATGGATAGTGAGAGGGAGAGATTGAGAGAGATGGATGGAGATGGATGGGGATAGAGAGACAGAGGGAAACAGACATCGTGAGAAATGGTGGAGAAATAAACAGACACAAGAGCGTGAAAGCGAAACAGATGAAGAGAAGGGAGTATAAAACGCAGATGTGACAGAAGAAGGTGGCCTCCATATTGTTTTCATTTCAACATCACGGAACAGAGACGAGGAAAACTAACGAAGAGAGAAGAAGACGAAGATGGAGAGAAGATGGAGAGAACAAGAAGAAGAAGACGAAGACGGAGAGATGGTAATAGCAGCGAGACAGCCAGCGAGAGATGTGGCATCCCAGTAATGCGACACAAACAACAACTGAACAAGAGATAGGGAGCGCGGAAGAAGGCGGTATGGCGGTGTTTACAAAACACCCATAAACACACAAAATGTAACTTGTTATTGTTGTGGTTCATCATTTCCAAGAGCCAACGAGGCGAGTAGAAGATGTCTGCGATTAGGAGGACAGGCCGGCGGTGAAGACATCAGCGCTGGAGCGGGGACAGACCTAGAGACTAAACAAACTCCACCTCGCGCCATCACGTGTTTGACCGCTTTAGGAAAACTTTAAGGCTACTTTTAACGTTTGGGGTCGACTCCGACAGCATGCAGAACCACATGATGACTCGTCTTGACGATCAGTCTGGCCTTGGCCCTCCGGTTGGGTAAAGTTACGTTGTTAGCTGTTGGCTGCAGAGCTGGAACACCCACTGACAGGACAGGCTAGTGCTGCAGGTACCAACAGAACTAACTCTGATCTCATGGGAGAGTGACTGCTTTTAGATTCTTTGCACCGTACATTGGACTGACTTGCAGGGTACTTGAAAGCTCGATCCTCTGGTTCCATTGGGTCAATTCAGAAACTTAATCCAAATCATCCTGATTGATTTTAGCTGTGACATGTATTCTTTACATGTTAAATGATTCTTTACTATATTATTGTCATGATTGATATTGTACATTTGTTTTATGAAGTGTTTTATGTTCCATTGATACACTTAGGTTATGTACTCTCTTTATCTCAATAGGATTTGCCCAAGTATGAGCCGGTTCAGAGGTCAGAGGTCAGTTTCTTACCGTGCAGCCAGGTGGAGTCGTACTGCTCTGTGCGGATGACACGGCGGTTGCCAAGGCTACGGAAGAAGGCGGAGTCCCTGCTCATGAAGTCCGAGGTGATGCCGGCGTACAGCTCCCCATCTGGACAAAGAGTCAAAATGGATCCTTTTTAAAGACAGTGAACTGTTGTTGAGTTCCCCAGTTTATTTCCAATCACCCAGTAAAGCATGCTGTAATACAAACAATGAATAAACAAAGTGCATGTACATTCTTAGCATGAGTGGCAGCTTAAGTTTTTACTGACTTCATAAAAAGAAGGTGAAGGACAAACTGCTGAGCATATCGTCCAAACACAAAGAGATATACTTGTTCACTACTTTTGCGTGTGCAAGATGGCTGCCTCGCGTATCCTGCGTCCGTTCAGAGCGATGGCAGCGCACGTCCTCAGAAACGAACACTACGCGTCCGCCAGATGCAATACACACTTTGAACTGTAGGGGGAGTATGGGGATGTCGGCACGACCTCAGCGACAACGATGGTGGAAACTTTTTGAAGGCACCCTACATTCCATCTACGACGTGATCTCAGAATGAGCAAGATGGTGACCTTCTCCATTGTCGCCGTGTTTAGTGTTTACATCATGCAGGTCAGGTAGTTCTGTACAGTCTGAGTTATCTGATGCGCCCTCTAGGGGAAGCCTCCAGTAACACACCCAGGTACTAAATATGTGAACAAATTGTTCCTGTAACCGTGACGAGTGTCGTTCTGTTGGGTGGTGGACTCCAGGTCTGCTGGGACAGCTGCAACCAGAACCCCCGCGGAGGCTTGACTGGAACGGATGTCTGCTCAGAAAAGGCGACGGAGTAGGAAGTAGGAAAAGGAGTCGCTAATGGTGGAGGGGCGGCTATCTTACCAACAACGGCAGAGGCGGTCCTCTGCTGGGGGTCGTAGGGACACTTCCCTTTACCGCACTCCGTCTGCCCGTAGCTCAGGCTCTGGTGCTCCGACTGGACGGACACACAGACGGGAGGTCAGACAGATAGAGGGACACACAGAGGAAAGGTCAGACAGACAGACACTTCCCTTTACCGCACTCCGTCTGCCCGTAGCTCAGGCTCTGGTGCTCCGACTGGACGGACACACAGACGGGAGGTCAGACAGATAGAGGGACACACAGAGGAAAGGTCAGACAGACAGACACACAGACGGGAGGTCCGAAAGACAGACAGACAGAGAAACACAGACAGGAGTCAGAACAGAAATAGGGACAGGAACACGATGAGACAGATACGCAGACAGACAGGCAGACATACAAATAGTCAGACAGACAGGCAGTCAGACAGACAGGCAAAAAGAAAGAAAGAGCCATAAACATAGTAAGAAACAAAGAAAAGTTAACAGTCACTTAAGTTCCCAACACACACACACATGCTAACCCACCCACAGTGTGATAGGGTGGTGATGGAGGCTTAAGGGGGAGCGCTTTCTAAACGTGTGAAGTTGAGTTTAAGTCGCTTGGCCCCGGCAGCTCCTCTAAGCACCCTGTCTGGCCCTGACCCCTGACCTCTGACCCCGCCTTTCATCTGATTAGCCGCTCAGTCGCACACACATACCTACATACATACACGTTCATATACCGACGTACACGCGTTCCATGTTTGAAAGTCTGTAAATAAAGCATCAGGTTTATTTCTACAGTCCTTTACCTGGAGGAAGAGGTTGGTGGGGATGAAGGCGCAGCGGGGATTGAAGGCCCCGGTGCCACACACATACAGGTGGGTCTGGTTGTACGCCTGCAGCACCCGCAGGAAGTTACCACACTCCATCTGCACACACACAGAGAGAGAGAGAGAGAGAGAGAGAGAGAGAGAGAGAGAGAGAGAGAGAGAGGGAGTGGAGAGAGAGAGAGAGAGAGAGAAGTGAGAGAGAGAGAGTGTGTGATTGTGCATGTGTGTGTGTGTGTTGTGTGTGTGTGCATGCTGTGTGTGGTGTGTGTGTGTGTGTGTGTGTGTGTGTGTGTGTGTGTGTGTGTGTGGGTTTAGGGAGTTATGATAATGACCGTATTATTATGTGTAAACTGGAGTGGAGTTCTGTGTGTTCTGTGTCCAGCCGTGTCACACACTTGGTGTGTGTCTGGAGTGACTCCAAGCTTTGATTGGCTGCTCTGATTAGACACACTCCAGTCAAGTCGTTTTGGATAAAAGAGTCTGCTGAAGTGAATGGACATTTGTCATAAGTGTGTGTGTGTGTGTGTGTGTGTGTGTGTGTGTGTGTGTGTGTGTGTGTGTGTGTGTGTGTGTGTGTGTGTGTGTGTGTGTGTGTGAGTGTGTGTGTGTGTGTGTGTGTGTGTGTGTGTGTGTGTGTGTGTGTGTGTGTGTGTGTGTGTGTGTGTGTGTGTGTGTGTGTGTGTGTGTGTGTGTGTGTGTACCTCTGGATCTTTCCCAGCCATCAGACATTCCTGGACACGATCTGGGCTGGCTGGCCAGTAGAGCTGGAGGAAACAATGAAGAAAAGAAAGAATGGAAAAAATAAATAAAGTAGAAAGAATTTATTAAATTAAATACAGTATTGCAGTAACCTCTTTAGCAAATGTTCAATTTACCAATACTACACCATAAAGGATTCACTTGCAAATACAAACAATAAGAGAAAACAACCTCAGCAAACCAAACTATCTTTGACATCTTGACCTATAGTTTAGGCTGCCTGTCATTACCGCTGGCAACAGGAGAAACAGTTTAAGCAGGAAGTAGAGGTGGCTGGGGGGGGCGGAGCCTCCTGGACCACTATTAAACGTTCTGACTCATTTGATGATCAGATTAGATATAGCTGCACCCCCGCGCCCCCACTCATTGCTTATCTCGCTTATCTCTGAATACCACAGAGAGAGTTGGTATGCAGACCACCGGCACGGTGAGTTTAAAGGAACAGTTGACAAACTTAAAACAGCGTGCATATAGTACGTCTAAAATCCTATATATAAGACTACCTAACCTGTCTCATTGTAGATTAATGCCTATGACGCGTTTAGCATCTTTTGCCGGTTGGCGGAGGGGAAGAGTGTTTGACAACGGTTGTTTCAATTTGAACACAAAAAACAAATTTGAAATTGACATTTTATCACATTATTTTTAAAAAGTCATTATTAAAAAAAAAAAAAAAAAAGCTCTTTCCCACTCTTCTGGCAGGCACAGCCGTCAAACTGCTCCTGGCTGCCATACAGAGAGGAGAAGGAAGCCATGAAGGAACACAATAAGACCGTCACACTGGCCGGGAATTACAACACACGGGAGTTTCTTCTATCTTTCTATGAAAGAGAAGGAGAGGGGCTGATGGGAAAGCTGTTCCAATGCGAGACGTTTATTTTGAAACACTATCTACAGCATTCGTTTCCACGTAATCAATGACAGACATGAAGGAAGTGAGTATTGACGGTCATACAGAGTTTAAAGGAAATGACATCGTACGGTGTGTTAGTCAGCAGGGGCGTGACAGGAATCACACAGGAATGACTAAATGGTCAAGCAGGCATGACTAATCAAATACCTATGTGCTGCTTTCTGGTAATTATGGTTCTGACTACTGCCACTGCAATTACAATGCAACCTTTATCCAAACCGGCTTAACGTGAATATAGCAAGTGATCAGCATCTATATCTGAACCTATCTATATCTTTCACACGTGTGTGTGTGTGTGTGTGTGTGTGTGTGTGTGTCACCTTGCGAGGGTTCTGTGTGATGTCATCCAGGCTGGTGGACAGCAGGTTGTCCTTCAGAGCCACAAAGAGACGCCTGCCGTCCTCGTCCGGGAGCAGCGCCGACAGGTCTCCGGCCGCGAGGGGCAGCGTCAGCAGGCGGCCATTTTGGATCAGCTCTGGAAAAGGAAGGGTAGAAGAGTGAAAAGGCAATATAAATCAAACAACTGCAGTGTACTCGTGGAGGAGTGGTTCCACAGTGAATCCTGGGCAGATTACATTTTTGTAATATCATTTTGTATGTATAATATTTCTAGATGTTTATTTTATTCCCAAATCTATGTAAGATATGAATTCCTAGTCCTAAGGATATGTTTTTCCTCATATATAGGAAGGCTTATGAATCGAATTAAATAACAAACTTGCAGGAACCGCGAGAGCATTTCAACGGATATTTGTTTATTAAGACAATATTTAAACGTGATAAGGAACGTTATGTAAGTCGTAATGTAAGACTAACGCGCGAGAGAAGACGTGAAAGAGGATTTGGAGGGAAAATTTGGAGGAATGGGGAGGCTTTTACAGCAGGTGTAACAGTTGAGTTGTGCTAATGTCTCCCCCGGGGGTTCAACTGGGTTAGCGGATAACGGATGACACGCTAACTGGAGCAGCGGAGATTGATTCACAAATACTGAACTCATTAGTTGGCCTTTCTGTTTTCGTCGCACCACCGCAACACACCACACCAACAACGCAACAACAAGCAACACAACTCTGCACGCACATGAATGAGACAAATATTGTGCAATCTCAACGCACTCCCTCTTTAAAGACATATTTTTTAATATTCAGAATGAATGTTAATAACCATGTTTGCAGTAAAAAAAAATCTCACTCAACGAGAGCTAACAAAACAAAGCCATTAAAAAGATCACGCAAGCCGCTGTGGTGCCATTAGCGATGGATGACAATGTTGAAATATTGTTATGTTGGGGCAATAAACTGCGAATGTGTGCGTGTGTGTGTGCGTGATCACACCCAGGAAACGGCCTATCGGTAATAAACTGTTATTATGGTTATTTCTGAGCTCATCGTGGTGCTGGAACAAACATGGCACAAAAAGGTGTCTCTAATTGTGTGTGTGTGAGTGTGTGTAAGTGTGTGTGTGTGTATGTGTGCGTGTGTGTGTGTGCGAGTGTGTGTGCGAGTGTGTGTGCGTAGCGCTACCGGCAGCGATAAATCAAGAATCATGACATCTATGATTGCGGTTTCCATGGTTATGGATAACCAGGGAGGCGGAGTGAGGAGCCGGTGGTGATCAGTTTCTGCTGAGCGTCTTGTTAGTAGCTCTCCACGTCTCCTATATTAAAAGTGTTGTTACTGCATGTGTGTGTGGGTGGTGTATGTTGTGTGCGTAATGTTGATGTTGTGTGTTTCTTCAATGCTGTGTCTACGTCTCTCGTCTCTCTTCTTCTCTCTCTCGCTCTGCATCTCTCCCTCAGTCCTTCTCCTGTCTTCTCTCATCTCCCTCCCCCTCAGCTCTCGGCCGACGCGGTGGTTGTTCTACATCAGACCAAGCACATGTGAGGGAGAGAGGGGGAGAGCGATGAGGGTTGATGCGTGCTACCGCTGCCTCTGTCTGGCGTTGGCGCGTGGGCCTGGTCGGTCGCGGGGTCGGAGCCGGGAGATACCATCTCTCCGCGGTGTGCGGGGGGGGACAGATGGGGGGGGGGGGGGGGGAAATGAGTTGGAGCGACTACAGACAGAGACCGACAGGAGGAGATTAGATAAGGAGGAGGGAGGCGGCCTGCCTGTGTGTGTGTGTGTGCCTGTGATAGATTAGGCAATAAGAGAGACAATGTGTGTGTAAAAGAGGGTGTAGTATTAATAAAAAAGAGAATGGAATAGAGAGACGGAGAGGGAGCGCGACGGAGGGAGAGAAAGCGAGAGAGAAAATAGAGGGAGAGAGAGAGAGAGAGAGAGAGTAAGGATGGAGTAATGAACCTGAGAGAGGGGGGGGGGGGGGGGGACACGGGGGAGAGATGGGACAGTGGTGTGAGGGGAGAGCGAGGTGGGAAGAGACCATCAGACAGCAACCCATGGGTCAGGAGGACCAGGGGGGTGATGAGAGAGAGAGAGAGAGAGTGGGAGAAAGAAGAGAGGTAGAGTTAAAGGCTGGCAGAGCAGAGGAGTTGACACAATGGGGAGGTGGGGTGGTATCTATTGCACATAATTTGGTTCTTTTGTTTCATGAAATATCGCCGTTTTTCAAGCAGCCCACTGAATGTTTTTGTTTCATTCTCGTGATTGATTTGATTGATGGTGTCCAATATAAACATTTAATTTTGACCGTGGAACCAAAATATTTGCATTCAGTCCTGATTCATATTGATATAATATTCAACAATAATAAAATAATAATGGAAAGTGCATGAAATGAAGCATTGAAGTAATATAAGGGAATAAATGATAGAAGAGTGAGATAATGACAAAGTCAGATGGGGGCGAGATAAAGATAGAGCAAGTTAGATGGACAGAGGGATGGAGACAGAGAAAGAGAAAGAAGAGAGAGTATGGGAAAGAGAAAAGAGAGTGAATCCAAAATTGATGGAAAAGACAGAAAGTCGCAGGAGTTCCAACACACACACACACACACACACACACACACACACACACAAGGGACATGTTTGATCTGTCGCAAATAGTTTTTCCCTAAAATGCTTGTGTTTGTGTATGTGTGTGCGCACCTCCTGCATGCATGTGTGTGTGTGTGTGGTGCATACTCGTAAGGTGTAAGTGTGCTGCAATGTGTGTGTGTGTGTGCAGTGGGCAGAGGCAGACAGATGCTTCATTAATCTAAATGGCGTGCGGCTAACGGAGGGCTGCAGCTGCATGTAGCGGCAGCGCTACGCTACGCACATAACTGTTTGTGTTCCTCAACACTTGATTGGATTCCCATGCCGCCACGGCCAGCGATGAACCACTCCCCATTTGCATTGTCATAATACGACTCTTCTATTAGCACGCGGCGGCGTAACACACAGCCAGGTGGTTGTGTGTGTGTGTGTGTGTGTGTGTGAGAGAGAGAGCGAGAGAGAGACTGGAAGGGATCATGGCAGAAGATTGAATTGTGCGTTCCATAGGCAGGGTGTGTGTGTGTGTGTGTGTGTGTGTATGTGTGTGTGTGTGTGTGTGTGTGTGTGTGTGTGTGTATGTGTGTATGTATGTGTGTGTGTGTGTGCGAAAATGCATGCACGTGTGTGTGTGTTGGAGAAGGATATGGATGGTAATATTAATAATAATAATAATAATAATACATAGGACTTATATAGCGCTTTTTAAAGGTACTCAAAGATGCTTCACAATGAACAATAAACATATAACATAAACGTACACAGATACGGAATACAGAATACAGAATACAGAAACAAATATAGAGGTTGCAGAGTGAAAGAGAATGGTGGAGGTGGAGGTCAGATACTGTAGGCTTTCTTGAAAAGGTGGGTTTTGAGTTGTTTTTTAAAAGAAGTGAGTGTGTCAGAGTTTCGGATGTTAGGAGGCAGGGAATTCCAGAGGGTTGGGGCAGCGACGGCAAAGGCATCCCCAAGGTGCGGTACTTGGTCTTGGTGATGGGGGTCAGGGGTCAGAAGGTTGGCATCGGCAGATCAGAGGTGGCAAGTGGGGGAGTGGCGATGGAGGAGATCTGTCAGGTATGAGGGGGCGAGATTATTGAGAGCTTTGTAAGTGATGAGGAGGATCTTGAAATGGATTCGGTGCTGTATTGGAAGCCAGTGAAGGTGTTGGAGGATGGGTGTGATGTGTTCTCTGGAGCGGGAGTGGGTGAGTAACCGGACAGCTGAGTTTTGAACATATTTAAGGGCAGTCGAAGGTAA
>PIJE02000172.1:381252-431252 GCA_002895965.2 Coryphaenoides rupestris | reverse complement strand
CATAATTTATTTTTGCTTCATTAGAGGTATGGTAACAGAATTTAGGAGTTCAGGGTAAATTATTGAAACAACAAACGTAAACTAAATAAAAACGCTGTCACCCTAATCATTCCTGAAGATGATAGTTCATATCCCTTATCTTGGTGTGAACTTTTAAAAATTTAAGATGAAGACAATTGTGGATTTATCTTGCATCCTGAGCAGATAACTAAGGGAGAATCACGGTCATTACTTCCTGTTTGCGGTGAACTCTGAGGCTAAAACAGGAACAGGAAACCGTCCTTCCAACCCCCGGTGATGCTGGTTGATCTTCCCTCAGCTGATAAAATAGTTCAAGTGAAATTCCTGTGGTTTCCCGCTGCTGGCATATCCATGAGAATATGTCAAACTTTCCAGTATGTGATACGTTTTGCCTTCATCGAGATATACTGTACATGCCTGGAAAACCACAGTGAAAACAGTCTCACGGTTTATACTCTGAGCATGTTATGCTACTACTGTTTCAGGAAAGGTAACTTGTCTGGTCTATTTGCATTTTGTTATCAAGGTTTTTTTCATGGAGTTCAGTTAAGTTGTCGTATTTATTTACATTTTTCAGTTCTATGGGTTCAATGTCTACGTTCTAGGGCATGAAGGTTTAGCGATTCGGGAGAAACATGAATCTGCCGATGTCCAGTCATGGTAAATAACCAAAGTAAAATACCAAGAAAAACCACATGACTTGGAAGATCTAGGGTTTTATATGTATAATATGTTACATATATGAGGAGGAGCTGGCTCGTTCAAAGAGAACACTCAGGCCCTGATCACACAGAAGACTTTTGCAGGCGGTAAAGCGTGAGGCAGTGCTGCAGTGCCTTCTTTGTGGAAGCCATTGTACTGCTGCAAACCCACCAGAGGACCGTTATGTTGTCCGCTTTTTATCTTGAGTTGAATGTCTTTCAACTCTGGCGGTCCAGCAAAATAAACGTGAGATTCTTTGAGTCACCGACATCGGTGTCAACCAGGGGTCACGACAGTCAAAAACCACCAAGTAAGGAAAATTAGAGAGGTTTAGTTTTAGTCTGCAAAAGGTAGATGAATTAAGGAGGAGGGGAAAACCCTCAAGGTCAGAGTGTAATGAAACGAGCATCTGCCGCGATCAAAGACCGACTCTGGGCGGTAAGTGAAATGTGAAGCCGGTGCTTTATAGCTAATTACAGCCTCCAGACTAAAGATAGCCACCGTATTAACGGTGAAATACCCAGGAGGCTGGATTTGCTGCATATCCAACGTTGTCATGGGGCTGTGCTCACAAAACAGTGACAGAGAATCGGACGTGGTTTTTAAACCACCTCTCTCCAGGAGGAACCCTATGGAACCCTATACAGTGTAATCCGCTTATAGTGATCACGGATATAGTGATCAACCGCTTATATGGATCAAAAAGCCTGGGACAGAATCGTTCCGATACAAACACTGTTTAAATAATTCGCTTATAACGATCAAGCAGTCCGCTTATAGAGATCATTTTGGGTCCTTTTATACATAACATATGTGGGAGAAATTAATAAATGCACGTCTTCAACGGCTGGTGCTGCAGCACATCGCTCACCATGTCGGGTAAAAGAAAGTCACTTTCTCTGAACGAAAAACGGAGACTCGTCGAAGCTTATGACAAACTGCCACAAACGACCCAACGAGATGATTTATAGCTACACAGTGCAATGCTGTAATTTAATTTGCTATTTGAATCGCGTTTCAAACAGCTGTACTGTAACGTTAATGTACGTACTGTACAGTATTTTTCAGTTAACTTGCTGTAATAAAATCCAGTAAATAGCAAAGCTGTCCGTTTCATTACTTTATACATGTATTAATGTATTATAAACTCCTCAAAAAAGTTTGGAAACGTAAATTTCGGTCGATTATTCCTCCCCTTTAATAATACAATTGGTAATTGTATTTTATATCGTTGGAAGGCCTGATTAGTCACCTTTACAATGAGGTACAAACTTGTAAGGATCATGCATTCGTGGAATGAGCAACACAGCTAACCGTGTGGGTAGCGGCCCAAAAAAATGTGCCAAAATCCCCTGCAATATTCTTCTGTTGGTAATTTCACTCTCGTTTTGAGTTGCTTGGTGGATTGGATGATTGCACTCACCCACAGTAATAAGGAAAAAACAACATAATTGGCCATTTTTACACTTATTCATTTTTACACTGTCAGGGACCTCAGTAGCGTGTGGAAGATCCATAAACGCAGTCACACAGCTTGGCACCCTCCTCCTCATGCTGGTCACTAGCCTGGTCACACACTGCTGTGGGATGGCATCCCATTCCTCAAACAGGATTTGCCGCAAGTCAGCCAACATGGTTGCGTTGGTCACTCTGGCACGTACAGCACGCCCAAAGCTGATCCCACAAGTGTTCAATTGGGTTGAGGTCTGGACTCACGGCATGCCATTCCATCCTCTCCACTCCCAAATTCTGGAGGTACTCTGTGATGATCCTGGCTCTGTGGGGGCGAGCGTTGTCATCCTGGAGGATGGAGTTAGGTCCCAGATTCTGGAGATATTGGGATCGCCACTGGCTCCAGAATCTCATTCCGATATCTCACTGCAGTGAGATTGCCTTCAATGATGACAAGTTCTGTTTTGCCTGTGAGAGAGATACCGCCCCACACCATGACACTGCCATCCAAGCTTCCGGCCAGATCAGAACCTGATTCATCACCTGAACATGACGTTGCCCTACATTCTTAGGTTCCACTGTCGGTGCTTGTCGACACCAGCGCAAATGGGTCTGACTACGAAGGGGCAGTCATTGCAGGCTTCCTGGCAGCCTTATAAGCACGAAGACCAGCCATGTGCAGTCTGTTCCTCACCGTCTGATCAGAGATCTGTCTGTGGTACCGTTGTGCAAATCTTGCCTGTAAATCTCTGGATGAAAGCCTACGGTTCCTCAGTGAGCAAGGGTGAGGAACCGGTCTTCTTGGGGTGTTGTCTTTTCTGGGACGGCCACTTCGTGGTCTGTCCTTTGTCCTCACCAGTCTCACGGACCCTTTGGTCCTAAGTTTGGAAATGGTACCAGGGGCTGACACCAAATAATGCTGCCACTCTGCGTACTGGAACACAGCAGCTCCACTTTGCCCCTATTTGCACGGGCCTTATCCTGAAGGGACAAACGTGGCATGTTTATGCTTTGGAGCACAAACAAACTCAACAAAGGTTGCAGGACCATGCACACAAGTGCTGTCAATTTAGTGCCAATCAGTGCCAGACACACACCTGTGACTGGCATATCACCTTGCTGCACTTGAAGCTCAAAACGAGAGTGAATACCAACAGAAGAATATTGCAGGGGATTTTGGCACATTTTTTTGGGCCTCTACCCACACGGTTAGCTGTGTTGGCTCATTCCACGAATGCATGATCCTTACAAGTTGTACCTCGTTGTAAAGGTGACTAATCAGGCTTTCCAACGATATAAAATACAATACCAATTGGTATTATTAAAGGGGAGGAATAATCGACCGAAATAACGTTCCGAACTTTTTTTGAGGAGTTTATATACAAATGTCAATGGATGGTAATCTGCATTAAAGAATGAAGACAATTTTGAAAAATTCGGTTATAGTAATGGAACCGCATTATAGTGGATCCAATTTGACCCGGACAAACATGATCACTATAAGCGGCCATTACACCTGTAGTTGGATTTCAACAACTAACCGGACTTCACAGCCTAAAGTTGCTGGTCATCGTGAAGTAAAATGAGGACCAGCCCAAAGGCGGGTTGATACATCCGATGCATTCCCATGGGAATCCTGTTGCCGTTCTTTCAATGACGATACCTCAAAACATTACGGAAGGAGATACGTGAGTACATTTTGGATCGGATATCGGACTACAACAGTGAGTACCACACTAAAACATTGTATGCCCTAGAGGTCCGGTTCACTTCATGTGATGCTGGGCAACTCAGGAATGTGAGCAAGTATTCAGCCTGACTGCAGGGGTACCTCCAGGGGGGGGCGCGGCTATGTTCACATGAACAGTGAAGACGGAGGACCCTGATTGGTCAAGTCCGTTCTCCCGAAAGCACTTCCTCTGCATCCACCCCTCCTTTCTTCCCCAACCCTGTGCCCCGACAACACTGGCCTAGATAGAGACGGGGATCTGAAAGAATAGATGAATAATGAAATATCCCTCAATTTTTAAATATTGCTGTTATGGATTTGCTGCAATGATAGCACACGTGTGCGTGCACCATGTGGGGCATAAATGCATAGAGAGATGGAGGGAACGTGAGAGAGCGAGAGAGATAGATGGAGAGCAATAAAGAGAGAGGGACAGGGAGAGAGATAGGGAGAAGTAGAGGGTGAGTCAGAGAGAAAGAGGGAGAGATGGATGAGAGAAGCATTGATAGATAGGGGGAGAGAGGGAGTGAATCATCCATTTATTATTATTCTTTAAGCTAAAGACACAGAGACATTGAGAGAAGAGGGAGAGAGAGAAACCATACATTGTTTTTCAACCTGAGTGACGTTCGATAATGAAAATGCTTTATTAAATATTTGTTTAGGGCATCACTCCTCTTAAGATATGAGTTATGACTCACAACACATACAACACAATACCCCAGAAAACCACCTTGTTGTGGCACGTTCACTGTTGCATGATTGCAGTTCACTGCAATGTTTCCAGGTAACAACCTTCATAACCGTCCATCGGTGTGTGTCACCTCTATCACACACACACACACACACAAGCAGACAGACAAGCTCAGGCCACGGTGAGTGTCCTGATGGCTAGACGGAAGCCACAACATGGACGCTTTGTCAACGACGTTATCTCTGTGAATTGACGGTGCTGTGAGTGAATAGAATGGGAACATTTCACATTTCCTGTGTGAATGTGTGTGTGTGTCTGTGTCTGTGTCTGTGTCTGTGTGTGTGTGTGTGTGTGTGTGTGTGTGGTGGGTGGGGGGGGGGGTTAGTGTGCATGTAGGTGTATTCATGTGTGTGTGTGTGTGTGCGTGTGTATGTGTGTGTACTTGCTTGCATGTGTGTATGTGGGTACTGTATGTCCTTGCTCCCACCTCTATGTGTCTCCCTGTGTGTGTGTGTGTGTGTGTGTGTGTGTGTGTGTGTGTGTGTGTGTGTGTGTGTGTGTGTGTGTGTGTGTGTGTGTGTGTGTGTAATTTCACATCTTTTCCCATGGAAGGGAACATGGCTTAGCCAAAGTGATTAGTCCATTACGCCCTTTGTGCATGGCACTATATATTTCACCCGTGTGTGTGTGTGTGTGTGTGTGTGTGTGTGTGTGTGGCCTGTTCAAGCACTGCATGTAGTCGACATTAAATTGAGGTTAAAAATAGGGATAATTTAGATAGTTAACAGAGAGAGACAACGAGAGAGATGGGGGGAGAGAGAGAGAGAGAGAGAGAGAGAGAGAGAGAGAGAGAGAGAGAGAGAGAGAGAGAGAGAGAGAGAGAGAGACAGAGAGCCCACTCCAGAGAGAAGGCAAGGAGAGAGAGAGAGAGAGAGAGAGAGAGAGAGAGAGAGAGAGAGAGAGACAGAGAGCAAGAGAAAGAGAGAGAGAGAGAGAGAGAGAGAGAGAGAGAGAGAGAGAGAGAGAGAGAGAGAGAGAGGGAGAGAGAGCCAGACAGAAAGAGAGAGATCCTCTTTCTCCCTCTATCTTAAACCAATGTCTAAGTCACTGTCTTTAGCCATGTCCTCTGAAGGGATGGCCACAGGCAAAGCACAACCACAGCTCTAAAAATGATGAACAGCCTGCAGCCTCTCTCCATCTCTCTCCTCATTCCCCTCATCTCATCCTCCTTCATCTCCATCTCCGCCCTGCAGAGCACCTCTCCCTCTCAGTCTCTCCCCCACAGTCTCCCTCTGTTTGTCTCTCTCTCTCAGCACACAGAAGGAGGTGAGTGCTTGGGCCCTGGAGGTCCATGTTGTCCTATCAGGAGCGGGGGGGGGGCCCTGACTGGCCAGCACTATCCAAGCACCGCTCAACATTAAATCAGCCCAGCGCCGACACCTCCAGGAGCCGGTGAGCAGGGTTTCCAAGAAATCCCCCTTTCTTGTTGGAGTGGCCACAGGCTGCACATTGGCTGCTCCCGATGAGGCTCACCTTCTCTGGGGGGTGAGTTATGACCCGGAGGTGCCTGGTACAACCGGGATGCTTTATTGCCGGCCAACCGTGCTTCTCCACACGCCAGCTAATTAGACTGTCAAGCTCGGGATTCTCGTGTTGGGGAGAGCTAGCAGGCGGGCCGCAAATCACATCTAACTACCTACCTACTCCTCCTCCTCCGGTTTTCATGAAGTCTTCTAGCGTAATATATGTATATATAGAGCATTCTACTAATAGGAACGTTATAAAACACACCCACACATGCACGCACGCACACACACACACACACACACACATTCAAAGTCCTCCCCAAGTGTTCTGTCTGGGATTCATAAAGTAGTTTAAAGCTTGTTGAAAGTTTTCAGGCACTTTTGAATGACTTTGTGGTTAGGATTGCAAACGGGGCAGGACACACAAGCACATGATTGATCGTGATTGATTGAGCGATCGGTCACACACGAAGGCCCACCAACACTGTTCTATTACGAGAGACTGGGATGTACCAATAGTACGTGCTAAATGTACTCATAGGGGAGAGCGTTTGGTTTCCCTTGAGATGTGTACAGTTTGTGAATGCCAAACCTCTAAATTTTGGCTTGTTGTTTATCCAGATGTCTGACATGTTGTGTCATCAGGAACAAGTAGAAGAGAACAAAGTAAGCGTTCCCATGGCATCGATAAACGGCAAATTAATCTTTGATTTTAAGTGCAACGGCTGTCTCCAAGAGTTTATTATCAAAAAACAATCTGTGGCGATAAAGAGGAAGTCAGGCTGGCTGATTGCACATACACACACACATATACATTCCCAACACAACCAAACCATGCCCCCTCACACACACACACACACATTCCCAACACACCACACTAATGCACACACACACACACACACACAACACACAAACACACACACACACACACACACGCATCTCCAACACACCCACTACTATGACACACACAGGCAGAGCACTCAACCACATTCCAACACACCCACACCCACACACACACACACACACCACACCAAGTAGCTACGACCAACTATGGAGCAACATACCGTTCGCTCAATACCCCTGCAAGCTTGTAATATAGGACACAAAATTATAAAATATGGGGGGCACCCAAACCATACTACTTCGGTGTGGAGACCCCACCCCCCCCCCCCCCCCCACACACACACACACACACATTCCAATTCCATCTTGCAATTAACAATCAGCCTCATCATGTCTCTGCCTGTTCAAAGACATGTCACACATGGTCTCAGTAGCGGAAGGAACAAAGAGAAGAGGGAATGCTGTGAGGGACACACACACACACACAGCACTCACCTCCCACACATGCATGCCACACACACACACACACACACACGCCCATCCACACATGTGATGTGCACATGTATTAATAATACACAACTACAGCGGCGCACACGTAGCGGCACACATCCACGTGTGCGCACACATGCTTCGAAACCACACACACGTACTTAGCCATGCACTTGCTCTAGCACTTACACACACACACCCACACACACACCCACACAGGTGCATGCAGCCACTCAAACACTGACACATGACACACACCCACACACACATGAAAGCCACATTAATCAGTCTTCACTTCAACTTCATTAGAGCCAAGCTCCCATAATGTAGTGTTCTGAAGAGAACAGCTCAACATCTCTCTGTCTCTCTCTCTCTCCAACCCTCTCACACTCCATCCCTCTCATTCCCTCCATCCCACCATCTCCCCATTTACCTCCACCCCTCCATCTTTGTCTCGCTTTCACAATCCCCCCTCCCTCTTTCTCTCCCTCTGTCTCCCCCTCCCTCCCTCCCTCTCTCCTTTCCGCCGTCTCTCTCTCTTACTATCCCTCCCTCTCTTCCTCTTGCGCCCTCTCTCTCTCCCTCCCTCGTTGTCTCTCTCTCTCGCTATCCCTCCCTCTCTTCCTCTTGCTCCCCTCTCTCTCTCCCCTCCATCACTCTCTCCCTCCCTCCCTCGTTGCCGCCGTCTCTCTCTCTCGCTATCCCTCCCTCTCTTCCTCTTGCGCCCTCTCTCTCTCTCCCTCCATCACTCACTCTCCCCCCCTCCCTCCCTCGTTGTCGCTCTCACTCTGCCTCCCTGTCTTCCTCTACTTCCAAGTCTATCTGCCCCGCCTCTCTTTCCCCTCTCTTTCCCCTCTCTCTCTCTCTGTCTCTCCCTCTCTCTGCATAATTGCCCTCTATGCTTTCTAGGTTGAGATCACAGGATTCCAGTCCGCATCGCGTTGCCTTTGTCGGTCTGCCTGTGTTTAGCTTTACGTAAGAACATGTAATCAGACAATCTCTCTCTCCCTCTGTAGTGTCTGTGGGTCGTAAACAAGGCGAAATGATGAGAATTTATCGACGTGTTACTAAATTGCTTGCGCTCACAGAGAAACGTACCAGAAAACAAAGAAAAACGTCATCGGTTCATGTTTCTGTCAACCGAGTTCTCACGGGCCTTTGAAGTTTGCTCGCGGTGGTCGGGGTTCGAAGGTGGCTGGCGATGTCCGGGGTTCGCCGTTATGGGAGTGTTCCCATACTCGGGTGAATTGCTTTCTTTTACAGCGAGGTTCGTGAGGTACGTTGGTGTCAAACAGGTGGTGCATTATGGGGCACAGCGCCGGCCCACCGCCACCGCCACCGCCACCCCCCAGATGGCGCAGCGTAGCATAAAACAAACGGCAGGGATATCTTTTGCCATCTGGACAGCACTGAGGCGTTCCCTGCACCGACATATCAATGCATCTGCTGCCATAACTTCAACAGCAAGCAACCGTACATGGAAAGAGGGGGAGATATAGAGAGACCGAGACAGAGAGAGGGTGAGAGATGAAGATACAAAGAGAGAGAGAGAACAGAGACATAGAGATAGAGACAGGAACAAAGAGAGACAGAGAGGAGAGCGAGAGAGAGAGAGAGAGAGAGAGAGAGAGAGAGAGAGAGAGAGAGAGAGAGAGAGAGAGAGAGAGAGAGAGAGAGAGAGATGTTTACTTTAAGATGATTGGATTTAATAAATGAAAATCCAGCAATTATAAAACACATCATTACAAAACACCATAATAAATATAAACAGTCTGTGTTATCAATGGCAGAATGCAACAGAAGAAAAATAAGTATCAGTGATTCAGAAGTTGGCTTGGACTTTAAGATTCTGACAAATATTTATGAAAGACAACAAAATTGCATTAACGTCAACAACAAAAGAAGCATATTAATATTGATATTTAAGATGATAGTCAGGAAAGTCCAAAGGCCAAAGGTAATTCAAGGCCAGTTATGTTTAATATGCACATAAATAAGTTAACATCACAGTTGAACTGAACTGGCCCTGGGAGGGAGTAAATAATATGTTTACTCTATGCAGATGATTTAATGCTGCTCTACGAGAAATCTAATCCGTTCCCGATGGTTCCTATGTAGAACATTCTGCCCCATGCTGCCAACCAAGGAAGACAATGATGTCTTTGTTATTGTTGATGTCGACAGTAAGAGTGCATCCCGGAAAATATTTATTGGGGAGTTAACTTCAGACCCCCCTCCCCCCCCCCCCCCCCCCTCCCCCAGATTTGTTGTTCCTATGTTGTTCATCAGCATTATAGGTCTCTGCTTTTTATTTGATGTCCTTTCATAATGGAGTCGGCCTTATTTACCCTATGATCTGCACTGCGTCTAAATGGGCGAATGCACGCGAAAGCAAATAATGCTGTACATTAGAGGGGTTTCATCGAGAGAGAGAGAGAGAGAGAGAGAGAGAGAGAGAGAGAGAGAGAGAGAGAGAGAGAGAGAGAGAGAGAGAGAGAGAGAGAGAGAGAGAGAGAGAGAGGAAAGAGAAAGAGAGAGGAGTGAAAGAGGAAGAGAGAGAGGGAGAGAGAGGGAGAGAGAGAGTATCTATAACGCTTTGAATGACACCTGATACATCTTATTTGACCACACTGACCACAACAAGTGTCACGCAGAGAGTGTCAAACTTCACCTGGAAGGCTGAGGAAACAATGGCCGATCGCACCCCTCAAACCTCTTTAAATCTCACACTGAAACACACACACACACACACACACACACACACACACACAACCAAACACCCCCCATCCCACACACACCCAAACACCCCTACCTCCCCACACACACACACGCAAACACCCCCCCTTCCCACACACACACCAGCACAACAGACACATACAGCACACACACAACACACACACGCACACACACACACACACACAACACACCACAACACACACACACACACACACACACACACACCACACACACACACACACACAAACACCCACAGCCCACCCACACCCAACCACACACACACAGATTTAAAAAAACAAAAAAAAAAACAGATTTAATGTAAGAAAATTGATCTTGGAGTCTTGGCCTTTGGCACATGTATCACAACACAGTGATACATGTGATTTCCAACTGCCCACACAGAAGAGAGTAATTTAAATGAGTGAATATGAACGTCACAAATAGAAACGTCAGTGTATGAACGTTGTTTAATAGGGAGAAGTGCATTTCTCCCGATTAAACAACATTACTATTCTCAGAACGGGCACAACAACAAGGTTGTTTTGGTCCCTATGGACATACAACTATTAACAACACTAGTAATACAAACGCAGATAGATGAACATGTGCATAGTGGTGTGGGCACTTTGAGAAAATCTGTCTTACAATACTGTGCAGATTATAACACATCAATATGTACTCACAATGGATAGTTTAGCTTATTTGCCTGAAGATTAACCCATGGTCCATAGGGGTTATATTACAATACTGAAATAGTATTGGAATGTTATTAACGTACCAGTAGTGTATCCATGGTATTACCATTTTGTTTTTTTAAAGATGTTCTGGGAATCTTAACTCAAGTGTGCTAATAGCACCACAATACCATATTGTTGGAGGGGCTATTGTATTGCAACCATCGTGCCCTAGTTATAACAATACCCTGTCTGGGTAGTCCGCCACGCGGCGTGTGTGTGTGTGTGTGTGTGTGTGTGTGTGTGTGTGTGTACGTGGAACAGCGTCCTCCTACCTGAGTGTGTGAACTGTAGTCTGGGTTGAGATGCTCTCCAGGCGCCGGTAGTGGCGGTCCCCACAAGTGCGAGCAGGACCACCCTGAGTGGCCAACACACCTCCATGACAAGCCTTTCACCAAGTCTGACTAACGGGATAGCAACACTCACACACACACACACACACACACAAGCACGTGCGGCTAGATGCCAAACAAGCACGTGTACGCAAAGTGCAACGCTGGTTTTAGGTGCACAGTTTCCAAGTCCAAATTGACAGAAAAAAAGAAGATTTGAAAGGATGAATCCGAAGTGAAGTTAGTCAGCGTTACGCACTCACACACACACTCTCACTGCTACTCCTTGCAGTGTGTTTCCCAAACACACTCACAAGGTAAAAAACTGCGATTCTCACACACACACACACACACACACACCCACACCACCTCTAAGTCCTCTGCTTGTCTGCTTGTGGAAGAGTCCATCCACGTGTGTGTGTGTTTGTGTGTGGTGTTCCAATATATGCGTTCCTTGTGTGTGTGTGTGTGTGTGTATGTGTGTGTCTCTGTATGGGAGGAGTGTGTGTCTGTTGTGTTGTGTGTATGGGTTGGGCGAAAATGCGGACAAAAATGTATTCCAATCAAATGGAGTAAACTCCGGCGGTTGTTTGACAGCTGGCTCCTCAGTCTGACTGCTGCACTCTTTCATCCACTCTCTCTCTCTCTCTCTCTCTCTCTCTCAGTTTCTCTCTCCCAGTTTCTGTCTCGACACATGTGACTGGTCTCTGGCACTCCCTCTCTGTTATGTATCTCTCTATCCTCTCTCCCTCCCTCCCTCCCTCCCCCTCTCTCTCTCTCTCTCTGTCTCTCCCTCCCTCTCTGGCAGTGTCGCTGTGGGAGGTGGAGGGAGCAAGATCTAAAATCATTATACCCACACATACAGAGACACACACACACACACACACACATATGCATACACATACATGCACAAGCACACTTGTGCAATCACAGAAACATACAGACATGTAGTCTGTCTCTGTATCACACACACACACACACACACACACACGCGCAGATTTCATCACACATACAGTCACACGTTGATGTGCAAACATGCACACGGAACACAAACTCATACAGTTGCACACACACACACACACACACAAGGTCTGGCAGACACATATACACCCACACAAGGAAACATAAAAATGTAATATAGCTCTTATCTACACTTCCTACTTTATCTTCTCACCCTCTCTCTTTCACATTCTCTGTCTCATTCAGTCTAGCTCTCTCTCTCTCTCTCGCTCTGTCTCTCTTCTCTCTTATAATAACTTGCCTTCATTGGGGTTAGTTCTCCCACCATCCTTAACTTGTCCTCTGTCTCTCCTACATGTATCCCCTCTCCTTCCTTCACCTTCATTATTCACTCCCCCCCACCATCACCATTTGCAGATCGTAGCCCGCGGCTCTGCTGTAGTGCTAGCCGCATCCTTCAGCTGCAGAGGTGCAGTGGTAGTGCTAATTCAGACGCAGGCCACCACTGCTAACCATTTATTTATTGGCACTGATGAAAAATGAATTTAGGTTGCGCGCCCAATGAGCAAGTTTTTTTTTCCTCCTGGTCTCGTCCATATCAAGTAAATCATTAATTCTCCTCATCCCAGGTGTTGTATAATTGAGTCTGCGGCGCTAGATCGGCTCTCTGTGCAATGTGACCCCACTGCCAGCCGTCAACAGTGATATATAATGAGCCACCATTACAGAGAGCTATGTCCCCTAACACATGGCCTGCTCCTAGATAAAAGGTGCATAGTGGCGCACATAAATCCTTAATTGAGATATTAACACTATAACTACAACGAAGGGCATGTCATTTCGCAACGTGCGACATCGGGACAAATGGTGATATCTATAGTCAAATATATATACGTGTATATATATATATTTGTTTATATTTGTTATATATGTAATGTTCTTTAATTGCTTCCGAGCAACAGGATGTGTATGTTTGTATTTTTGTGCTGTAATAAAATGGCGTAATTCAATCTGAGGTGGCGCCCCGGAAAGGGTGAGGACAAAGGAGTTGGTCCGAGGCGAGGACTCGGGTGACATTGTTGTGTGACATTGCTGTCAAAGTACTGAGTGAGTTGCTCACACAAACAGGATGGTCTGGATCACGCACCAATTAGTCATCTATTCTGGGAGGTGAAGTCACAACGAAGGGCTCTTGCAGATGGAAAAGAGAAATAAGAAACAGCAGGGGTCATTAGCAGGAAAAAGTATAGAGAGTAGAAAACCCAGAAGGTCTACAGACGGACATAGACGCATTAAAAGAGACAGATGGACTGAAAAAAAGACTAGAATGTTACATTTTTAACACGCTGCCCTCTTTCTCTATCTTTGGACTGCTGGATGACTTGTTCGAAGTGAAGGCATGAACACACACAAGATGAACCCAATCTGGGTTACATAGGGGACTCCCTTGAGCACGAGGCGCACAACTATGGAATCCTTTAGAACTTTCTATCTTCCCGTCCTCATGTTAATTAGGCGTAATGGCCCCCGTGTCCCAAACGGCTCATACAAAATGCATCCCCCTCCTGAATGGCTCCTGTGATCTCCACCGGACTCATGGCGTCATTGTGGTCAATGAGAGAGTGTGCTTCTGTTGCTCCCGCTCGCTGCCAAACGCTTGGATCTCACCGCAGTCGTTCTGCTGAAATCCCACCGTGATGTTGCTATGAAGCGGCCATTTGTGGCCCCCTCGTCTCTCAATCATCGGTGCGGACTTTGAGTAAACATAAATGTAGGCTACAGCATAGGCATACATATGTGTTTGGCTTATGGGTTAGCGTTGGCTTAACCTTTTACCGTTTCTCTCGACTTGTTTCTCCCGCCGTTTGCTTTCGACGTCGCGCGTGTCCTTGGCACGTGCTGCCATCTTACGTTTATCGTCGTTCATTACCTGCTCGGAGCAAAAAAAAAGACCTTCAATGAAAACTCAACAGGACGATTTCACAGATGTCCCATCCAAGGTATATTTCATATGCCATTATTTACATTATGACATTAAAACAAGTATGACCAATTCGTTCGATTTTGATTCAGTTCTATGCACCGACAGAACTAATAACATAGAACCAGTGAGGCATCGCCTAGCTAGGAGCCGCACAACAGTGTTTAAACTAATGTTGAAAGATTAAAAGCTCGGTTATCGATTTGTTCCATGAGCTGTCGATCAGCATGATGATTTATTTCGCGTCAAAAAAAAGAAACCACTTCTATTCAATGCCCGGCAAAGCACCTCTTTTTTGTTTCAACCCGCATTGGTGTAACGCGGTATTTGCGCCGCTAGAGGCCGCTGTGGCGCTGTGCTCAACCAACCAACCAACCACTACAACGGTAGACCAACGCGCAGAACGGGAGCGCGCTCGACGCGAGCGTCACTAGCCTCCCACGTGCACTCTTTTAGTTGGCGACTTGGCTGTGGAGTTGCGTTTAAGAACGTCTCTGTGTAGCGTATGGGCAGCGTGGCGTTAGTTTGGTTTGTCTGTTGTGTTTCCCCGAGAACGTGCGATGTGTCATTTAAGACGAACGCGTTCCTTTTCCATGACAGATACATCTAATAATATGGGAAGACAAGTCACACTGGGTGCGGTGCTCAGTCTCAGGGCATTAGAAGTTACAAACGAAAACACCAGTTAGATGGCTGACGCGTGACCGCGGGACAATCCCTGTCATCAGTCTGAGAGAGAGAGAGAGAGAGAGAGAGAGAGAGAGAGAGAGCAGAGAAGCTCAAAGTCAAAACGCTCTCTCTCACTAGCCCACTATTTTACTGCAGATGATACATTCTTGCGGAGCCCGCCCCCCTTTCGACAGCCGCCCCCTCTCCTCCTCGCTGATTGGACAGGGCGAGCGGGGCGATGAGCTCATATTGGTTAAAAATAGTTGGGCTCGCGCGGAGCTAAAAATAGAGCGGTATATAAAGCCACTGGTTGAGCGGAGCCGAGCGCCACACTCTCTGGTCGACGCAGGCCCGCATAGACCGGGGGAGCTCTGCGTAGACCGCGGAGCTCTGCAACGGAGGCAGAGACCTAGAAAGAAGAGATAGAGAGGAATTTAAAAGAGACCGAGGCTAGAGCTGCAGGCCTGTAGGAGTAGATTTCTCTCTGCCTCTCCCTCCCCCTTTCTCTCTCTCTGTCTCGCTTTGGGTGGAGGAGGCAATGACCAACTTCCTTCCCGCTCCTTCCTCTCTTTTGTTTTCTTTGCTTTCGTTATGACTCGATTCTGTCCATGCAGGCCGTCTGCATGTCTATTCACCTCGTCTGTCTGTCTGTCTGCGGTATATCTGTTCCATCAAGGGTTCCTCATTGTTACCATTGAAATATAACTGTCCAAGATGAGATCATTTTTAGTAGAATCACATGACTGTCCAAGATGAGATCATTTTTAGTAGAAATATAACTGTCCAAGATGAGATCATTTTTAGTAGAATCACATGAATGTTTTCACATCGTTGCTCTCCTCGCCTCTGGCTCGCAGTTAACCATCCCACCTCCCCCACCCACCCACCTCACTCCCACAATGCAACAGAGAAGAGACAGCCATAGATTGTCTTCAAACAAGTGCATAACGAAATGCTGCAACAAAAGAGTGCAAAGAAGTACATTGCAACGTTTTTTCCGAGCAATGGTTTGTCTCTGTCCAGCCACCTCACTTGTTGATCCCCAGCTGGTAGCTGTGGCCAGTAAAAATACATGCTTTCCATTGGGTAGATGAACACACACACACACAAGTCAGTCTCACACATGCACACGCAAGCACACACACACACCTCACTCTGAACATCCTCCAGCACATCCCACACACCGTGTACATCTCACCCCAACACCCTACACACTGCTATTTCTGCAGGGGCTGGGGCGTGGGTGATATTTGGCATTTGTCTCTTCGAAATGCCCGCAGTTCTCTCTGCTATCGTCTCATACACAGAGGAGTGTACCTGCAGTAGATAGAACGCCGCCGTTAAGCAGCTACTGTAGGCTAACCTTCTGAAACTACTGTATGTGTCCACACCTTTCCTGTATCATCACAAGTATAACCTTAACCACCGTAGGTAGGGCTTTGTGTGTTTGTATTCTGCTCGTACAGTGTGTGTGAGACATGATTTATGTGTCAGTGACATGATATATGCGCCTATGTTGCTGTTCTGGATGGCCCTTTTCCATGAAAACCCCCAGTAATACTGCATGGCTTGTATTTTTTATTTTTACAAGCAAGTGCATTTTTACAAGTGCTCTGTAGGCTGCATTATCATCAGTACCTGTGTAGTATAGTCTTTAATGTGTGGTTGGAAGCAGCTACAAGTCAACACATAGTATCATAGGCCCATATGGAGACATTGCAATGCTCTGTACATGAACAATCATGATTATTAAATGTGAGGCAGCGAGCATTGACCTGCGTATGCATAATCTTCAGAAACTCTGATCGTATTGGTTTGGTCAAGCCCCCCCACCCGGTGTCAAAGCCATTAGTGCTATAAAGACGAGGCAACATGGACACCGTAACCCAGTCACATCCCCTCACACCCGCAACGTTTGTTTCCATTAAATATTTACATGTACCGGCATAAATAATGTTCCAGAGTGGTCAGTTAGTTTCAGGGCAATTGTATTTATGCATCCGACTGTTGAATGCAAGGCTGTCTGGATGAAGATGGATAAACCAATACACTTTACACAACTTGATCCTGTAAGCACGCCGCTGGGACTTCATCTATTGATTGATGAACGTCTCGAGTAAAACCCCACACCCCCCGTAAACACAAAACAAAGGAACTGCGTGTTACAAGAAAGTAATTTATTACACAAACCAAACCTAGTTTACAAATACAGTTTCCAGTCCTGTGCGTGTGTATAGTCTAGTATGAACAAACCCACATTTTATATTTACAGACTTATGCATTCAGCTTTGTTTTTTCCTGTTCCGTCACAAAAAAGTAAAAATACAATAAAAGCTTAAAAGGATTTGTACACAATAAGGATACTTAGGTTTCTTCCTTTTTGTCTTTATTTGCCTAGTTTGAGTTTAAAATAAAACAAAAACCTAAACAAGCCAGCAATTGTGGTCCTAACCAAGTTCCAGACAAGCAGCAGTGGCCCGCCTTTATCCGTTCTGCCCAATACCAGCATTTGGCAGGGATGACTGATGGGTCTAACAACCTATTGTAAATAACCAGAAAGAACAGTTAAAAAAAAAGACAAATTAGCAGTCCACAGTCTTCCACCTCCCATTTTAAATACTGATAGACAACATATTAAAAAGGTACATCTTTTCTTTTTTTTTTTTTTTAAAGCAACATAATAACAGTAAGTTTCTAGAACTGTCGTCCAGCTGAGCACAAGGCAGGAAGAACAGGAGGAGGAGACGGGGGCCACAGGTGGTCTGTAGGCAAAGATGGGGGGCTTATGGATGAATCACATTGAGGAGATTAGCGTGGGCAAAGCCTGTGTGCTAGTTTGGTATGCAGGTCAGACGGCAAAAACCAAAACTTGTATCAAACTCACTCATGGCTTGGAATGAAATCAACCAGGGAAAACTGAATGGTCACAGCAGATGCCACTCAAAAGGTCATCACATGCTAATGCATGTTGGTTGGTAGCGTCGACGTGCAGACCAACCAAGTACAATCAAAATGGACTAATATATTGGGTGGCAATTAACCTGGACGTTAATACAATTGATAATTACTGAATGGATTGCGTTAATACAAATCAGCCATTAACCATTTTCTTTTCTCCACAACCAGTAAAAAAAGAAAGGGAAACAAGAGGACGTAGTTCCTTAAAGGAAAACGCAGGTCCCAGATGTCGCTGATGAGGTCATGGTGTGAGATCATGCTCATACATGTAAACATGCATGTCTCCTGTCCTGGTTCTTCCTCCTGGTAGTGGCGTATGGTGGGGGCTTCCCCAGGTGGAGCCGAGCACCAGCAGTCACCTTTGTGGAATAGGGAGAGCGGAGCAGACTGCCAAGGGCGTACAGGGAACATGTTGTACCTTGCAGGGTAGCACTTAACTGCAGTTTAGGGATGGAAAATGTTTTTTAAATCTCTCTCTCTTTCCTACCCACCTCATCTACTTGCCAATCCAGGGGCAGTGAAACCGCCAAACCCCACCTCTGCCTCCATCACACAGCTTCAATTAACAAGATTTGACCTTAACAGAACTGTTAAAATTATAATTTTTCTTTTAGGAGGCCGGTTGCCTGCCAGTAAGTAACCCTACATACACTAATGGTTTACAGCGGGTACCCATTAGCAGTGTAGCTCCACCTCTCCCCCTCTGTCCAGAGTCTATACAACCCCCCCCCCCAAACCTCCCTCCCTCCTCCCACCCCCCCCCCCACCTCCAACCCTCCCACCCCCCAGCCCCCCCTTAGTTGCTCGGGGGGAGGGGGGGAACCCAGGACCAATATGTCAGCCGTTTTACGGCGGAAGTCACTTTTTTTTTGCACTTTACCCCCCCCCCCCCCGCCCACCCATCTACCCCCCCCACCCACTCCCCATCAACCCCCCCCCCCCCCCCCCCAAGTCTCGCATGAGCCCTGGCCTGGCTTCACCTGGCGCAGGGTCAACAGAGTCCAGCGGCAGAGGCATTTCTACAGCAGAAGACATCTACTGCTCTTCTTGCCGCGGCGGGCCTGCAATGCCGCCCTGGTGGCCATCTCGAACACCTCCCGCACGCCGTCCTTGGTCTTGGCCGAGCATTCCATGTAGCCGAACGCCGAAATCTTACAGGTCATGTCCCGGCCCTCTTCTGGCTTGACTGGCTCCTGTTGGACAAGGACAAGAGATGGGGTCAGTTCCAAATCTTCAGATACATTATATGGTGTGGGTGGGTGTCCTACACAATACATATTAAACATATCAGTGTGGCAAACATTTCCAGTGGAATACAAAAAGCACCGAAAATGAAGAATGGTGATGAAAATTGCGTTTTAACCGTATTCACGATAAAAAGCAACATTCTGGGTCTCCATAGCAACACCGAGCAGCCACCCAGAGAGACACCAGAGTCACCAGAGTGGGCGGGGACAGAGCCGGGGCCGCCGCCTACCTGCTTCATCTTGGCCAGCTCACGGCGCGTGTGCTCGTCGTTGCGCAGGTCCTTCTTGTTGCCCACCAGGATGATGGGCACATTGGGGCAGAAGTGCTTCACCTCCGGGGTCCACTTCTCCGGGATGTTCTCTGTACGGGGAAGGAGAGGGGAGCTGGTGACAGGCGCATCAAGTGGACCCGGACATCGACGATACAGACTCAACAATTAAAAAAAAAAAAAAAAAAAAGCTCTGCACCTTTATGATTTAGTCGAGACTAACTTTATTTATATAACTATATTTCAAAATATACAACTATATTTCCACTTTTCATTGTACATGTAACTATAATTGGCCAGTACATTCAATGGTGAGGTTGCTTAGGAAACCCTTGCACCTGGATAATAAATTCATTGCATTTGATAGAAACCGAGTGAGACAAGCGCAGTGCGATAGCTGATCCTAGAAGCAGGTTAATGCCATGGAGAATATGAATACTTAATGATAGAAGAGCAATTACACTCATCTTAATTAGTTTATAGGCTGCAATTAGAGATTCAATTAGGATAGAATCCTCCAAGACAACAGGTATGCAGTGTGACATTTGGAAAGATGAAGAGCAATTTTATCCGTACAGTCACTCCACGACACACATGAAGACATTTAGTCAGTCCATTAGGATTCATTTGTAATTACTAGATCAGCTTGAAATTTAGTTTCCAATTGAACTTCCGGTGTTCGTGTTTGCTTCTGCCATTTAATTCAATACAATTTTATTTGTATAGCCCTCAATCACAAGACAGTCTCAAAGGGCTTTACAGGCCAGATTATTATTGGCCAAAAGTGATTTATGACACTCATTTACTCATTGCTTGAGGCAAGATAATGATGATGAAAGCCAGTTCCCAAATTAGGACATCCTCCTGTAATCCGTTTCCGTGTCTTCTGATCGGTCAGCGTGAGAAGCGACTGGTTTGTGGCTGAGCAAACATTTCCACGAGATTACAAATGTCATATGGTGCAAAAAGATGACTCAACTGTGGGGGGAAAAACCCAAAGCGACCACATATATATCTCCTCTATTTCTATATTAGGTACATGCAGGGTATATTATGGACAACGTTCGGTTTAAACTGAACTCAAAACCATTATATTTTCCTCCACAGCTCAGATAGGCACAGTAAGATGGGGAAAGGAAGTTTCACATATTATTCTGCACAGTGCTATAAACCAGTGTGGGTGAGTGCGTGTGTGTGGGCGTGCATGATGCAGTTCCTCTTGTAAGTCATACTTCATGGAACCAGAAGGCAGGCGTATGCGTGTGCACCCGACACGGCCGTTAACTCACATGACCAAAAGCGGACATAGATTCAAATACACATGATGCATGCAAATGTGGCCGGGAACAACAGGACAAGTGATTTGCTGCAGGGATTCATATTAATGCCCATCTATGGCCAAAAAAATCCATGTATTATTGGTTATCAGTTGTTTTTGTGTGATAGTTTTACCTGACAGTTGAAATATGCAAAGTGAATCATTTTAATCCAATGCCTTACTGTAGCAACACCAGCAGATTACAGAAGCCCATGGAGGCCCAGAAGAAATGGGTGGTGTCACGCCACACCTCCAGAACACACCAAACTGTGGTGATCAACTCCTTGTTGAAGGAGCACAGGAAAAGAGCGAGTGCGGCGGGGACTGGGGACTCACCCAGACTGTCAGGGCTGTCTATGGAGAAGCACATTAGGATGACGTCTGTATCTGGGTAGGACAGGGGTCTGAGACGGTCATAGTCCTCCTGTCCGGCTGTGTCCCACAGCGCCAACTCCACCTGAGAGACAGACAGCAAGACAAGAGAAAGTGATGGACCGGAAGAAAACAACGATTTGACATTAAGAGCGTTTTCCAATGTGGCCCACTCGCCATCAAAAGCAATAGCTCTCCAACATACGTGCACGCACGCATGCACGCACGCATGCACGCACACACAACATGAGGTGGGACAGATATAAACCAGAGGTCAGCATCTCACTGAGGGACGGCAGGCTAAAGACGGAAACAGAATCCAGGACACTTGGAGAGAAGTGTGGCACTCCACGGGAAGGAGGCTTCAGAACATACTTTGCTGCACCGGAGCATAGGAATCACTCAGGCCTGTGTAGAAAACTGCATGTTCCACATTCCCCTTTTAATCCAGAAAGAGGTCGGGGCCTGTTGGCCCAGGACACCCGTGACTTGTGGGTAATGTAATGAAAGACACACTTCAGATTAGAGTATGGATCAAAATGTATGATGGGGCTTCCATGTCAGGATTTTGGTCATTTTTGATCTTTGTCAAAGGGGCTAAACCAGTTAGCTGCGTCAGACAGCTCTGCTAATGCCAGGTGTTTATTCCTGATGAATGACACCTGTGACATACTAGCTGTACTTCCGACTTTAAAGAATGTAGCCTGCGGTACATCAGACTTGGATAGAAGATAAAAAAGGGATGGGTCAAACAATACACAGAGCGCCATGTGACTACTAGACACCGGCCGACTGCCAGCTAGGGCAGACTCACCTGTTTGCTCTCCACTTCTATGTCGGCCACGTAGTTCTCGAACACGGTGGGCACGTAGACCTCGGGGAACTGGTCCTTGCTGAACACGATGAGTAGACAGGTCTTCCCGCAGGCGCCGTCCCCCACGATAACCAGCTTCTTACGGATGGCTGCCATGGCTGGGGAGGGGAGAGGGTAGGTTTAGTATAACCTCCGGTAAAAACACAGGAAGCACACAGGACCATGGCACGGCCCCCTCCGGTTGAGGACGGAAGCAGCGGGAGACCGGAAGGTCAGGAGGGGACAATGAGATGACCACATGGTCCCGTGGCGACCAGAGAACATGGGCCCGTATTAGAACGGCCAAATTATCAAGCGCCAAATGAACGGAAGGGGACTGTGGATGTTAGGGGTGGGTGTGATATAGCCTTAAAATAATATCACGATATTTCAGGGTAATTTGCGGTAACGATATTCATGACGATATGGAAAAAAAAAATTGCAGAAGCATTTATTAAATAGTGACAACATAAGTCAAAATATAAACATAAAAGTAGGTATAATAGTGTTTTATTTGGAATCTTCAGTAAAAGGATAAATAACTCAATTGTTTAATATTTTAGCTTAACAATAGCTAAAAGTATCACCTAATAAAACTGACCGCAAATTTTATGTACAAATGTAAACAGCAGCAATCCAAACAAACCTTCAGTCAAAAAGTAAACACTGCTTATACAAATAAAATTAAAAATACTGTTAAAACTTGAAATAAAGTTGCCTCTAAATTTGTGCAAATGTGAAATGGATTACCATCAAATGAGGTAGAATGTGCTGGAACTGTACAAGTAAACACAAATTTTTACTTATTAGAGGTTAGAAGTAGCCATCCAGCTGGCAGACATCACAGCTTTAGATTCTTTGTCAAGAAAACCAGCATATTCACGGACGCTGGCTTAAGAGCTGATCATTGACAAGTTACGATATTCCCTCCAGTGCTAAACAGCCTCTCTGAGGCAGAGCTGGTGGCAGGGATGCACAGGGATTTTTTTTTGCTAAACGGCTGATCCGAGGAAAGCTCACCTCATGCAACTTCCACCATGTGAGGGGATCACTCTCACTGTCTGCTGATGGACAATATAAATAGCTGTTTAGTTCAGCCTTGATTAGTGATGGGCAAAACAGTTCATTTAATTAATCCGTTCATTAAAAAGATTTGTTCACGGAATCGTTCAGTGCTTGGGCGGAGTTCCGACTGCGTACTGTGTAGTCCGACTCACTGAGTCGAACTACGCAGTACGCAGTCCGCCCAAGCACTGAATGATTCGGTGAACGAATCTTTTGAACAAATCTTTTTAATGAACTGATTCTAGTGATTCGAGTCACTGAAATGAACTGTTTTGCCCATCACTAGTTCTGGTGACGAGAACGATCTCGGCTATTACGCGCGCTAGGGTATGCAAATGCATCAACACGTCATCACGCCACTATATCGTGACTTTTTTTTTCGTGTACAAATTTATACCGGTATTATCGTGAACGATATGATATGGCACAGCCCTAGTGGATGTTATATCATTAAAAACTGAAGTGGATCGCTTCCCAACAGGCCTTACACATGCGGATGCAATACTTGTTGGTCATGTCCAACCGGCAACACATGCAAGTTATGTGGATGGATATTGCAATACTGAAGAGTAATCAAGACTACTAGATCATATTTTTGGATCATTCAAAAAGGAGAAGACTATAATTTTTGGCAATTTTACATAATTTTTAGTCTTCAATGTATAGTTGATCCTTCTGTACACGTATACTTTTCTACACCGTTTGGATGACGAAAAACAATTATCCCATTAGGAGAGGTTGCATATCACTGAACACATAGAAAGCCTAATCATGTTTAATTATTGTAAATAATTAAAGAATTCGCGTGAACATTACCCCATGCACAGCATCCTGTTCACCTTCTCTCAAGGACAACCGTATCCGATAAGCCTGTCTTAAAGACTGTATGAAATGGCTTTCGGAGCATATCCATCTAGCATAACGATCCAATTACTTGGATTCATAATGAATCCAAGTAAAACAGGTCATTAAGTGCAGGACAAATCATAAGAGCCCTGTGATTTGATGGTCAGGATCTGACTGCTAGTGTTGTCAAATTTACCCAAGAGGGAGTGCAGTTATTCTGACATTAATGCTTGAAATATTTAGCCTCCTGGAAGCAAGACATGTTATTGTCCGAGACAAACACAATTCTGCCATGGGAGAAGTCCAAGTTTGGGATTCGGATGGGGAAATAAAACCTGAGAAAGTTTTGTTGAATAGATAAATAACGAGATGATGCTAATGTAGTGTCGCTACAGTGTAGCTCACCATTACTAGGTGTTTCTGTGGTGATGATGGCATGTTTCAGGACAGCTCATTGTGTGGCAACAGGGTCGGAACCCACAGAAATAGAAACCGGAGATAATGTTCCGCTAAGACATGGGTGCATAGCGTGCGGTCGTAAATAGTTACAGCCCGATGACGTGAGTGTTGGTGAGCACGAGGTTACCCAACCAGCTGAAATGTGGAGTTGGTAGAGAGAGGTGTGTAGGTGTGTGTAGGTGTGTGTAGGTGTGTGTGTGTCTAGAGAATGATCGGACAAGCTCAGTAGAGGGACAACGGTACAGAAACAGAGGGAATTTGTTTGAGGTACTGGTGTCATTACTGACAGTACGGCTGTGGCTGTTTCTCATCGTTATGTACGGTGAGATTTTACAATACATTTATTCATCATGTACTCATTTAGTCTATCAAATGATGTAAAAAAAGAATGGAAAAATTGCCATTAGCAGATGAAATACCCTGATAAGCATTCCTAAAGTGATCATTGATTAATGATCTGAAACCAAGAAAATCACCCGAATATGGGGGGTTTTGTATGCGATTGGTACTCACGCCCACAGGGAGTGGCGTTTAAGGAGGGGGGTGGGGGTTATGTTATGTTATGTTGCCAAGAACCGGCTGTGTGTGCAAGAACATATACACCTCTCTCATCGCAGAGCCCAACCCTGAACAGTTGGCCTTGGGGCTAAAGTTTACAGACCTGCCTCCTCCTCCTCCTCAGACCTGGTAACAAATCAGTCAGCTCTCGACAGACAGAGGAGAAGCCTTAGAACGCCATTCAGACAAAGCAAACACGAGATGGCAAAGAATAGAGGCAGAAACAGGAAAGTCTCCATTAGCCACAAGTACTTAAACGTGTCATTTGTATAAACTCCGGATTTAGCGTTTCAGAAGGCGAGGGGGGTGTACTGGCCCCCATACACATGAGCTGGCAGCGCCATCTACAGCGGTGTTTACCATTGCCTCATGAGGGATGCAAGAAATATTAAGACACTAATCGAATACATGGTCCATAACAGGAGTACTAATGTATACATGTTGAACGTTTAACCTGTACATGTGCGTTACATTCACACCAGAGCTACATTCACACCGGAGTGGAGCTGCCCGCGCATTTGGCTTTTCCCTGTGTTTTACGGTCGTAAAGCTTAGCAAGATAGACTTTAATGTTAAAGTTATAGCCTATCCATTGGGAACATGAGACGTAGCTGAATTAATAGGCTATTGTTTAGGGCAGGGCACTTTGTAATTTGCCTATTGTGTAGAAATATTGACCAAACGATGGCTCTAAACAGAAGACTGCTGCTGCTTGGAAGCCCCATCTGCTGGTCAGCTATACACCGCTAGACACACGGACTCATAGCCGCTTTTGTTCCACACGTCAGATCACAGTAATTCGGAGAGTGAGTATCTGTTGATGATCCAATAGATGACGTCATCACAACCCACTTGGCCACAGGTCTGCCGCATTTTGGCCCGACTACCGCCTTTAAATTGGCCATGGTCAAAAGTGCCAATGGAAAAGTCTCATTAGTGTGTGTGTGTGTGTGTGTGTGTCTATGGGAGTTGCCACGGTCACCAAACCCATCAACCACCGGTTCAAATCACAGACACACACAGTGGGGGCCGGTCACAGAGCCCGTGATTCATGACCATGTAGCCTTGGACACGGTAAGTCGAGCTGGGATTGACCTGTGACCTCTGATAGGCCCAAACAGACAAGGGGCGCTGCACTCGCATTCCCAGAATGCCAGCGTGACAGGGTAAGAACACATTACAACACAGAGTACATGAGGGTGGTGACCCGGCAGGTTTGTGAGCCAGGGAGTTTGGAGGAAGGAATGGGAAGAATGCAAATGTTCTTCCCCTCAAGTGCTCACAGACATGTTTGCAAATGCTTAAAGATTGTCGCACAACATCTTTAACATCTCTGAATACGCAGCCACAGTTCCCAAATAAACAGTCCACATTTAGTTAGTTTAAGGTGGAATGATGCACATTAGTTGTGTCACAACATCAATGTTCAGACCAATTCTCCAAATACCATGAATCATGGCATGACAAACCAGGTGTACTTTAGAATAACCGCATGAGAAATTTTTAATCTGACGCAATGCATGACATCCAGAAGACGCGGCACCCAACTCTATCCCGTTTTTTTGTTGCACTCGTTACAAACCCACGTCTTGGCTCTGAATTCAGCACGTCTGTAGCGTGTACAGGCATTCATTGTCTGCCTTGTGGAAGCAGAGAAATTAACATCCACCACCACACCTCACAGACTTGTCAGTGTGGAAAATTAACATTGACCGCTCTCTGCTGAACCTCTGACAGTGGTGGGAGGGTGAGGCCGTCAGCAGTCACAGACGCTAGCTCGCATTGCTTGTGGCTGCTGACGGCCTCACCTATTTGAGTGCTAATTATTCCACAGAGCACGGGGATGTCTGGTCAAATTACACACATGTGTATTGACCATGAAGTGATCCTATTGGTCAAAGTCACAATGATGGCAAATACGTCCGATATGGTTTACATGGACCAGTTGTGGACAAGGGCCATCCATTGCGTTTGAGAGCGTTGAGGACATTGTCCAAAAGGACAACGGAAACGTATAGCAGACGAGCTCCCAGAAGATCTGACCTAATCCCTGTGGATAATAACTTCCCGGCCACCTATGCAAATCTCCATTACTCCCCCCACCTCCCAACCCCCGGTAGTTCCAATGGGCCGTAGTATGGCGCACATCATTCCTACGCAGTTCATTAATCTCAGCTGTACCGTTATATAAAAAGAGGTATCCCTATACATCAATGTACAGCAAACGGTGGGCCGGGAGACGAACGCGGGACGCAGGAGAACGCGGTGAGGACGACAGGCTGTCAACGGGGATACAAAGGTGCACCCAACAAGAGAGAGAGGGGTTGGGGGGCGAGAAGAAACAGATGAGGAAATAAAGATAGAATAAAGATAGACAAGAAGGAATGGAGTTGAGATGCAGAGGGAGGAAAAAAGGAGGTGAGGCAGCCATCTTGTCAATGTGCTGATTTGATGCCTTTATCTGGCGAATTAAAGGACAGAACAGAGGGTGAGCGCGATGAGTTGATAAAAAGCAATGGCCCGGAGGCCAGCGATAACAAAGCAGACGAGACCTTCAGTGAGAGAGCGAGAGGACACTCATTATGATGGCTCTGTCAATCTCCCCGTCAATTGCCCTTGCCAATGGGGGCGTTTGATTTATGCCCTGGGCGGGAGCAGAGCACGGGCTGATTGTGTTCGAATTACAAAGGTGATGGGTTTTCTCTTTTATTTGTCATTGCTGCCACTACATCATGCTGCTCAACATCAGGCTTTAGTTTGTAGTGCAACTGTGCTAGCACAGTTCACAATATTCTCTAGTGTAGTCCTCCTACAGTAAGACCAACAGAAGCGTATCTGGATCTCAGCTCAACCACTAAACAAAAGGGCGTGTATTCCGTCTATTACCCTGTTATTTCACTGCCAGCTTATTTGCTTACTTAGTACTTTATGAATAATTACTTTGTCAATGCATACAACAGTCTTCCAAGTGAAAATGCATGTTGGATAGATAAAAATGCTTATGACACACAAGCACAATGTTCAATTTAATTTGACACACACCCAACCACACACACACAGACTAAACGAACAAATGGCAAAACAATACAAGACAAAACACGTCACTGGCTCATATCTTTGCTTCGTCAGCTCCACTGGATAATATGGGAGGTGTCTTTCGCGCAGCACAAGACACCCGTTCCCAGTTTGATGTTCGTCTCTCATGTGAGCCTCCCCTGTTCTGGCGAGAGACCGTTTAGTTTCACCACCTACAGCTACTGGGTGGGTCACCAGAAAGATGGCGTCATCGGCAACAGATGGCCACTGTGTCCGCAGTGGAAGAAAGGGGGTGGGTGGCCTCGATCCAAACTAAACAAGGCAGACTGCACATAGTGTGCCGTGCTGTGAGAGGAAGAAGAAGGGGCGAGGAAGAAGGGGCTTCACACCCGCCCTGCTTCAGTAGCTGACGTAAAAGACAATATAGGAACAGAACAAATCTTGCCGCCCTATTATTGCTGAAACTTGGGGCATTAAATGATGCACATGGGGGGGAAAGCCACGATCCGCGTATTGTGAGTTTATTGTGCCACGTAAAGTACAAACGTCAAACGCAGTGTCGTGTCATTCGGGCCAACTATTTATCGACGTCGCAACAAAGAAAAAAGAAAGAAAGGCGTATTGTTCAGTAACGAGTGATTTCGCGTGTTAGTTTTAGGTATACACAACTTTTGCTGTCGCGTCACAAATCCCAACAGACTCCCGTAAAAAAAAACATGATTTCTAAATCATGTTAGAAAGAGATCGAGATATAACGAGACGGCGCTGTGTGTTAAAACAAGCACAGCGACGTGTCCGTGTTACCGAGGCGGCGGCGTACGGAAGCGCTCACTAGCCGGGCTCACCGCGTTAGCGTTTAGCTTCCCTAGCGTCCGACTATTTGGCGACGGCGGGGGGACAACTTTACAGCGATTAACTGCATCCATCCGCACGCCAGGCCTTCGTAGAAACGACCGTGTGTGTGTGTTTCGTTTGGTTATTTTCCCCCCCCCGACAAGTGAAGTATTTAGAAAAGTAGTTTACCTTCAATGTATCGCGGACACGGCACGGGAGTACAGGTCGTACGGTAGCGCAGCTCCTCCTCGGCGTTCAGTCCGCTACAGTGAGGGAAGTACGAGGCGGGCGCGCGCCGGCCGGGGGTACGGTCGCGGGAGGGGGAGGGGTGTCGGGGACGAGCATGAGCCACACCTGCGCGTGCACGTAGGCCGAGCGCAGAGTCCGGATGTCTCTTTTTAGAGAGTTCATTTGAGGCCTAAAACGTGCAACGTGGTCTATTTTTTTTATTGTATTTTTCTTTTTTTAATGTTTTCAGATGCCGAACCAAACGTAGTGTTGTGAGATGCACGACACGTGGCCCTTGAGTGATACAATATAGCCACATCTAGACAATCAAGTTAAAGTGTACGTATTTCACCCAAATGCGTGATCTTTTTATTTGCGCTTCGACAAATGCCGCGAGTTATCCGGACGTACTACTCCACCTGGCGGTCATGTCAAGTAACAGAGCCGCTGGACATACTGGATATAGTCTCCCGCCATCAAAATAAGAGTGCAATTTGTTTATACAACGAAGTCTGTCTCTGTGTAGGATACATGAACCAAAATGAAGACATTTGTATATCTCAAAGGGTATCCGTTTAAATAAATAAAAAAGCACATTTTGGAAACAGAACAGTCACAGACACAGTGCTGTTTATTTTCTGCCAATACTCTATTATGTCCACTTAAATAAACAGCATTCCTTCTTTTGCGCAATTATCAATGAGAATAAAGAGAATGCATTCATGTGCTGCTGCTAAGATATTCCTGGTTTGGAAAATACTGAGACAGAACAGATGCTGCCATCACAACAGCTTTCACTGAAGTGGGTCCACAGGGCTTTGTCATCGAATCTGGCATCCCTGAATCACCCCATGCAATGTGACCTACATTCAATTCACACCACATATCCATATTTCAGCTGAAATCCATAAAAAAAAAGCATTCTTAGATATTTTGGATTTATAGACCCAGATTACTGGGCGGGATTCTCACATTTATGCTAATAATAATATATAATATATTATTCACCGCACATTCAGTACAAAAGACAAATAATTCTTCATCTGTGGATTTTCATACACATTTTATTGATTGGCGACATCCTAAACAACATTGGATTAGAAACTCGGAGGGGGGGGGGGGGGGGGTGGAAGCCATCGCAAATTCGCTAAAATAATCAATTTGCTCAACAACGCAGACGACAGTTGCTGCCCCGGTTTCTTTTCATTGGACTGCTAGCATTAGAGACCACGCCCCCATAGAGACGCCAGGGTTCTCTCCTCCACCACCGTCATCACCATCATCATCCACTGAGAGATTAGCAACTCTTGTCGGGCATAGACTACATTTCAGGAAAGGAGAAACAAAAAGTCAAATAAAGATTGAATACATCCACCACCATCACTCTCCCCCTATACAAACAAACTGCTTACACACCAAGCACACAGCATTAAGGTTACTTAAGACGGAAGAGAGGTGTGACCTTCAAGAACGCCGACAGGACTTTCTGGCGGAGGTGGGGCGACATCTTTGCAGATATTTATTTTTGCACCAGGATATGACAGAATAAAACCCAAACACCTTTAGCACAGTATTATATGTGTGTATACACGAACACAACATCAGATTATTTTTTGAGCGTTGACTAATATCTGCATTTTGTTTACAGTCGTTGAGGAGCCTGCTGACTCCTGTGGTGTCTGTGCTGTCTTGTACTTTTCCTTCAGTAGAAAGAAAAATCTCACAGCATCCATTCGTCCACGACAGATCACGTGGTCTCCTCCGCACTCGGGGGCGAACACGGGCACAGCGAGCCTCCTTCACTTCCACTGTCATTATAAAAGAGACGCAGTGCATATCATCGCCAGTGGAAAAGAAAGCCAACCGCTGATAAAACAGGGAGGAAAAAAAACCAAACAAAAACAAAACGGTTTTACTCATAGTCCTGCGAAAATAACATCTTAACATCTCAACATTATCAATAGTGCAGTGCACATACTGTTACATCTTTTACATTAAGCTTCAGACGGAGAAGAAAAAAAAAAAGTGTTAAAAGATCACCAAAAACAAAATAGTTTGGAGATAGTGAGATAGCGAGGGAACAGTTTTAAGTGTGCTGCCCAGTAGCCGTTCAAAACGCTATATCACAGGCAGCTGCTCAACCCGGTCATGGGAGGTGGGATCCAGAGCTTCTTTGCCAACACTAGAACCTCTTTGGGTCAGACCCAGACCAGGACAGACCAGAGCCAATGGTTTTGTGTGTGTGCGTGCGTCCAGGCTCCTGGTTCACGTCGAACGCTTGAATAATGTTAAACTCCCTCCACACGTACGCCCGCACATACTAGACTGTTCACGCCGTTAGTGATGAGCGAAACAGAAACGCACAGAAAACAAAAGTGTAAGAATAGTCTTTCACTGGCTGGCCCTGGGGGAAAAAAACAATACAAAAAGAAAAGCCGTCCAACCATTTATTTGAAAATGAGTGAAATAAAAGAGGAGAGAGATGTTGCATCCATCTTCTGGATGGTTCCGAGCCATACGCAGGAAGGAGCAGATTGGAGATGTGTCTGAGAGACACACCAGTAAACAGCTTCCAGTTCACTGGGGTGGCAACAATAGCCAGAAACGTTGAGCAGGACCACTTGCGTTTCTGCTAGCGTGTGTGCGCAATCCTCGTGTGCAGGTAAACTAGTCACAGACATTGGCGTGGTCCAATAGGTGGTTACTAGTAGTTGTCCAGTCATTGTCACTGATCAGATAATATAAATATTGTCTTGAAATCACTAGCAAGTCTGTCTGAGAGCGCCGGTGTACATGTGTATATATGTGCGTGTGTGTATGTGTCTGAGAGAACGGTTACGATCTGGAGTTGGCGTCCTCGAAGCTAATGATGCTGGACTCTGGGTGCTGGACGCCCGGCGCGGCCTGGGACACCCCCCCGGCCAGGGAGGTGGAGGACGACGAGAGGCTACCGGGTCCTATTCCTCCTCCTCCTCCTCCTAGCCCTGGGTTGGTGGTGGAGGAAGGGTCCCGCCCTCCGGCCATGAGCGGCTGGGTCTCGGTGCGGACCTCATCCTCATCCTCGTCTTCCTCGTCGTCCATGCTGGGCCAGGCCGACTGGTCCTCCACGCGCTTCAGACGCTCGTTCAGGGCCTTCAGCGCCAGCTGCCTATAAGGGGGGCGGAGAGAGGAGAGGAGAGGTGGATGTCAGGTGGGTCTCATACAAATTCCCTGCAGGCCTCTCTAGGGAGACCAACTCCCGAGTCAAAGCAACTATCTCTCCAGGGACTGCTCCAGGCTAGTCGGGACAGGCACCTCTCTGTATAATCCTAACATCCCGCCTATTAATGCAATAATGACATGGGAATGGGACACAGCTGGAACAAAAGCCAACATCAGATGTCAGGACTTGTGATCTTCTGGGGATACAAAGCCCCAGAGGAGACTTCAGACATGCCGACGGCCATTAAGGAGGAGGAGGAGGAGGAGGAAGAGGAGCTGTCTCGCTCCTCGTGGGAGATCCTGGTAGCTCAAGGTAATGCTGCCTCTCAGACCGGTATTTCTACTCACAGTTGGCATTTGTTTCAAAGTCATGGCGTACGTGTTTGTCTGGTGTTCATTTTGTAACCTTCAGGCAAGTCCATATTTATATAAATGACACTTGAATAAAATGGCAGAAGATGTTTCTGCCATGTTTTACAAGACATAATTTGCCATTTATATGCTGCTTACAGGATATCTAAGGCAGGGTAACATACACTAACAAGCTTATATCTCTCAATTTATGGGGCGTGGTGTTTGGATGGAGAAAGAGAGACATGCATGTTCTTAACAATGGAAGTCAACCGCACCATAAAAACTCCTCATGCACACGCTGTGTGGACGTACAATTGTCCGTCATCAAGAAGTGACTTGGTACACACACACCAGAAATTATATACACTTCATTTGGAAAACCAAGGTAAGCGATAATGATTTGTTCAGGTCGTGAATTTAATTGTCGTGCATATTTGCACAGAACACCGCTCCAGGGTTGTGAATGCTAGAAGGGTATCAGTTGCATTGCATTAGCTCATGCACTCTTCCCTTCTAATTAACTGCACTCTAAACCACTACATATGAATTAGATTTTTAGCGACTATGCTTTGCTCAAAAGGAGTTAATTGGTGCTCATAATATCAATGTACATGCAATAACAATGTACTTGTTTAATCCAAAGATATGGCTCATTTGTTACCAAGGAGGTAACAAATGAAACGGACCTCAGTGGAAGCATGCTGCTTAATCAACAACGTGAACAGGGTTTAGAGTGAAGTCAACCACAAGTAAGTTCACATAACAACAGCTGTATCTCCATCACCCTCTCACACACACACACCACACACACCCTACCTCTCAAACACTCTTTCCATCACTCTCTCTCTCTCTCTCTCTCTCCCCCTCTCTCTCCCTCTCCCTCCTCTCTCCCCTCCTCTCTCCCCCTCCCTCCCTCCTCACCGTCTCCTCTCGGCGTCCTGGGGGTCGGTGCCGGGCAGGCTGATGGTGATGGAGGAGGGTGCGCCCACATCATAGCGCTTCACCATCTTGCGGCACACCTTGATCTTCACCAGCAAGGCATGCACCAGGCCCGCCAGCAACCCCGCCGCCGGCTGCAGCACCTCGGGGAAGAAGCTGGCGAAGGCAAAGTGGTCCGACATGTCCCCCCGGCCACGGCTGTGGCGCTGGTAGAAGCGCAGGTAGACCCAGCCGGACAGAGCGCCGTAGCCGTAGGAGGCCAGCGGGGCAGCGCTCTCCAGCAGCCCTGAGAGACGCAGCATGGCCAGCAGCAGCAGGACCAGAGCCGGCGCCGCTTTTAGCCTCACCTGGGGTCAAGTGACAAACAAATATAGTATAATTCATGAACATTCAAGCTGCAGTGATCCACAACAGGCCTTATTCATCTGGGTCCATCTTGGTGTAAAACACTAGCTGGGTGGTGGTAGGTCCATCACCCAGATAGCGCTTGGACTCAAGATGGCCGCTAGGTGAATTAGGCCCAGGCCCATAACCAAAAAAGATTTCCAGCAAATGCGCAAAAAAACCCACAAGATCAGTGTTTGTTGAACTTTTAACAGGGACGATGTAGCTGCTTATCTTCACAGAGAATAAAAACGTATGGCATTCAAACGTTTACATTTTACCCTTGATTACGCAGATTTACAATGTCGCCCAATGACATTGCCAGCGTTGATAAGCAAGTAATAAATGGCTTGGATTACCTTCCCAGGCCTTGTGTAAGGCTTGCACTCTGTGGAATGTGTTCCGCTAAACTATGTACTATGCTGTGAAAGTACCAGATGGGAGATTTGTAGTATGGTATGAAAAAACAACTATTATAAATCAACTGTACTGTACAAGATCATGTCTGTGCACGGACCTGACTGAAACCATTACCTTTATTCCAATTTGTTAATCAAGCAATTAATTTGCATTTCAACCAACTGATCAGAACTGATAGCTCTGGTCTGGTGCACTAAAGCCGTGGCACATTCCTCACAATAGGCTTAGGGGGACAGTTTGGTCTGTTAGTATTTACTGTGTTATGCGAGTTGATGAGTGTGGTTCTTGAAACCAGTGTTTGTTGTTCAGCACAACCCATGAAAACAGCATTGTGTTCAGAGTCAATATGACTGAACTGAATGTATACATCTGAAAGTCATTTTTCCCCAAATCTTTCCCATTGTCGCCTTTTCACACGTGTAGCACACAACAGGAGATTATCTGTGTCAGACACGTTCTCACGTCCTGGAAATATTCCCCAATACTCCTCGTTTACTCAAGTACATTTGTACGTTTGCACTCACCCCCAACAAAACCGGAGTAGCAGCTTGTCACTGTGAATCCTCCTGTGAATGACCTGCTTTATTCACACGTGCGCTCACACATTGCACAGACTTTGTACTCGGGAGCTGGCAGGGAATACTATGCCTAATGTCTGGTCCAAATTATTTTTACCTTCTCATAGCTCCTCCGGATAATGTGGGTTGCAGTGCCTGTGTGAAAGGGGCTACGCTGTGCACCGTACAAACTGGTGACTTGACCTTCCTCATTCACCAGGGTGGACCCTCCCACTTGTGATGTCACTATAGGGTAGATTTGTGCTATGTGCTTTGACTCACCGATGGTCTCTGGACAAACGGTGGCCATATTCAGCTGTAATCCCCCTTGAATGTTTAACATTACCAGCGCAAACACCTTCCAACAAGCTACACTATAACAGTAACATTGTAATAATGTACACAAAGCTAAGGACAGAGCAGGCCCATCATGCTGTTGGCTCCCTTCCACCTGCGTTACAGTTCCTACTGTCTGCGTCATGGTTGCCACGGCAACTCACCTGTGGCACTCTGAGCACGGTGGTGTCACCCATGGTCTGCTTCAGCGCCACCAGCACCCCGCCCAGAAAGGCTGCCACGCCGTGGACGCGCACAGCGAAGAGGAAGTCCAGGTCGAAGGTCGCCACATAGGTGAGGAGGTACGAGAGGCCCGCCAGCATGCCGGCGGACACGTTGACCACAGCGAAGAAGATGAGCAGCTCCAGCGCACCCCACAGCGGCTCCAGCAGACGTCCGCAGGCCATGACGGTGCCCACGCTGACCGCCACGCCCCACACATGCTCCTCCACCACCCCGTGGGTGGCAAGACTCCAGACCCAGAAGTTAGGGGGGAAGAGGTAACCCGGGGTCACGCCCAAGGCGTAGGGGGTGTCCACGGCCCAGGAGAGAAGGTAGAGGAGGAGCACCACCGCGCTGATGGACTTCACCACCACACTGGTGCTGGCCAGGGCTCCCAGGAAGTGTTGTCGCGCTACGGGCAGGTAGCGATTCATTGTGTTTGGTGTTGATCTGACCTTTGTTCAGAGAAAGCAGAGCAGTGACCTTCTGTATGTCACAGGTGAATCGGTGATACGTGTGACTAATGACGGCATCAAAATTAAAGTTCCCCTGTTGGACTTCATCAGCCTCACTATGTTCTCGAATATCTCAGCCTTGTGGTCTCCAGTTTAGCCAGGGTTTGTCATCTGTACTGAGGAGAGTTATTCAGCATAACTCAACGAGAGGTTGACAGCTTTGTAACTCAATGTCCCCAAAGTGTTCAGACACACGACTCTATTCTTATAACGCAACTTCTCAGGTTACTGACAATCTTAACTAGACGAATAATGTATGATATATATATATGTGTATATATATATATATGTATATATATATATTGGTAGCGTTACAAGGAGAACACAGTGAACAACATGCAAACACGAAGACTGTAAACTAAAGAAGGAATCAACTGAACTCCACCGTGTGTTCGTGGTTAGCTCGGACACCTAGCTAGCTAGCGAGCTCCCGATAGCCTCCAACAACACAGCGACGCGCCGACATGAGCGCGGATCACGGGATGAACGTTGGTCTGGATGTTAGCCTGTGATGATTACGTCACCGGTGCTCGACAACACGGAACGACCATCACTCATGTCATCCCTCGGCGTTATCTCGGCTCGAAGTCCACCGGTGGAGCCCGAGGATCCCCAGCAGCTGGCGACGGGCCTCCACAACAACACTGGAGCAGCGGCTCGGGAAACGCGCGCAGTCGCCGCACGTCGGGACTCGTAACACGTCAAACCGTACGGCGTTGACGTTGACGACACCGCGGCTCGTTGTACGAACACGAATCACGCGTGAATACTTCCTCCCTTTTTTTTGCTCCAACGTTTGAGGAGTCGCACGGCAGCAGCGCACAACACACAAACTCAGTCGCGCTGTCTCTGCCACCGTCATCAACAGTCAGGTGGCCAAACCCCGTCGGGTCGCGCAGCATGCCGGGAAACGTAGTTCTCACGCCACGTCACATGATGACGACGACGATGATGATGATGATCATCGTCACCATCGTCGTCACATGATGATGATCATCATCATCATCATGTGACGACGATGGTGACGATCATCATCATCATCATCGTCGTCGTCATCATCATCATCATCACCATCATGAAATAATCATTATTAATTATAGTGTTGGCCAAAGATAGGCCAAATGTTTAGAGAGGCCTACTTATTTATGTATAGAGGCCTACCCACATCCAGGAATGAGTCTTATGCCAGAAAGGTTTATTCCCTGTGGAAAAAATATTACTTCAAATATCACACACAAATGTAATCTCAGACATGAATTTATTGCCTCAATACGAATTTGTCATTTCATACTGACAAAAATAGACAACAACAGAAAAGCACAAAACATTGCAAGACCAACACCAGCGTCAACGGGATGCAAATAGCAGATAGACACCACTACACACACACGGATACAGCGAGGCCTAGTTGTGCATCACATTGCATGCTACGCTTTTGTTATGACTATACTATTACAAGGAGGCTGTTGTGCACGTTCACAACTGTGTCGAAAATGTGTGCTCCTCATGTTGACAGTTTTCATTCTGAAACCCCATGCAACATGGTTGTGTAGAAATGTACCCAACATGTGCTTTTGGTGAAAACCAGGGTCTATAACCCCATAAATATATATGTAGCCTCTCTTAACCTCCATATATTTTGTATACATTATTAACACAATGTGGCTATCTCTATCCACACATTAAACAAGTATCTCAAAGCTGAATTGTGCCAGTTTTACAAAGAAAATGATTACTTTATTAATTATTACAAAGGAATTATTCTTCAGTCCAGATCAAATTGGGGATAAGTAATGGGCAGGCTGTGGAATGAACACAGGCCATGGTGGACCAGACCAGGTCACTCACGAGTTGTCATGAATGTGAAAAATATGGAAGTAAAAAACAGCAGGATTTAAATGAAAAGTTTGACTAAATGTTTTGCGGATAGGCATGCAGCTCTCAACAGGCTGATGAAGCGCAAGATGTGTGTGTGAGTGTGTGTGAGTGTGTGTACCTGCGGTGTTGAAATCTAAACATGACTTTTTCCATGGCCCACAGATGAGAAAATATTGACTTTTTGACTGTTGGCTATTTTTGTCATGCAGTAACATGCTGATGAAAAACATGTTTATGGAAACTCAATTTCTTTTCCAATTTCATTGTGAAAAAGCCATTTTATTTAGCTCCTAGTATCTGTGTGCATACGACATACACAAGTAAGAGAAGAACAGAGGTGTGGTGTGTGTTTGTTTGAAGGTCTGTTAGCATCACTAAAATTAGGCAGTACTGTACAATTCAGAACATATTTCTTTTTATTTACAAAAGCCATTCGATGTCATACACATCCATTAGTCAAGTGAGCATGAATGGTTGGCAGCCTACACACACACACACACACACACACACACACACACACACAGAGCATCTTCAAACTTTCCTCAGCAAATTTTTTTTATTAAGACAGGCTGCCGCAGCTTCTGCGGCAGAATGGATCAATATAAATAAATATGCAAAATTCAAGTAAAACGCTGTGAGAAAAATAAATGTGCAGCTGGTTCTGAAACAACCACTGAGCTGGCAACCACACAGTGGTTCCACACACCGAGGAGAAAGAGTTGAGCTGGTTGTTGCTTTACCCATCAGCAGAGAGAATAAGGCAGACCTTCTGGCTGAGATGGTGAAATGTACTTTGAGGAAAATAACGGGATGATGAAGTTTCGGTGAACAAACAAGTTGGTTTGTCATGATTACATTTAATTTGTACTGTAAATTGTTGAGATGCACTTGATGAGAGAAATCTCATTGATACATATTCTTCTGCTTACAACCACAATATAAAAGTTTTTTTCCCCTGTGAATATGACACTGGATGAAAATGTAGTACAGAAATACAAAAAAAACCATAATAACAGCAAATGTCTTTATCGGTTCACATTTCTGTATCCAGTATAATTAAAATAAATGCTTGAAATTTCACTATCCTAACCAGATTTAATAATGATCAAAACAGGAGCCCAATCCACAAAAAAGGTTTTGGTATTTAAATTTAAATGTTGAAAATGGGTAATGAGTTAATGGGTTTTACCTTCTACTATCTGAGGTGTAGAGAGAATGGTTGGTCCGCATGCTAGTTTCACATGCACTGTTCATACTGGGCAGATCAACATCGTTAACAAGAACAATACAAAGGATCAACAACAGCAAGACCAGAAACAAAGTACAAAAAAAAATACAAATGAATAAATATACATGAAACAATGAGACTGCCAAAAAATAATATAATAATCTGTTCAATTCAGACATTGTAGAAATAAAACAAGGTGCGGTAAACTGTACCCCTAATTGTACCTCCCACTAACTTCCCGTCACATCACAGCGGCCACCATAACCTGCTCCACGACGGTAAACATGCAGAATAGTGTACAGTAAATCATACACTTAGTTAAGAAGAATATACATGTATATGGTCAGCACTATTTTACTGTGAGCTACTTCTTTAGCTCCAGTGTGTTTTTGCAACTGGTTTGCTCCTGCATGCTGTTAACTACAGATGGTTATTTGGTCTACAGTGTTACATGCCTCTTGGTAGGTGCATTCCAATGAATTGATGCTTTTTCAAGCGACCTAGTTTCCTTAACGAAAACGATTTTGGTTTGATTTTCATAAAGTGATGAGATGAGCAGAGAAAACTAGAATTACCAAACAGATGAACAGAATCGTCGATACTACTCGTCACAGAAAACCAGAATAACTCACAGAAACCTTCCAGAAGCAGGCGATGTACAGCTGCTTGTTATTGACACGCAAGTCTTTTTTTTATAATAAGTATATCTTACTTTAGAACATTATAAACATGGCAACACAGTCACAGAGGAACATATCTGGGTGACGGGCGGATGTGAATTCTGGATTTTTTCTTTTGGCTATGATGGATCGATGTCTTTAGGCTTTACGTGTGTTATGCATCATTATCGTATCGGCTACAGCAAGATTACGGTGGAGATTCACAGAGCTCAGGTGGGCTTGTGTCTCCCATGGCCTCTCCACCCTCACACTTCACATTCAGAATGATCGAGGCAAAAGTAAAGGCATTTTCTATCGGCTGCTACCTCTGCTATAAAGGACAAAAGCCACACAGGTGGACTTCTCGGTCACCTGGCTTTTGTAATCATCATTAGGCAAGTACATTTTTTGTTTTTAAATATAAATTGTAAAATAAGATTCTATAAATATACAAAATAAAGGAAACAAAAAGAAAAATGACATTCCGAGTCTGATGCTTTTATAGAGGATATATTTTAAAAGGCCTGGCTTAAAAGGCTTTTTAAGAGGTTTACATTCGTTAAAGAAGATCTCAGTAATGTTCTCCTACTCGTAAATGTCAAACGTTCAACCCAAAGCCCTTATTTAACTTCTTGAGCACTCGCCAACAAATAACACAAGACACAATACGCCTGTCCTGGCAGTGCATTCATATATGCAAGCGAATGGCATTACGTTTTATTCCCTCAACCTGCATTTCTAAGATTGCAGAAATATCGAGAAGCTACACTTGACAGTCACCAAACAAAACCATGTAACCATGTGTTACAGATATATCACCACGAAACAGACATTACGACTAAAACGTTTTCATAAATCGCCTACATCAGTTATTTCTATCGAGACATTTAGCAAACCTGTGGCACTACCGTCTTCTAAACTCAACAGCACATCTAGTGGCCATTTGCTGGCACTACAGGTCCACACTCAGCAGTAGTCAGTCCAGTGATTCAGATGCAACAGGCAGGGCACATTTTGGAAGCTCAAAGTGTCCCCTTTTCTCCATCTCTGCCATGTTCCATTCTTCCATTCTTCTGGTTTTGATTTTCCTTTCGCTACGATAGTCAGCATAGTGACCAGATAGTCATTGTCCATTCACAGAGCACTGTGAACAGCTGTCCTCTTCCTGCTAAAGGAGAGTAAATACTACCATATAATGCAAGCAAGGACCTCTCTCACTCCGATCTCAAGACCGTTTTTGGCTTCATTTTTCAGCTGCCAACCCTGTGATGCCTCGGTAAAAGCAGATAGGGGCGTCTCCTATTTTGTAAATGCTTCAAATCAACCACCCAAGGTCAGAGACCCACATCATATGACCAGTCATTGTCCAAAGATGATATTGTTATCATCATCATCTTCAGAGATACCGGTGGCATTAAGCTTCCCGCCGTTTTTAACCAGCACTCGGCCCCGGCGGCTATCGCCATGGGCGGAGGGAGAGGAGGGGGAAGGGGAAGATGCGACAGAGCTGGAGGTGCTGCTGGGAGGGTACTTGGAGAGGAAGCTAGATCCGGCCGGGCCAGGGATGGCAGCTGAGCCAGATAGCCCACCAGCATGCATTCCTCCTGGGTAAAGGCTGGCCAGGGACTGGGTGTAGGGCAGCAGGAAGCCTGGAGGGAGCATCCCAGCCCTGCCAGTCATGCTGGGGTTCATCATGAATGGAGGCAAGGCGCTAACAGCAGAGGTGGCTGTCTGCACTGACGGTGTCGAGGACAGCGACAACGTGGAGCAAATGACTGTGTCGGAGCTGCCGCTGGATAAGGCAGAGGAACATGGCACCGTTCCGGCACTGCCTAAACCAAACATCTCAGGGTACATCATGCAGGAATCCTCCATTTGTCCGAGGGGATGCTGAAAGTAAGGGGGGTTCATCCCCATGAGGAAAGGGTGGCCGCATGGACCCACCCAGAAAGGGCGGGGTTAGGGGTGTTGGAGGGATCCCACAGCCTCCTGGGAAGGGAAACCTTGGAGGCCAGCAAGGCTGAAGAATGCGTGTCTAGGACGGGCAGCTTGCCGGCTCGCTCATCGGCAGGGGGGGTTGTGGACTTGTGTTTGCTGTTTGTGCTGAGGTCTTGACCCGTAGAGGCATCCATGCAAGGCTGTGCCATGTTAGCAAAGGAGGCATCATGGTGATTGTTAAGCATGCTAACTTTTGTACTAGCAATGACGCCATTGTTGCCGTTGGTTTAGCGTCTTTGCTGCTAGCCAGGTTGGCGCTAGTGGACGAGCCAGAGTCTGCGCCATCTCCTGGGGGCCAGTGGTGCCCACGGCAGGTTCCTGAGCACCGTGCCCTGGGCCAACCGCGTAGCTCTGCAACTCGCTGATGATATCCGGGCCGTCTGGAGAGACTGGGGGGACTTCCTGCTTTGTGTCAGGTGACACGCATCGACGACTGCCATTGGTGGATACTTCCTCTGGTGGCATCCTCCGGGCATCTGACCAAAATACAAAGAATAAAATCAATTAAGACCTCCTGACGACTGCATGTCAGGCATCCTCCAGAGTGCAGTCATATATTATAGGGCTGGGAATTGCTAAATCAACCAGAATCCAGAAAGGCTGGAAACTTTCTTATAGACTACAGACTGGCTTGACGATAGATTTCTGGTACCACCACAGAGGCCGCTCCCAGGTGCTCTTCCATTAAGACCTTGCTAGAATATGTATAATCCCTCACCATATATGATCATCAAAGCCTACCTTTAGCTGGAGATGCAGAGATGTCTTCAGACGTCTTGAGCTTGTTGGCAGCCCTGACGGCGAAGATACGACCATCGCTGGTACGGATGTACGCACCTGAGACATCGGACACAGTGACAAGTGAACAACGTTTCTTTGTGGCTAGAAACACACTTTTTATACTTTGAATCAGATGACCAGCAGCCACTCTGAATCTAAAATGTATATATATATGTAAATAGACCTAAGTTATCGACATATATTTGAATCAATCTTACAACCATTATTTTTTTTTAAAATGCTTACCTTTGGTGCCCCTGATGACGTGAATGCTCTCCCCGGCACTGATACGAGCCTGGACACTTGCAGAGTTGTTGGTTCCTGGAATGACAATGTCTACAAGAACACAGAGAGATCGTATGAGAAGATTAACTGAGCAGAACATAGAACTCACCCACAAATACGGTCTATTATGGCAGTGGTTCCCAACCTTTGAATTTAGGTGGACCACTTGATCATAATCAAGTCCTTTTGCAGAGTACTTGATATGCTCATTCAGTAAAAAATGTGAGAAATAAACATGGTTGGAATGGTGGTTATAACTGATCAGCACTCACAAATCGCCGCAATTTACAGAAAATGATCCGTGTCATGTGGAAGAGTACGAAGCCACAATACAAATACAAAAGATACTGTGCACAATTCTATTGTGCACAGTATCTACCACCAGAGCAACCTACCGGTGGTGGTGACGATCTTCTGTACGAACACCCCAGCTTTCTGCAGGTAGTTAAAGGGGAATCCCCCCATGCTACACTCAGACGTGCTGCTGGTGCTGGTGTGGCTGGTGGTGGTGGTGGTGGTGGTGCTGGTGGTGGTGCCGCCAGCGGACACCTGGCGAGGCATGATGGGAGTTGGAGTCGACTGGACTGGCTGCACGCTAGCCACGGGTTTCTCCTCCACACAAGGCGGGGGACGCCTGAGGAGGGAGGGGAGAGTTGGGTCATCATCATCATCATCATCATCGACAAAGTAGTCCAGGTAAGAGATAAGAGATATAACTTTATTAATCCCGAAGGAAATTCTTGTGCCAGGTTGCACAGCAATACAGTAAAACAATAGAGAAATAAACAGAATAATACAAATAAACTAACAGATTTACAAATGTACAGTCCTAGTAGAATAAAAATATAGATGAAATATAAAATTATATAGGCAAGATAAGGTATTCAGTCTGTGAAAACAATTTGGCATAATTGAAGTGTAATACAACTGTGATGATAATAATAATAATAATAATAATAATAATAATAATAATAATGGTAAGAGGATGTATTAAGAATATTGCACATAATGTTAATGTAATGTAGGTAATGTAGAAGAGGTATTGCACATGACTTTAAGAATATTGCACACGATGATGAGAGGAGATGAGAGGTAGTATTGCAGGTAATATTTAGAGATAACATATTCATAATATATAATAATATAGCACATGATATTGAGAGTATTGCACATGATAGTAATATTAATATTGCACGTAATACTGAGAAAAATGCACATGATGTTGAAAGGTAATATTGCACATTATATTGCTGTGTTCATTGTCTTATATTTCAACTGTCCTTCCCACAGAGGGGGGAGGAGTTATAGAGTTTGATGGCCACAGGCAGAAAGGACCTCCTGTGGCATTCTGTGGTGCACCTCGGTAACCAGTGTGGCGTGCAGGGGATGGGAGGCGTTGTCCATAATACTGAGTAGTTTACTCAGCATCCTCCTCTCTGAGACCTCCACCAAAGACTCCAATTCCACTCCCAGGACAGAACCTGCTTTCCTGATCCCTGCTGCCCCAGCACACAACAGCGTAGAAGATGACGCTGGCCACCACAGAGTGATAGAACATCTGCAGCATGGTTTTGCAGACGTTGAAAGATCTGAGTCTCCATAGGAAATACAGGCGACTCTGACCTTTCTTATACACGGCCTCTGTGTTTTTAGTCCAGTCCATTTTATTGTCTATGTGATCACCCAGGTACTTATATTCCTCGACAATGTCCACCTCGGTCCCCCTGATGCTGACCGGTTTCAGGTGAGTCGGTTGCTTCCTGAAATCCACCACCAACTCCTTAGTCTTAGAGATGTTGAGTTGCAGGTGATTTAGTCCACACCACTCCACGAAACTGTCCACCACACTCCTGTACTCAGACGCCTGCCCCTTTCTGATACAGCCCACAATGGCAGAGTCATCCGAAAACTTCTGCAGGTGGCAGGACTGTGAGCTGTATCTGAAGTCTGAGGTGTAGAGTGTGAACAGGAAGGGAGACAGGACTGTCCCCTGAGGTGCTCCCGTGTTGCTCACTATAGTGTCCGAAATGTTGCTCTGCAGCATTCACATACTGTGGCCGACCTGTGAGGTCGTTAGTGTGGGCATCTCGCTGGAGGATGCTTAGTACTTAGCATTGCTTAGCATATTTTACGTTCTTAGATGTTTGTAATGCACTCAGAATGGCACGTCTGCTCTTATCCCAGCTATTATGCAGGCAACCTAGCATTTATGAAACTCTTTCTATTAGCCTTGCAACTATGAATGCTTGAAACCTGCTCTATTCTTATCTTTATGTACCACAGTGATATATTGCTGTCTCCTTCAACAAATGTACTTTTTGAAAGTCGCTTTGGAGAAAAGCGTCTGCCAAATGCCCTAAATGTAAATGTAAATGTAATGTTTACAATCTTTTGGATGTGAGTCAAACCCACCCTCGCCTCCAGGGCTGGGGGATAGTCTATTGGTTAGGATGACTCCTAGACCAAAGACACTGCATTCCAACCCCAATGCCTACAGTTAATCTGTGGGCATCCTTGGGGAAGATGCCCCCCAAAACCCCTACGTGCTCCTTAAAAAATAACACGCATCTAAAACTAAATTCACCGTATTTTGCTTTGGATAAAAGCGTCTGCTAGATGACAATTGTAAAATGGTACACTCTTCTGCTTTTTAAAATATGTATCTGTGACAATAATAATGTCAATTCTACAGGGTGGTAGGGAGGTGACTGACCAGTTCCTCTGGCTGAAGGCGGGTATGTTGGTGAGGCTCTGGTGGCTGGCGGGGTAGTAGTGGGCGTAGGAGGGCCGGGTGTACGGCACAGAGGCGCGCTTCTCCTCCTCGTAGCCCTTCCGCGCCGCCTTCTCCTCCGCAGCGCTCAACCTCATCTCCCGGCAGTCCATCAGCAGGGACTCGTGGGGGAATGGGGGCTGGGGGGGGGTGGGGTGGGGGAGAAGACAGAGTGAGTCAAAAGTGGTTTATAGATTTGCTTGTTTTTGTTGTGTGTGCGTGTGTGTGTGTGTGTTTCACGATGGTGGAGAGACTTGGAGATAAGTGTGTGTGTGTGTGTGTGTGTGTGTGTGTGTGTGTGTGTATAGAGTTTTGGAGCATATTTCTGCATCTCCCCTAGTTATGGATAGGTGTACAGATATAGAGAGGGTCCCGAGAAGTGTGTGTGTGTCACCACTTACAGGTGTGTGAGTGTGAGCGTGTGAGTGAGTGTGTGTGTCTCCACCTACCTTGGTGATGAGGTGGGGGTAGGTGTGCAGGACCTTTCGGAGCACCGCCTCCATGGAGTCCTGCGGGGGAAGCTGGAGGCGGGCCGGCTCCGGCTCCTCCTCCACAAAGTGGAGCAGCGACTCCACCTCCCTGCGGGTTAAGTTCAGCATGGGGTTCAGGTCGTCCACCACCCGGTCTAACCAGAGAGAGAGAGAGAGAGAGAGAGAGAGCGAGAGAGAGCGAGAGAGAGAGAGAGAGAGAGAGAGAGAGAGAGAGTCTTAAGTGAATTAGTTCCAGGTCTTTTAGGTCTGTAACACTAACACTTTAGCTTCAACTCAGGCTAAAGCATCCTTTGGATGGCAGTATCTCAGTAGGTCTTCCAACAGGAAGGTTGCTGGTTCAATCCCCGGGCTCCCCCTCTAGCTAAGTGTTGAGGTGTCCCTGAGCAAGACACCTAACCCTAACTGCTCCTGACGTGTTGGTTGTTACCTTGCATGGTTGACATCGCCGTCGGTGTATGAATGGGTGAATGTGAGGCAACTGTAAAGTGCTTTGGATAAAAGTGCTGATATAAACACAATTTACCATTTTGTAGTCTATCTGTATCTTTCTGTACGTGGTCTTACCAGACATGCTCTGCTTGGAGACCTGCCGGTCGTAGATCTTCTTCTCCAGGGTGTAGTCACACACCAGCCGGTAGATGTGGCAGGGCTTGCGCTGGCCGTATCGGTACACGCGGCACACGGCCTGGGCGTCGTGGCACGGGTTCCACGAGGCGTCGAACACCACCACACGGTTAGCGCCGATCAGGTTCACGCCGAGACAGCCCGCCCTGCCACCGCCATAGGAGGAGGAGTTTGAGCGTGTGGTTGCTTCAAGTTTATCCATTTTCTATTTATACTTCAACTGTAAATAATGACATGACTATCGTTTAAAAATTTTACTTTACACCTGGCCAGGGACTACAAACTAGCCTCCTGGCTAATCCCTGGCTAATTCTGGCATATTTACAATACTGTCTAATAATATGCACTGTCCCTGACAAATAAATTAATTAATGTACCATTTATTCAAATTATTATTATTTCTATATATATAAGGGGCAGGATAATATTTTTTAAATAAAAATAATAGCAATCATTAAAATAGTACTTTGCATTATGTCTTGCTGTTCACCAGAAACTGGTTAACCTTGAAGTTACGAAATGCTTGAAACTTGTTCTCTACAAAACTTGTCACCGCCAGTGATATGTTGTTATTTCACTGTCTTTGGATAAATTTACTCATTGTAAGTTGCTATGGGCAAAATTGTCTTAGGGCTAAATGCCCTAAATGTAAATGTATAATCTAGTGGTGTTTAGGCTGGTTGTTGGACGTCATCATGAAGGTGTTCCCATTTGACTGTATTCAGCTGTGTGAGCAACCTGGTGGAGAGCAGGAAGACCCAGGCTGAAGTGTTGGAAGGGTCATTGAACTGGTTGATCAGCCGCTCCCTCTCTGACGCGGCTGTGCTGCCGTCCAACCCTGCAACACACACACACACACACACACACACACACACACACACACACACACACACACACACACACACACACACACACACACACACACACACACACACACACACACACACACACGGTTACCATGTGCTACAGCGTTTGGCCACTAGAGGGAGCTCTAGACAAACAGCCAAATCTGAAGGAATCCCAGTTGTGCACAGACTGAATGTACTGATGGAAATAAAGGACATAGTACAGAGAGACTGTACAAGTACTGTTACTTACTGCAGTAGTTGAGGTTGCGAACCCAGTTCTGATTGGTTCCCTCCGATCCGGAGGATTTGGGAGAGGGGGGGACGGGTCTCTTGGCCAGGAACTCCTCAATCACCGTGAGAGTGGACAAACTCTGACTGCAGAAGAAGAAAGAACAGGAACGTGTTGCTTAATGACAAGGGTCTCAGAGTTACAACACATTCAAATTGAGTGTTAATGTCATATTCAGTTAAAGGTTGTTTTGTATGTTGTGGATGTATTATTGAATTCATTGTACTGGGAGAGTGGTACCTGAAGACGAGGATCTTGTCTCCCTTCCTGACGCTCTCCTCGATCAGCTGGAAGAGGACCACCATCTTGGCAGAGTTCTCCAGGAGCCCTGGATCGTAGTCGGCCATGATGTCCTTCGCCTGAGAAGGGCGGGAGAGAGAGAGAGAGAGAGAGAGAGAGAGAGAGAGAGAGAGAGAGAGAGAGAGAGACGTTTACTGACAACCGTTAAGTTCACTTTTTTGTGCAATATCAAATATACAAGTAAGGATAATACTGGGCTAATTGAATCCAACCAGACACACAATGAATACACAATGAATATAGTTTCACATATCTTACTTTAATTAATCTCTTTTGACAGAAAGTTAATATATCCTCCCTTCTACCTAATTAACAGTAATTTATATGGATAGGAATGTGCTTGAACTCCTCCAGTGAATCACAGCGAAATAATAAAAGACAATTTAGTCAAATGTGTGTGTGGCTCGCCGTCTGCCGCTGTCAGTTTTGTTTGTGCTTGTGCTGTTTCTGTCGCTTGTCACTAACCAAGTCGACTCTCTACTGGTATATGATCGCAAAGCACTCCTGAATATCCGATTTGCTATTGAAAATTCGGTGCATTTTGACGTTGGTTGAACAGAATGGACAGAATGCTTTCTTTCCCCCACTCCTATCGGATATACCTGCTCACCTCTACCGCGCCCCGGCTCCACCCGCCCGGGGGAAGCGCCACAAACGCCGCGGTAAACGCAGCGGATTGCTGGTGAAACTGTAGGCCCGTCTAGTTCTGTCTTCTGGAACTACTCATCGGTTTCCCTATGGCTTGTTGGCTGGACACGGATTGTTACATCACCGCTTTGTCTCCTGCCGCTCCTTGGATCCTGTTGGCAGCTGGCTGGTACCTGTTGTCGGCACGGATGGGGAGATCCAGCTCCCCCGCCGCTGCTCACCCTGTCTCCGCAGAGGTGGGGTGAATCTCCGGAGCCTCCGCCCGCTGAGACGGGTTTCCCGGACGGCAAACGTTAGTGTCCCTGGCCCACGCCTACCAGGATAGGCATGGGCCCACGCCTACCAGGATAGCTCTGGTCAACGCTAGATCGGTAGCGAATAAGACTTTCATAGTGAGGGACTTTTGTACCTCCCGTGGACTGGACTTCTTGTGTATCACAGAGACGTGGTTACGTGTTGGTGAGTCAAGCCCTCTTTCTGAACTTTTACCGCTTGATTGTTCATATTTTAACACGCCGAGAACCACTGGTCGGGGAGGAGGAGTTCTGACCCTGTATAAGACCTGCTTTGACTGTAAGCAACTCCCAGCTGGCTCCTTCTCCAGCTTTGAACTGAACATGTTTGAGTTGGATCGCTCTCACCCAGTTCTGTGCGCTGTCATCTACCGTCCTCCTAAATACAACAAGGACTTTATCAATGACTTTTCCGAGTTCTTGGCTGGCATAATGCCAAAATATGAACGGTTTTAATCCTTGGTGACTGAAACGTTCACGTCAGTTGTCGTCTGGGCCCCTTCTTTTCGCTCTCTATCTGCTCCCCTTAGGCCCTATTATTAAAAAACATGGCATCTCGTTCCATTTCTATGCAGATGATTCCCAAATATACCTGCCTCTGAAACGCAACAACCCAAACTCCCTTAGAGCCCTGCTAGAGTGCCTCAGGGATATCAAAGCTTGGCTGGCTTTGAATTTTTAGAATTTCAACGACAGCAAAACTGAGGTCATTTTGTTTTTTAAATGTGCTATATAAATAAAGTTGGATTGGATTGGATTGGAAATAACTAGTCTCTGTTGCCAGGCAACTCAAAGTTTAGTTTTGTGCAAAATTAAATATATATTTCATCTCACGCTCATGTCAAGCGATGCCCAGCATGGAAAGTTCAGGAGGTAAAATTTAAAAGGTGAAGCAATCGATCGTGTTGACAAAAAACTCATATCCACGTACCCATTCGTAGGTGATAACCTGATTGGCCTTCTCCTGCAGCTGGTTGAGACTCAGCCCTCCAATGGGGTTGGGGCTCTCCAGGGCCTTGGTCTTGGGATTGGCTGGGTTCTGGCAGCGGGCCGACGCCATGTCGTCCAGG
>PIJE02000172.1:341500-354503 GCA_002895965.2 Coryphaenoides rupestris | reverse complement strand
CGAACGCAGTGGCCTATGAGGGGTCACCATATACGTGGGGTCTACCATATATCTGATGTCTCTCTAAGTTCCAGATGTGACCGAGAACCAACTGCCAACTGTTGTTGTTTTCCTTGTACATCTTTGCCTCTCACGCTGTCTCAAGAGCTTGAGTGAACTCCTGGTTAGCACCTACACAAGACCGAACCAGACTTGAACCAAAGCAGAATCTGGAGAAAAAAACCAAGTTAGACCCAGAAGGAAGCAGCAGCCACACTGTAAAGGGTAATTATACAATAAGCGGGGACTTCACACCACTCTCAGACACTTCCAAAAAGTAGGAAACGGTGGAGAGACAGAGCGACAGACAGACAGACAGAGACAGAAAGAGAAACAGAGACACACACACACACACACACACACACACTGGACAGGGACTTATTTTGTTGCTGTTATTTCAGAAGAGGCCTTATGCAATGTGTGTTCCAGCTGCATTAATGCCCTTGTGTGACATCCATACATAACTAGGTCACCAGGCAGCAGTCTCATACCTGTGCGCACACACACACACACACGCACACATGCACACAGAGACAGACAGACAGACAGACAGACAGACAGACATCTAAAAGGTACCCACAGGGACATAGACAAGACAACTAGCCACTCACCCATTAGTGTGTGCTTGGGGTTATGTTGCGTCTCTCTCTCCACCTCCCTCTCTCTCTCTTTCTCTCTCTCTCTCTACCTCCCCCCCCCCTCTCTCTCTCTCTCGCTCTCTCTCTCCCTCTCTTTCTCAGCGCAATTACAAAACAATGGCGTCGCTGAAAGCTGCTGCTGGCTGCCGAGTGTAGAAGACTCCCGCCTCTCCCCCTCTCCCTCCCTGCCATCCCGGTCCCGAGCCTTGCCTATAGTCCCGCCTCCTCGCCTCCTTTCCCCTCAATACTCTGGCCAACCGACAGCAGAATCACTATCACTAAGCCCCGCCCCGAGTGTAAATGCAATTGATTTTTTCAAAGTCTTTTTGAATTGAAATTGCGTGAGAGAGAGAGATCCCAAGGTTGGAGAAGAATGTTCCAGGGTGAGGGTATATATCATATAAATATTCATATAAATATGATTAATGGGGAAACCGTGCCCGGCACGGTACCTGAGAATATCTGACCCACATTGGAGCTGGGCTTGAACACAGCAGCACAAGGCGTTCTGAAGCACAAGACATGTTCGCATGTTGGTGATTAATTGCATGTAAAGAGAAAAAAAAGGACAGACTTGTGCAGTTCTGTGCAAATTTAGAGAAGAGAGATAGAGATAGAAAGATGGAAAGGGAGAGATAGAGAGGGTGAGCAATATATACTGAGAGAGGGAGAGGGATGGAGAAAGCAGATATGGAGAGGGCGAGAGAGGGGGTGTGAGAGAGAAAGGGAGTGAAAGAGGTAACAGAGGGAGAGAGAAATAGAAAGCGAGGGGGAGAGAAAAGGAGAGAGAGAGAGAGATAGAGGGATGGAGAAGTGGACAAACCGTTGGCACCGGCTGCATAAGGTCCCGCTGTAAACACCAGACCGGCTTGTGAATCCTGGAAAAACACACGGCCAGTACGAAATAGTATAAAAAAAACTCGCATTATTTATGCATCCATGAATGAGTCTTTAAATTACCTTTAAATTAGCATAATAGGGCCCCTTTAAGTGCACTGTGGAGGTATGTATGCATGCATGTGTGTGTGTCCTGTGCAGGCGTGTGCGTGGATGATAGAGGCAAATACGGAAGCTTTGACTGGACAAACAGGTCCGCTTCAATCAAGTCGATGAACCAAACTCGACTGAATTCTCCACACAGAATAGCCAAAAACCCCACGAACTTCATCATCACACTGAATACGATGATTGTTTATTTGAGATCACAGCATGTGCAAGGGAAGTCATGTCAGCAGACCAACGAAACCAACAGTCTCACTCCCGACTCGTCACATATGGATGGTTGGGCAGGACACCACCACTACCCTGCTGGTTTTAAAATGACACTAAAGGGATAACTACTCTGCTCGTTGAAAAATGTTGCTAAAAGGGTCCCCAACTCGTCACATATGGCCGCTTGGTCAGTGTCCTGCCCAAGCGTGTCCATGATGAGTTGGGAGAATGTGTCTATAAAACCCTCCCAGTAAGACAATAGAGGCCTCTCTCTCTCTTTGTCTTTCTCTCTGTCTCTCGCTCTTCCTCTCTCTCTCTGTCTGTCTCTCTCTCTCTCTTATGAATCATTCTGAGAACCAGCTGGTTGTACTTTTGCACCTCCCACATCTCAGTCTGTTCAGCTTCATCAGTTCAAATACACACACGCACACATGCACAAAACACACACACACACACACACGTGACAGACACACCATCACGCACGACACGAACAAAACACACACACACACGGACAGACACACACACGCACACATGCACAAAGACACACACAACACACACAACGGACAGACACACACACGCACACACGACCAAAACACACACACACACGGACAGACACACACACGCACACACGAACAAAACACACACACACACACGGACAGACACACACAACGCACGGGTGCACACACACACACACAACGCACACACACATCACACACACACACACAGACAGACACACCATCACAAACACCGACAGACACATACAGGGACAGACACACACACACACACACACACACACACACACACACACACAGGGACAGACACACACACACACACAGACAGACACACACACACACACACAGACACACAATTAAATGGCTAAATAATGTATATCATACACGCATTGTACTAGTGTTTGAGTAGAAAAGTATGAAGTTGCTCCGTGATGACCAGAGTGATGACATCACCGTGTGTGTGTGTCACCTGGTCACATGTAACAGACTGTCCTGTGTTGCCCAAGGAGTACACAAAATGTAAAAGTACACATTTTGTGTCGGAAAACAAAATGTCCCCGCTGGCTGGCTGCTGTTGTTCTGTGGTTACGTGAGCTCAGAGTGACGCTGATGATATTGTGTGGCTAAACCACCAGATAATTAACACCCTCGCTCACTCTGCTGCGAGTGTGTGTGTGTTTCTGTGTATGTGTGTGTGTGTGTGTGTGTGTGTGTGTGTGTCTGTGTATGTGTGTGTGTGTGTGTGTGTGTGTGTGTGTCTGTGTATGTATGTGTGTGTGTGTTTCTGAAAGATGTGACAAAATCTTATACAAGCTCCTGCCGAGCTGTCGAGGGCTGTTCCACCTCCCGCCTGCCCTTTCAGTCACACACACACACACACACACACACACACACACACACACACACACACACACACACACACACACAGATCATACGTTCCCTTTCCAGAGCCTAGATGGTTTCCTCTGATGCATATGACACAGGAAGATGTTGGAGGTTTATTGGGGAGTTGGCAAGCCATTAAAGTCAGAGCAGGATTGCAGTCAAATAGTTGGGTTTTTTTTGCTTAGGAAGGCTCCTAACTGAGGCAAATGACCCGGAAGTAAGTAAGTGGCAGCCATGATAAGAGTTGGTTGAATTCTCTAAATGCTTAGGAAAGGTCGGCATAACCTCCGCCGTCGCACAATGACACATCTGAGTGGAAGAGGCGTCAAATTCTTCTTCCTTCTGCACATCTTTCCTTGACCTCATGATGTTTTGCATCGAGGTTAAGGAAGAGTGGTTAGGTGTTACACTCCGTTCTCTCCCTGAGAGTGTGTGTGTGTGTGTGTGTGTGTGTGTGTGTGTGTGTGTGTGTGTGTGTGTGTGTGTGGTGACGGCTGCTGGTTTATCCTGTGTGCCAGTGAATATTCAACTGCACCACAGTTGTGCATCCTCACCTAGCCCCAAAACCTCAATCAACCAGGTGAGAGGCTGCTTACGAACCAGTCACCAACCACACACACACACACACACACACACACACACACACACACACACACACACACACACACACACACACACACACACACACACAGAATCACAGAGAACATAGAAAAACAACATGAAAAATAGAGACAAAGTAAAAGGGGTATAAAAAAAAGGGAGGGAGAGAGAGATAGACAGTAGGAATGAATGGAGGGGCCGGTGATTGAAGTGGGATGAGCCAGGTGTGTGTGGGGGGGATGCAGACTGTCCCTCACCCCCCCCCCCCCCGCCCCCCATAAGAGAGAGTCGGCATCTGGTGGTGGTTGCCGTGGCAACTGGAGGTAAAGGCGCAGGACTCGCTCATGGGGGTGACATCAAGGTGTCACTGGAGGGACACACAGCGAGAGATAAAGAGACAGAGAGACACAGAGAGAGAGAGACAGGGAGAGAGACAGAGAGAGAGATGAAAAGACAAAATGAAAGAGAGAAAACCAAATAGGCCAATTACGGTTTTTTTGTGTGACACATTTATGACATAAGTTTGGACAACTTTAGTACACCTCTTTCAGTACATAGTGCATGCGCAGTGCACAGTGCTTGTGTATGTGTGGCCAAGCCCGTGCACGTGTGTGTGTGTGTGTGTGTGTGTGTGTGTGTGTGTACCACTCAAGTTCAAGTTCAAGTTCAAGTATTTTTATTGTAACTTCACAATTTACACGTGAGTATAAACAGTGAGTTAAAAACTTTTTGTGCAAAACGCCCGACAGCCGACAGTAATTATAAAGAATACAAAATAGAGTAAAACTACAAAATAGAAAATAGAACTATAAATAGAATTCTATATAAAATACGTAAATGAAATCTAAAATGAAATGGAATATACAGTAAAATATCCATACACATATAAATCGATGTACTAAAATATACATTGTTATATGCTGTATGCTGACATTCACAGAATGTCACGGGATACCTTCCCAGACAGTCGACACAACACTAGCACCAGCAGTTGGCACCAGGACTAGCACTAACACCAGTACTAGCACCAGGACTAGCAGTAACACTAGCACCAGGACCAGCACTAGCAGTAACACCAGCACAGCACTAGCACCAACACTTAGCACTAGCATTTAGACATTGATGCCGAACTTGTTCAGCAGCCTGATGGCCTGACTGTGGAAGCTGTCTCTGAATCTGCTCGTCACTTGATACTGCGGTATCGCCTGCCTGACGGTAGGAGTGTGTACAGTTCGTGGCTGGGGTGGTTATTGTCTTTAATAATCCGTTTGGCCTTGGCCACGCACCGCCTGGTGTATATATCCAGGAGGGAGGGAAGCTCACCTCCAACGATGTACTGGGCCGTCCGCACCACCCTCTGTAGTGTTTTACGCTCCAGTGCGGTGCAGTTCCCGTACCAGTACAGTACTGTACAGTACTCGTACTGTTCGCGTACTGTATGACCTCACACAGTGGCGAGTGTGACATACCCAGAAGACAGACTGGGCCTGAGAGATACAACATGCCTGTGTCTGTCTGTGTCTGTCTGTCTGTGTGTCTGTTTGTCCAGACAGACAGCGAGCTCAACAAACAGAGAGACAGAAAGCTCAACAGAGAGGCAGTGAGCTCAACAGAGAGACAGTGAGCTCAACAGAGAGACAGTGAGCTGGACAAACAGAGAGACAGTGAGCTGGACAAACAGAGAGACAGTGAGCTCAACAGAGAGACAGTGAGCTCAACAGAGAGACAGTGAGCTCAACAGAGAGACATTGAGCTGGAGAAACAGAGGCAGTGAGCTCAACAGAGAGACAGTAAGCTGGACAAACAGAAAGACAGTGAGCTCAACAGAGAGACAGTGAGCTCAACAGAGAGACAGTGAGCTAGACAGAGAGACAGTGAGCTAGACAGAGAGACGGTGAGCTCAACAGAGAGACAGTGAGCTCAACAGAGAGACAGTGAGCTCAACAGAGAGACAATGAGCTCAACAGAGAGACAGTGAGCTGGACAGAGAGACTGAGCTCAACAGAGAGACAGTGAGCTCAACAGAGAGAGAGTGAGCTGGACAAACAGAGAGACAGTGAGCTCTATGGAGAGACAGTGAGCTGGAGAGAGAGACAGTGAGCTCAACAGAGAGACAGTGAGCTGGACAAACAGAGAGACAGTGAGCTCAATGGAGAGACAGTGAGCTGGAGAGAGAGACAATGAGCTTAACAGAGAGACAGTGAGCTCAACAGAGAGACAGTGAGCTCAATGGAGAGACAGTGAGCTGGAGAGAGAGACAATGAGCTCAACAGAGAGACAGTGAGCTCAACAGAGAGAGAGTGAGCTGGACAAACAGAGAGACAGTGAGCTCAATGGAGAGACAGTGAGCTGGAGAGAGAGTCAGTGAGCTCAACAGAGAGACAGTGAGCTGGACAAATAGAGACAGTGAGCTCAATGGAGAGACAGTGAGCTAAACAGAGAGACAGTGAGCTCAACAGAGGGACAGTGAGCTCAATTGAGAGACAGTGAGCTGGACAAACAGAGAGGCAGTGAGCTCAACGGAGAGACAGTGAGCTGGACAAACAGAGAGACAGTGAGCTCAATGGAGAGACAGTGAGCTGCTAGTTTATCGTTTTCACATTTGACAATATTTCACGCATTATGAACGGTGGATCCAGCGTCAACATTACGCGACTCACTGACACTTGTATGCATTTAAAACGGTGTTTCCTGTTGGCACGTTTTCCCACTACACTGTTCTCTTTGCCAGCATCGTCTGCGCCCATGCACACAATGAAAGCACATAATGTATACAGTCTCTTATATCTCCTGTGCAGACCACTTTATTGCAGACCACTATGATGTCAAGGATTACTTTCAGAAATATGTTTTCCCTATCGTGTGTGTGTGTGTGTTTCAGGTGTTTCGTGCATGAGACAGTCAGCTCAACAGAGAGCTCTCTGTCTGTCTGTCTGTCGGTTTGTCTGTCTGTCTGTCAGTTTGTCTAGCTCCCTGTGTCCATCTCTGCCGGTTTGAAAGGTGATGTGTCTGAGATGGCGGGTGGAAAGAACGCGACCGCGCTGGCTGTTGGAAATGGTAAGAGGCAAACAAAGGCGAACATTTGAGCTTTGTTAAAACACTGCGGTTTTGGGGCTCATTTGTTGTGTCCGTCCTCCACAGACACGCATACGCAACCATGCGCCCACACGCGCACACACACACCCTTCCCAACTATGTATCTAGTCTGAGACTCTGATTCATTGGGTTACATAACACAAAATTGGCAAAAGTGGGAGAGAGAGAGAGAGGAGAGAGAGAGAGAGAGAGAGAGAGAGAGGAGCAGAGAGAGAGAGAGAGAGAGAGAGAGAGAGAGAGAGAGAGAGAGAGAGAGAGAGAGAGAGAGAGAGAGAGAGAATTCAGTGATTTGAGAAAAACGTGTGCATTTATCTGCTTCATATTCCAATTTTCCAATTTTAATAGGGAAAATGAACACACACACACACACACACACACACACACACACACACACACACACACACACACACACACACACACACACACACACACACACACACACAGAGGACTTTCAGCCAGATGAGTCCACCGGCAGGTTGAACATCACAGAACCCCCTCTCACATTACGCTGCATCCTGAAGGGCTGCTCAAAACAAACCGTTTCACACTCACAACACACTCACACCCAAGCAGCAGCGTCAGATATCAATTGATATCTGACCCTCCACACACACACACACACACACACACACACACACAGAATGTGCCGTACTATAATACTCTCTCTACATCAGAACATACCATAATACTCTCTCTACATCAGAACATACCATAATACTCTCTCTACATCAGAACATACCATAATACTCTCTCTACATCAGAACATACCATAATACTCTCTCTCTACCTCAGAACATACCATAATACTCTCTCTACATCAGAACATACCATAATACTCTCTCTACATCAGAACATACCATAATACTCTCTCTCTACCTCAGAACATACCATAATACTCTCTCTACCTCAGAACATACCATAATACTCTCTCTCTACCTCAGAACATACCATAATACTCTCTCTACATCAGAACATACCATAATACTCTCTCTACCTCAGAACATACCATAATACTCTCTCTACCTCAGAACATACCATAATACTCTCTCTACATCAGAACATACCATAATACTCTCTCTCTACATCAGAACATACCATAATACTCTCTCTACATCAGAACATACCATAATACTCTCTCTCTACCTCAGAACATACCATAATACTCTCTCTACATCAGAACATACCATAATACTCTCTCTCTACCTCAGAACATACCATAATACTCTCTCTACATCAGAACATACCATAATACTCTCTCTACCTCAGAACATACCATAATACTCTCTCTCTACATCAGAACATACCATAATACTCTCTCTACATCAGAACATACCATAATACTCTCTCTCTACCTCAGAACATACCATAATACTCTCTCTACATCAGAACATACCATAATACTCTCTCTCTACATCAGAACATACCATAATACTCTCTCTCTACCTCAGAACATACCATAATACTCTCTCTACATCAGAACATACCATAATACTCTCTCTACATCAGAACATACCATAATACTCTCTCTACATCAGAACATACCATAATACTCTCTCTACATCAGAACATACCATAATACTCTCTCTCTACATCAGAACATACCATAATACTCTCTCTACATCAGAACATACCATAATACTCTCTCTACATCAGAACATACCATAATACTCTCTCTACATCAGAACATACCATAATACTCTCTCTACATCAGAACATACCATAATACTCTCTCTACATCAGAACATACCATAATACTCTCTCTCTACCTCAGAACATACCATAATACTCTCTCTACCTCAGAACATACCATAATACTCTCTCTCTACCTCAGAACATACCATAATACTCTCTCTACCTCAGAACATACCATAATACTCTCTCTCTACCTCAGAACATACCATAATACTCTCTCTACCTCAGAACATACCATAATACTCTCTCTACATCAGAACATACCATAATACATACACACACACACCCTCGCAGACAGTCACCAGGTGTCCCTTCGTCTTGGCTCCCAGTTCTTGGTCTCCCTCCTCCTCCTCTCCTCCTCTCCTCCTCCTCCTCCTCCTCCTCCTCCTCCTCTCTTCTGGTCGTGCTCCTGGCTGGCAGACATGTTGTCCTAGAATTACCACTGCATGGTCACACCATGGGCACCTGCACACACACACACACACACGCGCACACACACACACACACACACGCACACACACACACACACACACACACGCACTGGAACCCAACACCTACCTGCACATTTGACCACCGAACTGCCCGGTTGTTGAGGCTCTTTGTGGTGTCCACTCAAGAGTCAAACAAACACAATTGTTGATTAATTCATCGAAACAAATGATGATGATGATCAAAATTATCCAAAATTAATCAAAATATAATGATCATATAGATAAAGAATGTCCTTTCATTTTTAATATGATGATCCGAAACTAAAACAGAACTAAATAAGTGGCAAATAAATAGCTAGTCATAGAAAAGTCAGGAGCATAGAACTCGGCTGGAACAAACACTCAAAATGAACACAGCAGTGGCACACACACACACACACACACACACACACACAAACACACACACACACACACACACGCACACACACGCACACACACACACACACACACACACACACACACTGGGGTGCTTCAGCTGGCCAACGACACGGAGAGCACAACAAGTCCCAGACTGCTGTAAATCTGTCATGCTCTCTCGTCAAAGAACAACATATGCACAACACCACAACCCCCCCCCCCCCCCCCCACACACCACACACCACACACACACACACACACACACACAGAGCTGTCCGAAGCATTCATTCACACGATGAATTCTCATCGTTAAGTTTAAAGTAACTTTAACGCCAACAATGGCAAAACTTAAAATGTGAGCATATTTTTAGTTTGTTGACACCCCACACACATGCTGGCTTGGGCAATAATGGTTTCTGTGTGTGTGGTGTGTGTGTGTGTGTGTGTGTGAACATCCGCTTCTCTCTGTAATTTAAACCAGGGGGTTTGTGGGTGGATAGCTGTCGGCTCCATCGGTACCGTCATGGCACCTCTCAGTGTTCACTGTGTGGACCTGCATTCACTGCTGTGCGAGCGTGGCTTGCATAACCTCATGCACACACTCATGTTCGCACACACACACACACACTACACACACACAACACACATATACATACATGCAGACGCACACAACACACACACACTTATGTAATGGCTCCGTCTAGCCTGGTCGACGGGTTGAGCAGTCCTTCTGACTGAATTATACTGAATGGATACGGAACATCAAGATGTCCCTTTGTGGCTGCGGTGTCAAGCCAGCCAGCAATCCAATGACGATTATTAGCTTAAAAATGAAATAATACTGCAATAATACACTTATTAAATAATGGGTGCTGAACAACACTTGTTATGAGTCATTCATGCACCTTGAACCGAACTTCACACTTCAAAATGTCAAGTTCTATTTAAAGTGTTTTTTACGATAAGAAAAAATAAGGTAATCCTTTATTAACCCATCAGCGGGGGAAATGCGCAGTGTTGGCATCTGTGCATTACCATCCGAGATAGGAATCGCTTTTTCCAATCAAACTTGCTTGGGGATTAAATCCTTACATAACATACAGGTGTGACCTCCTATTTCAAGGCAGAATTATTTTATATATAGACGTTATGTCATAGACCTGCGGGGAAGCTTTCCCAGCAAAGAGTGCGTAGAAGAAGCAAATTTTGCATTGAAAAATATTCTGTTACTCAACACTGCGCTTTAATATTCTTTTAAACACTCACCACTTTTGCATTCATTCATTCATTTATTCATTTATCGTGTCACTAATATACGCTTGTCCAAACCAAAGCACATTCACAAGTAGGCCCAATAATGAGATCAATCAAGGCATGAGGCGGGCGATAGTGACTAGCGACCACTTCGGCTATATCGAGTACAAATTGTAGGTGCGGAGGACGACGCAGAGCTATTTAAATGGACTGTATATTACATTAACAGCGAGTAAAAAGTCAGGCATAACAAACAACAGACAAGACCAAGAGAGGAGAGTCCGAGAGAAAAAGAGGAAGAAAACGTATGAAGGAGAGAGGAGGTGAGAGAAAAAAATCTAAAATAAAGAGCAGACAGCAGACATATTGAGGTGGTGAGTGTTGTGTGTGTGTGTGTGTGTGGTGTGTGTGTGTGTGTCTGTGTGTGTTTGTGTGTCTTGGTGGTGGAGGAGTCCATGACGCTGATTGTGGTTGACCTTAAATTTTAATTGCCCACTCTGATGATATCAGTGTATATACAGTATATATCACACTCAGGGGCTGAATACTTGACAAATGCCAGCACTCTGTCACACTTTCATTATATGACATTATGTCACCGTCGCCTTGGAGACACTCGTTTTCACATAGGAGGGAGAGAGAAAGAGAGCGTGAGAGAGAGAGGTTAGCTCGTTTAAATAAGGCCACTATTGGCCAGATGACTGCAAGCAAAGTTACACAATGATTAAAAGAAGGACATCACACACAAAGAGGTGCACAAACAAACACTCACACACACAAGTTTCCTTATGCAAGAACTTATGCAGTAGGGTTGAAATACACAACAGTATGTTCCAGAACATACACACACACACACACACACAGGCACTAATGCGCACACACACACACACACACACACACACACACACACCATTTACTAACATGCACTGGCAGCACACACACGTACACACACACGTACACACACACGTACACACACGTACACACACACACACACACACCATTTACTAACGGTGGGAGTGTGTGGGTTTGGTAGCTGGCTTAATTGGCCTCACCTGGCCCAGTTAGATTCTGGTGGGTTGGGGGGGTGGGGCTACAGCCTCACCTGGCCCAGTTAAGAGTCTGGGGGGGGGGTGGGGCTACAACCTCACCTGGCTCATTTAGTCTGGGGGGGGGAGTGGGGGGGGCTGCACGCCTGTGGTGCATTGGCTAATCGGTGCACCACAGGTTAAGTCAGCCACCAGCACACACACTCGAGGAAGTGCTGGCTGTGAACCATCGGCTCCATGTCATATTATCAAACCTTTTACAATAAAGCAGACTTTTCAACACCACTCTGCCTGTGTCCTTGGAGGAGCACCGAACTAAGCCACTTCATGTGACATTGTGGCAGCAGCCTTCCTATGCTAACATTCAGGCCACTTCCTAGACAAAGATGGCCACCTGACAACACACACACATTCATTTTCTGAGTTCAGTACAAAGTCGGGAGCTTTTAAAAGGTACGTGAACAGTATGTTCGAGGACACACACGCACGTCACATAACTGAAATAGTCTACCGTTTCAATTGTATGCCATTTTTATTGTATATATACAGTACATACCTACACATAATACAAACCTTAACATGCACGGACAGTGAACACAGTGTCCCAGACTAATGAGTTGCAGTTAATATCAGAAGCCATTCTTAGATGTATGAAGTATTACTGCATCAGATAATTACTATGATCAATATTAAAACATCTGGGCATGGACCCCGCCAGACTACATCTGGACATGGACCCGGTCCGACCACATCTGAGCATGGACCCGGTCCGACCACATCTGGGCTTGGACCCGGTCCGACCACACCTGGGCATGGACCCAGGTCCGACCACATCTGCAGGAGCATGGACCCAATCTAGACCACATCTGGGCATGGACCCGGTCAGACAACATCTGGGCATGGAGCATGGACCCAGGTCAGACATATCTGGGCATGGACACGGTCAGACCACATCTGGGCATGGACCCGGTCTGACCACAACTGGCATGGCATGGACCCAGTCAGACCATATCTGGGCATAGACCCGGTCAGACAACATCTGGGCATGGACCCGGTCAGACCACATCTGGGCATGGACCCGGTCAGACCACATCTGGGCATGGACCCGGTCAGACCACATCTGGGCATGGACCCGGTCAGACTACATCTGGGCATGGAGCATGGACCTGGTCAAATCATAT
>PIJE02000172.1:319000-336500 GCA_002895965.2 Coryphaenoides rupestris | reverse complement strand
GGCAAGCAAGCAAGCAAGCCAAGCAAGCAACAAGCAAGCAAGCAACAAGCAGCAAGCAACAAGCAAGCAAGCAACAAGCAAGCAAGCAACAAGCAAGCAAGCAACAAGCAAGCAAGCAACAAGCAAGCAAGCAACAAGCAAGCAAGCAACAAGCAAGCAAGCAACAAGCAAGCAGGCTGGAGACGGGTTACGAAAAATTAGAAAAACGTAAGGTATAATCTTTTTTTGTATTATCTTGTTTGAATATGTTTGTGTGAAATATAGAATCATAGGTTATTTTTTAATTAGACTGTGCCTCATTGATCACATAATAATATCAGATTGTTGCTAGCTCTGGTGTGATTTTATACTGTTCATTTATGTTATACCTGCAAATATGCTCCAGGCTAGATTCCTGGCTGACTGCCTTTAATATAAACTTCTGATATTAGCTAAGTTTAAACCATTCTTAAACTGTCACTTGTGCTTGTGTGTGCTCAACATTCTTTTGAAAGAACTTTGTCAGCAGTTGTTTTCCGTCACTCTGCCTTCCTTCCCTTTCCTTTCTCTCTGGTTCCCTGGCTTCACTTGTTCTGGGACAGCCTCCTCCACCACTCAGACACTGGGCGTCTCTCTCCTCTCACTCTCTCTCTGAGACGAGTGCAGGAGGGCGGACTAAACCATGTTGCACATTTTGTAAGGGGTGACAGGGGCCCTCCAGAATTTTTTTTATTCTTTTGACACAAATGTCAGTCCTATCAACCAATTTATTTGCCAATTTAATGCAGTAATGACACTAATTATGTAGAAAAGAAAATCTAAATAAAAACAAACGTTTAATTTCAGGATTTCGGGGCCCCTGGGTAGTCAGTCCCACATCCCCCCCCCCCACAGTTGCATCATCTGACTGTTTCATGTTCTCCAGCAATAGTAGATTTCGTTTTTTCCGTGCCCAGGTAGTTTTGGCTATTATTAGTTTGTTTATTAAAAATCATTGAGGTTCATTCGGCTGCCTGTTTGGGTCCTTGTTGAGATGTTGTGGATGTATTCATCTTGTGGGCCGGTAACTTTCCACTCTGCCGTTAGGCCTACGTGACTATTTAGCTTCACTCTTATCTATTGGCCCTGGGAGGCCTCTGAGATGCACTCTCTGTCGACGTGCTGTCCCTGCTTCCTAGGCTGGCTGTCTGGGAGGTGGGGACGGTTGCATCTCCACGTGAGGCCATGGTGTCCCTGCCTCCCAGGTCAACTGTCTGTCTGTTCAATTCCACTTGAGGCCCTGGTGTCCTTGCTTCTTGGGCTGGCTGCCTGGGAGATAGGGACGGATGCGTCTCCGTGTGGAGCCATATCTCTGATTACGTCTTTTCTCCCATCCCAAACTGTATATATGCTCTATGTATCTGAATAAACTTTGAATCATTCCGGGTGATGCTGCCTCGTGTCACAGTGATTCCCGGGCTCGCTGCTTTGCTACAGACAATCCAGAACCTGAGCCCTGAGCCTGAACCTGAACTTCAGCCACAGTAGATGACCGCTCAAAAACCGCGCATAACAGTCCTCTACTTTACCACACCACCCGGATATATGACAAACGGGTTGGGTTTTTATTAGTTATTTTACGTATGGTAACCCTGTAAGGAGTCTGGATGTTTATTTGATGGTACGTTTTTAATGGGGATTGGCCTTTCAGTCGTCAACTTATAGGGCAGTAGAAAATACTGCCGACTGATGGCGCCAGATGTCCAATCATATTGCTGTGTTCTCTTGGACCCTAGAGCCTAAATTCACAGTTTTCAGTAGGTACTGCAAAGGTGGCAGGTAGTATTTGACAACCCAACACAAATATAATCTGAAAAAAACAACCACATAAAAGTAACGAATGGAGATGAGAAGATAAATAACTGACGTATTAAGTCATTTTCTATAGGTCTAATGTAGTTCATAATTGTTAAAAATAAATTACTAAATCAAAATATGGAACGATTCACGATTGTGCGTATCGTATTTTATCGAAGGAGGCATATATTAATCGTCTTTCCTTTTACAGTCAAAACCTGTGTCGTGAACGAGTAATGAGTGATAGTAGTGATATCTACATGAGTTATAATGTAGCAATGTCCACCCCAATGAAGTAACATACTAGGTTATCTATTGAAAATGAAATGTTTATTTCATTAACAAACTTCACAACATCCATGAGGATATGATACAAAAACAGGATCTATAAATAATCCCGAGCCCATGTTTATAAATATGGCCTAAAACCATAACCACGGCTTACAACCATAACTGGCATTCCTCTCTATCATACTTCAAGTGCTTTTCCACCTTATGGCAGCACACAGTCTATTTTATAGTAGGTGTAGAGTTGCGTGTATATTTATAATCATTTCCACAATTAAATATTTCATTTTCATCACCCTATTGTATCAGGCAATAAGTACTTAATAAGTACAAATAAATGGCGTACCTAAATGTTGTCCGACAATGTTAAACCTCACACTGAGCGAGCCAAGAAATGCATTCAGCTACAAGGTTTGAACACGTTGTGTGAGTTTTTGAAATCTCAAAATTTAAATATCCAGCTTAACTTACTGTTAAACAGCAGTGCTCACAAATAAATGCGACCGAAAATGTAGATATTTACATTCATTTATATAATATACGCTAAGTAGTTAAATGTATTGTGAAGATTTGTATATAAGCCTGGCTTTAGGTTTATTTTTATTTTTTTGGGGGTGGGAGACAGTAGCATAGGAAACCGGTAGTGGAAAAAACAAAACCTATTTAATAAAATAAAATCATATTCATGTACGGTTATTTTTCTATTCTGCAACACAGTCCAACAGCACATGTCTCAGCACAAGGCAATGCTTTACAAAGTCATTCAGATCATGTTCTCTGGAAGCTCGTGCACATTCAATGGTATAATGTAACATACAGTATGTTGTTATTCCCTCCCAGGGATAAAGGCATGAATCAGGGGTAAAAAATAGACCCTGTCACTTAATGCATGGCATTGCCAGCGCCTCGCAGGCTTCTGGGGGAACATACTGGGAGAATTACATCATGTGATCTGTTTGTCCCACCAGTTGTTCTGTCGAGCCTTTGTCTGTCTGTGAGCCTGTCTCTCTGTTGTGTTTGTTGGACCGCTAGATTAGAGAGACATTTCATTTGACACTTTCATTCGGCATGAGACTAATGTTGTTTGCTGTTATCCGGTTGTACGTACTTAAGCGCCTCTTCATTATTCAGAGCTTGGTTTACAAATCGTTTCGACCATTTTGTCAACAAAGGGAGCTGGGGAGACGGGGGGGGGGAAATGGCCGAGCGATGAAATAACTGCTTTGATGATTTGATGATTAAAGAGTGCGGGGGGGGGGGCCGGCGGGGGGGGGGGGGGGGGGGGGGGGGGGGGTGGGGGGGGGGGGTTGGGGCTCCAATGGTCCTGTGCCAGCGGTCACAACCTGCTCCAGTAGCCGCCCTTCATTCCAGAGCCCTCCAACCCCACACAAGGTTCCTGGACGTGGGGAAGGACGGAGCTGTGGAGGAGTATAAGTGGAGGATGAACACAAATAAGAGAAAGAGGTTGGAGAGGAGGAAGAGGAAGATGCTGAACGAAGCCTCAAAGAACTGTCCTTCATTGTGTTCATTTTCATTGTTTTTGTGAACCTGGCTCACCATAATTCACCTTTAGTTTACTGATGACACAGTGTTGTTATGTTGGTGAGACGTACTTTAAAGTGGAAGTAGTCATTTTTTTTATTTTATAATTATGAAGTAGATGCTGATTACACAGTGTACTGGCTGTAGAATAATTACACCATTGGCGTTGAGTTTGGCTCTCTATAAGCCTCTATTTCACCATGTATCTGTCTGCCACAGGGCACGATTTTCCCCGGCAAATCGATTCACGGCACAGGAAGTGTGTCCCCCATTTAATTTCAAAGATTATATCAGCTTACCTTCTCCTTTTTTCAATGTGTTCCTGTTACTGGTGCATCCGGCTCAGATGTCATCATTTTCTTTATAAAAACAATATTGTGTCTTTTTCAACAAAGTGTTGGGTGGGGGGGCTGTCTCATAAACACGGGTGGTTAGTAATCAATACTTAATAAGCAGGTCAAGAGACTATTCAATCCTGTATGCACAACTTGCTAACACTGAATGGTTTAGCTAATATTGGTATGTTGCTTAGTTTGGAGGCAGGTCAACCAGGATAGCTTGGAGTTTTGGAGTATTTTTACACAACATAAATTAATCAGCGTCATTGCAACAATGTAATGTAACATTATCTATATTACGGCTCAAAGTTTCAGAAACAGCCACAGAGAGTGGAGCAGCGACAGGTCCCACATCTCCTGATGATGTTACTGAGGACCTGAGACAAGGTGTGCTCATAGTGGCAAATATAAGTTATTCCAAGCGATCATTTGTAGCAGTTTCAACTAAAAAGAGCTTAATAGCAACACTATCAAGTGGCCTGTTTTATTGTATGTTAGGTTATAAGCAAGTTAAGAGGTTAATATTTACATAAAAGGCAGACTGCGCCCCACTAGAGGGGTGCGCCCCACAGTTTGAGAAATACTGGAGTAAGGTAATGACCAAAAATGTACTGAGTGTGCCACAAGGGCTCATGCAGTTATGCAAGGTACGCCAAATTATATTGTATATATATGAAGTATACTCGGGATATATTGAGCATTTTTAGTGCAGGTAGATCATTTTGGTCATTTTAAAAGTAGCTCGCAAGTTGAAAAAGTGTGGGCACCCCTGAATTAGATTCTGTTGGCAGACGCTTTTATCCAAAGCGACTTACAAAGTACATTTGTTGAAGGAGACAGCAATTTTACACTGTGGTACATAAAGATAAGACAGAGCGATGATTTATTTCCTGGTCCGAATTCCTCTGGTTATCGCTTGCTGTTCTATAAACGTGCGTGTGTATGTGTGTGGTGTGTGTGTGTGTGTGTGTGTGTGTGGTGTGTGTGTGTGTGTGTGTGTGTGTGTGTGTGTGTGTGTGTGTGCGTGGCAGAACGTTTAATACTAAACGATATAAAGAAAGAAAAAAATTGGCAAACATGATTGTCTCCTCGCGAGATTGTCGGACGAGAACGTCACAGCGGCAGCAGCTCGAATAATTTACAGTTATAACATTTATGTGTGTGTGCGCCTGTGTGTGTGTGTGTGTGTGTGTGTGTGTGTGTGTGTGTGTGTGTGTGTGTGTGTGTGTGTTTTTGATATTGATTGATCAGCCCCTGCTCCCTCCCTCTCTCTCTATCTCTCTCTCTCCATCTCTCTCTCCATCCTCTCTCTCTCTTTCCTTGTATGGATGCAGGGGATGTCTTTTTTTAAAACGGTGCTGTGGGGGCGTATGCGCGGAGGGTGAGAGGGTGAGGGGGGTACGACCAGAATGCTTGTAAGGGATTTGTGACTTCTGTCGCCTCCCGTCTTGGTCTTAGTTTCTGAGCACTTTTGTCTATCGCTCTGTTTTGATAAACGTCAAATGATGGTGTATTGGGTATTCGGAGGGGGCTGCCGAAGAACAAGCGCAGGGTTGGCAGACAGAACAATAAAGTAGAAAAGCACACGGACATAAAATCTAATGAATTTGACCGAACCACCGTCAACAACGCGGTTGACTGCACATGCGCGGTGATCCGTGTGTTAGAAAAGACGAGATCTCAGAATGGCTGCCCTGTACGTCAATCAAGTGGCAAATGTCATCGGGAGGATGAATGATAACATCAAAAAAAAAATGTAATGGCACGGATCTACCCGGACTTCCTTTGCGATGGACGTATTGGGCACCCCTGCCCTTTTATGTAAATATTAACCTCTTAACTTGCTTATAACCTAACATACAATAAAACAGGCCACTTGATAGTGTTGCTATTAAGCTCTTTTTAGTTGAAACTGCTACAAATGATCGCTTGGAATAACTTATATTTGCCACTATGAGCACACCTTGTCTCAGGTCCTCAGTAACATCATCAGGAGATGCTCCACTCTCTGTGGCTGTTTCTGAAACTTCTTTTGACACAAATGTCAGTCTATCAACCAATTGATTTGCCAATTTAATGCAGTAATGACACTAATTATTTAGAAAAGAAAATCTAAATAAAAACAAACGTTTAATTTCAGGATTTTCGGGGCCCCTGGTTAGTCAGTCCCACATTCCCCCACAGTTGCATCATCTGACTGTTTCATGTTCTCCAGCAATAGTAGATTTTGTGTTTTTCCGTGCCCAGGTTGTTTTGGCTATTATTAGTTTGTTTATTAAAAATCATTGAGGTTCATTCGGCTTCCTGTTTGGGTCCTTGTTGGGATGTTGTGGATGTATTCATCTTGGTAACTTTCCACTCTGCCGTTAGGCCTACGTGACTATTTAGCTTCACTCTTATCTATTGGCCCTGGGAGGCCTCTGAGATGCACTCTCTGTCGACGTGCTGTCCCTGCTTCCTAGGCTGGCTGTCTGGGAGGTGGGGACGGTTGCATCTCCACGTGAGGCCATGGTGTCCCTGCCTCCCAGGTCAACTGTCTGTCTGTTCCAATTCCACTTGAGGCCCTGGTGTCCTTGCTTCTTGGGCTGGCTGCCTGGGAGATAGGGACGGATGCGTCTCCGTGTGGAGCCATATCTCTGATTACGTCTTTTCTCCCATCCCAAACTGTATATATGCTCTATGTATCTGAATAAACTTTGAATCATTCCGGGTGATGCTGCCTCGTGTCACAGTGATTCCCGGGCTCGCTGCTTTGCTACAGACAATCCAGAACCTGAGCCTGAGCCTGAACCTGAACTTCAGCCACAGTAGATGACCGCTCAAAACCGCGCATAACAGTCCTCTACTTTACCACACCACCCGGATATATGACAGGTTGGGTTTTTATTAGTTATTTTACGTATGGTAACCCTGTAAGGAGTCTGGATGTTTATTTGATGGTACGTTTTTAATGGGGATTGGCCTTTCAGTCGTCAGTAGAAAATACTGCCGACTGATGGCGCCAGATGTCCAATCATATTGCTGTCTTCTCTTGGACCCTAGAGCCTAAATGCACAGTTTTCAGTAGGTACTGCAAAGGCGGCAGGTAGTATTTGACAACCCAACACAAATATAATCTGAAAAAAACAACCACATAAAAGTAACGAATGGAGATGAGAAGATAATAACTGACGTATTAACTCATTTTCTATAGGTCTAATGTAGTTCATAATTGTTAAAAAATAAATTACTAAATCAAAATATGGAACGCTTCACGATTGTGTGTATCGTTGTATTTTATCGAAGGAGGAATATATTAATAGTCTTTCTTTTACAGTCAAAACTGTGTCGTGAACGAGTAATGAGTGATAGTAGTGATATCTACATGAGTTATAATGTAGCAATGTCCACCCCAATGAAGTAACATACTAGGTTATCTATTGAAAATGAAATGTTTATTTCATTAACAAACTTCACAACATCCATGAGGATATGATACAAAAACAGGATCTATAAATAATCCCGAGCCCATGTTTATAAATATGGCCTAAAACCATAACCACGGCTTACAACCATAACTGGCATTCCTCTCTATCATACTTCAAGTGCTTTTCCACCTTATGGCAGCACACAGTCTATTTTTATAGTAGGTGTAGAGTTGCGTGTATATTTATAATCATTTCCACAATTAAATATTTCATTTTCATCACCCTATTGTATCAGGCAATAAGTACTTAATAAGTACAAATAAATGGCGTACCTAAATGTTGTCCAACAATGTTAAACCTCACACTGAGCGAGCCAAGAAATGCATTCAGCTACAAGGTTTGAACACGTTGTGTGAGTTTTTGAAATCTCAAAATTTAAATATCCAGCTTAACTTACTGTTAAACAGCAGTGCTCACAAATAAATGCGACCGAAAATGTAGATATTTACATTCATTTATATAATATATGCTAAGTAGTTAAATGTATTGTGAAGATTTGTATATAAGCCTGGCTTTAGGTTTATTTATTTATTTTGGGTGGGGGAGACAGTAGGATAGGAAACCGGTAGTGGAAAAAACTAAACCTATGACTATTTAATAAAATAAAATCATATTCATGTACGGTTATTTTTCTATTCTGCAACACAGTCCAACAGCACATGTCTCAGCACAAGGCAATGCTTTACAAAGTCATTCAGATCATGTTCTCTGGAAGCTCGTGCACATTCAATGGTATAATGTAACATACAGTATGTTGTTATTCCCTCCCAGGGATAAAGGCATGAATCAGGGGTAAAAAATAGACCCTGTCACTTAATGCATGGCATTGCCAGCGCCTCGCAGGCTTCTGGGGGAACATACTGGGAGAATTACATCATGTGATCTGTTTGTCCCACCAGTTGTTCTGTTGAGCCTTTGTCTGTCTGTGAGCCTGTCTATCTGTTGTGTTTGTTGGACCGCTAGATTAGAGAGACATTTCATTTGACACTTTCATTCGGCATGAGACTAATGTTGTTTGCTGTTATCCGGTTGTACGTACTTAAGCGCCTCTTCATTATTCAGAGCTTGGTTTACAAATCGTTTCGACCATTTTGTCAACAAAGGGAGCTGGGGAGACGGGGGGGGGGGGGAAATGGCCGAGCAATGAAATAACTGCTTTGATGATTTGATGATTAAAGAGTGCGGGGGGGGGGGGGGGGGGGGGTACTCCAATGGTCCTGTGCCAGCGGTCACAACCTGCTCCAGTAGCCGCCCTTCATTCCAGAGCCCTCCAACCCCACACAAGGTTCCTGGACGTGGGGAAGGACGGAGCTGTGGAGGAGTATAAGTGGAGGATGAACACAAATAAGAGAAAGAGGTTGGAGAGGAGGAAGAGGAAGATGCTGAACGAAGCCTCAAAGAACTGTCCTTCATTGTGTTCATTTTCATTGTTTTTGTGAACCTGGCTCACCATAATTCACCTTTAGTTTACTGATGACACAGTGTTGTTATGTTGGTGAGACGTACTTTAAAGTTGAAGTAGATGCTGATTACACAGTGTACTGGCTGTAGAATAATTACACCATTGGCGTTGAGTTTGGCTCTCTATAAGCCTCTATTTCACTATGTATCTGTCTGCCACAGGGCACGGTTTTCCCCGGCAAATCGATTCACGGCACAGGAAGTGTGTCCCCCATCCAGTTACTAAACGATACTAGCCCAGTAGTGGCAATGGACAATGGAACAATCGAAGCAACTGTGGAAACTGTTGGTGGAGGAGGCAAAGAAGGCGAAGATGGAGAGTGATAGAAGATGAGACCAAACAAGAGTTAATGTCGGACGGGCATTCACTAGATGGAGAGAGCGCCGATGTTCAGTTGCCATTGTTTCTTCTTGATCAGTAAGTAACGCAACCTGCCTACTTATTAATAATACTGAATGGTTAACTCTGCCTTTATCAAAGCATAAGGTGACCACATTTCTGAAATTAAAATCAGGGACATTTCCAGTTCTTCAGTCAATATATCATTCAAATATCCAATGTTTTTATCTATGAAATAAAAGGGGGGACAGTTCCAGTTTCATGTATTTTCACCATGTTAACACCATGCTACTGTAATGAACTATGGTGAAGGCCGACTGATAGAATGTGGTACAAACTTTGTAAAACGTGTCAGAAAATCATTCAAGACAACAATGCGGAGAAGGCACACCAACACGGGCGATCGTGGTGTTGTACCACTGCTGTTCTTCCCCCACTGCCAATTGAAAAATTGGAATTAGATACACGTCCAACTGGGAGGAGACCCCGGGGCAGACCCAGAACTCGCTGGAGGGATTACATATCTCTTCTGGCCTGGGAACGCCTCGGGAGAGTGTGGCTGGGGAGAAGGAAGCCTGGGGGGCCCTGCTTAGCCGGCTGCCACCGCGACCCGACCCCGGATAAGCGGACGAAAATGGATGGATGGATGGAATTAGATACAAATGGTGGAGTGAACCGTTGCATCCTCTTGACCTGGGTGTATGAATGGAAATTCTTCAGGATGTCGTCGTTAAGATTGCATTTCCATTTCTTGGACAGAGCCATTGAAGCCACCTCCTCTGTCTGAATAGAATAGAATAGAACTTTATTAATCCCGAAGGAAATTCTTGTGCCAGGTTGCATAGCGATACAGTACAATATAACAATATGGAAAACAACAGAATGATAAAAATAAACTAACGGATATGCAAATTTACAATCACTCTCCTCGTGTCCCTCTTCCTACTCCCCTTTTCTTCTCTTCACCTTTCCTCTTCATTCTTCATTCTCTTCACTTCACTCTTATCCTTCTTTATTCCTTTAATTTTCCCTTCTCAGTGAAAAGTGAAAATGAGCATTGTGTTGTTGTGCGCTCCTCCCCTGAGCGCAACACGTCATCACAATCGGGTCGGGATTCCAGCCCGAACATGCCGGAAACATCCGAGCGAGCGAGACGCGCCCTGCAGAGACAAACGCTGCCTCACCAGGTGCAGCGCATCTAATCAACTCACCTGCAGCGCATCTAATCAAGACCCAGCAGCTACTTCAGCTCTTCCAGAAACGCCGTTCAGAGCTTGAACGTACTGAACCCTCCGTGGTCCCCTCGTCGCTCCAGCGTCTCCCTCGCTTCTCGTCCCCAGTGTCTTCCTCGCCTCTCCCTGGATTCCCCTCTCAGTCCGCTCATCACCACGCTCTCTCCCTGGATTCCCCTCTCCTCCGCTCATCTCCACGCTCCTCTCCCTGGATTCCCTCTCCCTCGGACGGACCCCCTCATAACCCCGGGACATTGGACTGCCCTGACTCTCCCTTAAGCCTAAGATTCGCCATCTACTTTTTGCACTACACGTAGTATAAATGCAGACACATAGCCAATAGCCACAACTCACCTGTTACACATAGTTTAAACACACATCCCACAAACAGAAAGACTTATACACCTTAGTTTTCCCATGTTTTTGACCATTGATATAATTTCGTATTTGGATAAATATTATCCATATATATATGCCCCCCGGGCGCCTCCCTTTGGAGGTTTTCCGGGCACGTCCAACTGGGAGGAGACCCCGGGGCAGACCCAGAACCCGCTGGAGAGGATTATATATCTCTTCTGGCCTGGGAACGCCTCGGGATCCCCCCATGATGGAACTAGAGAGCATGGCTGGGGAGAAGGAAGCCTGGGGGGCCCTGCTTAGCCGGCTGCCACCGCGACCCGGCCCCGGATAAGCGGACGCAAATGGATGGATGGATTATATATATATATATATATATACTGTATACTGTATATGTATATCCTATTTGAGTTTTTCCTATAATATTAATTATATAATAAATACCCTCTGGGCCTTGTTAAAGCTACTCTGTGTCTGTTCTCCATTGGTTTTGCTACACTGGCTTCTGATCGTGCAAGGTCATAACAGAACGTTCAAGCCATAATGAGCCAAAGTAAACCTGAGGGTGCAGACAGTCTCAAGGAGACTCAAGCCCTTGAAAGTGTAGTGAGGGATCATAGTGTTCAACCCCCACACCTCCATTCTGAACTCGGCACAGCATTCACACAAGTCAGGGGACAGGGGAGATCAGTAGTCTCCAGGGCTCTACTAACGCCACGACTAGCACCACACAGATCACCAACCTGGCAGTAGCCGTCAACAGAATCAACAACCACCCTGCTCTGGCTGCCGCTCCCCCTTCCACTCCTGTTTCCGGCCAAGTTCTCAGTACCTCTAATCCCAGCAACCCCCGTCAACCTCCCCCCGATCAACCCACCTAATCTCCCCTGTCCCAAGGCCTTTGATGGGGAGTTTGGGCGGCTTGGAGGGTTTCTGGGTCAGTGTGAGCTCCTCTTCAGGCACCAGCCAGCCCGGTATAGGACTGAGGAGACTAAGGTGGCACTACTTATGTCCCTCCTTACGGGCAGAGCCCTCAGTTGGGCTATAGCGGTGGTTGGCCATCAGGTTCAGCTCTCCTCTGATTATGACGCCTTCCGTCGTGAGTTTAATTTGGTGTTCAATCACCCAGCTGATGGACAGGACACAGCCAGCCGCCTCCATTCCATCCAACAAGGGTCCAGGTCGGTGGCAGACTACACCCTGGAGGTCAGGATCCTTGCTGCAGACAGTGGGTGGGATGACGCCGCGCTTAAGAGCGCCTACCGAAGAGGACTGAGTGAACCCATTAAAGATCTCCTCATTAGGGATCGACCCGCCACCTTCAACGAACTCATTTATATCGCTCTCCAGATGGATGAACGGCTGCGTTTTGGAACCCCCCAGAGACCAACCCAAACCCGTCTCTCCTACAGTTACTCCCCATGTCTCGAGGTAATGACACCATACTCACCATGGTCGACCGGTTTTCCAAGGCGGTCCACTTCGTCACCCTTCCCAAGCTCCCCTCTGCAGCTGAGACAGCGGACCTCCTCGTCACCCATGTTGTCCGTCTCCATGGAATTCCCCAGGACATCATCTCTGACAGGGGTCCCCAGTTTACTTCTAAGGTGTGGCAAGCCTTTTGTAAGGGGATTGGGGCCACGGCCAGCTTATCCTCGGGGTACCACCCCCAGACTAATGTAGCTAGTAGTAGCTATCAACCATTTGATTGTTTCAGTGTTTTAAGTACATCATAAAAACCACTGCGTTCAGTAATTGCCTTATCAGATACAGAACCTGTAAATAACTCTGACACAAAAATGACAGAAGGAAGGAAATTCTTTTCTAAAGTTTTCAGGCATGTTTTTAATAATAATGTCTCTATGAGGCCATATGTAGTTGTCCAAATTTAAAATACATAAGCTCTATCCATGTATTAAAAACAAGTCCTGCAGACTGCATGGATACTCCAAATCTGGATGAAATGATGAACCCAAACCGGGTCCATACTACGGAGGCAGCTCCTTTTTTCTCTCAATTTATTCCTCCTCGCTTAAGTTTGGAACTTCTTCTACCATGTTTGTTCTTCTTCTACATGCCCACGTTGCGGCGCATATGTAAACACATCATCAATTGTCGTCATTACCGCGGTATGACAACGCTCTTATTGTGGGGAGGACTTATTGAGATAAATGATAGACGCTATGATATGGCACAGCCCTACTTCTCTCTCTTCTCCTTCCAGTCCTATCTTAAGAAATAAATAGTACACTATTAGATTAAATAATTTGGTTAACAGATTACCATTGCTTGCCTCATTTTTCCATTTTATCTTAAAAACATTGCTCAGAATAATAAATTGGCAGGCGCTGTCTTCATTGTCTCCTTCCTCTCATCTCTCCCTTCAGGGATTAAAGCAACAACAACCAAAAAAAAATATTATATATATATATATAGCCAATTAAATAATATTCCCATCTACAAAGTCATTACTCTGAGCAGCATGCATGGGTATAAATTGCAATAGCAACAGTCCTATACAAATGTATAGTTCTTGCTTTCCCTAGAATATGGTCTTAATAACTAATGAGATTCATTACTCGTCGTTTTTCAGAAATAAAGTCACTGAAAACCGAAAAGGGACTGACTGATAAGTCACTAAGTCTAGCTAAAGTTCACTAAACTAGTGTGAGCGTGTATGTGTGTGAGTGATGGGACAGAGACATCTACGTTGGTTTACCACAAAAGATTTGTACATCACATGGTTGCCTACAAGTACAAGTAGATTGTATGCCTATACAAGTCAGCTACGTATCACCTGGTAGTATGATGCCTCAATCATTTAACCCCTGCGTTCCCTGTAAATATTTTTGTTTGTGGGGCTGTTCTAGTTCAAATTTAAATTATTATGGTTGCTTCTTTCTTTGGAAAGTAGCCAGGCTGCTAGCAGTTAGCCATGTTGCTAACAACCACAAGAAACATCTATGATCCATTGCTGATCCAAATTATGACAATTTCACTTTACCTCCTTGGTGAACATTCTTCAAAACAAGAGATCATTGGAGTAGCTCCACTGATCTCTTAAATGGGGGCGTTGCACTTTCTTTCACTTGATATCTTATATCTTCCTCCCCATTTGGTTTTTGGTTTCCAGCCCATGCTCTGTGCCGTCTCCCCCCAAAAGTTCTGCTATAGCATAGTAGGACTGCTGGATCTGAGCTCAATTGGATACCATTATTGGATTCTATTGGATAACATTACAAAGGTATTTGGGGTTGTGGTTGGAGCAATATGTTTGTACCAATATATAAACAGAAGACTGAATTGTCCCAAGCAATAATATTATGTCTTTAATATTATTTTGACTGATGTGTGAACCAGAATGAACTGCTGGTTCATGCTGGTTTCATACTGCTGTATAGTACTCATACTGTACGATACATAGGATTAAAAAAAGGCAAAGAACACAAAAGGATCGACACCAAGATATTTATTATATATATCACTAAAACTGTATGATGGTGATTTCTTACTCGGCTTCCTTTCCCTGTGAAAAGCAAAAAAATGTTTGTCAGAGACGTACAGTACATGTTTTAGGTGGAATGTTTTGGTCATGGAGAAATACCAGGAGGTTACCTTGCCAGAATCGCGGCTCCTGGCCCTCATCTTGTTGACCTGAGACTCAGCGATGTCAGCCCGCTCCTCAGCCTCCTCCAGCTCATGCTGAATCTTCCTGCACTTGGACAGGTATGTGTTGGCCTGCTCCTCCTGTTGGGCAATTCACATTCCATTAGGTTTCAATATGATCTACCGAAAGTGAAGTCACAACCGTATTTGTGATTTGAAGGTTAAGGTTATCTTACCGCTTCCTCAGACTGCCTCTTATAGGCCTTCACCTTCAGCTGCAGTTTGTCAACCAGATCTTGGAGCCTGGAGCCGTTCTTCTTGTCCTCCTCAGTCTAAAGTGGTGGTAAGGGAAAAAGATGGAGATAGTTCCATTTAGAGGGAGCAAATCCCTGTATATGCTTTGTAAATAAAAGCTGCAAGTAATATATGTGTGGTGTACCTGATATGTGAGTTCCTTCACTCTTCTCTCATATTTGCGGACACCTTTAACAGCATCAGCTCCACGCCTCTGTTCAGCCTCAACCTCTGACTCCAGCTCACGCACCTTTTAGAAATCAATCGTCATCAATTAAACTCATTTCCTGATGGTTTGGAAGTACACATAGATTTGTGGGACATTCTCTTACCCTGGCCTCCAGTTTCTGGAGCTGCTTCTTGCCACCCTTCATGGCCAGGTTCTCAGCCTCATCCAGGCGGTGCTGCAAGTCCTTCACTGTGATCTCCAGGTTCTTCTTCATCCTCTCCAGGTGAGAGCTAGTGTCCTGCTCTTTCTTTAGCTCCTCAGCCATCATGGCAGCCTGGGATGGTAATCATATTGTTAATTAGCAAGGAAACCAATGATCTTCCAAACACATGGCATTGGATATTGGATTGACCTACATCAGTGATGGCCTTCTTGGCCTTCTCCTCAGCATTCCTGGATTCCTGAACAATGTCATCGACCTCACCCTGGACTTGGATCAGGTCAGCCTCAAGCTTCTTCTTTGTGTTCAGAAGGCTTGTGTTCTATGTAAAAAAAAAGTGCATTTGACTTAGCAATGCTTACATACATACATTCACAATAATTAACAATTCGAGATAAGTGTTGCATTTGTTTTCCAATCTGAATAAACCTGGGAGTGCAGCAGTCCAACACGCTCGCTAGCATCCACCAGCTCCTGCTCAGCCACTTTGCGGCCTCTCTCTGTCTGTTCCAGAGCTGCCCTCAGCTCCTCAATTTCAGCCAACATGAGGCCATTCCTACGCTCAACCATGGCAGCCTGCTCCTTCAGATCTTCTCCTGCTCTGACTGCATCATCAAGGTGTAGTTGGGCATCCTGAAATGAACAGCCGGATATTATGATGAGGAGGACGTCATGGTGAATATCATGGTGAATATCAAATCAATTTATAGTTGTTTGGAGTATACCTTGAGTTGTCCCTGGACAGTCCTCAGCTGCTTCTGGGCCTCACCAGCCTGGCGGTTGGCATGGCTCAACTGAATCTCCATCTCGTTCAGGTCTCCCTCCATCTTCTTCTTGATTCTCAGGGCATCATTCCTGCTCCTGACCTCTGAGTCCAAAGTAGTCTGCATGGAGTCAATCACCCTCTGGCTGTTCCTCTTAATCTGCTCCATCTCCTCATCCTTCTCAGCTATCTTCCTGTCAACCTCACCCTTAACCTGGTTGAGCTCCAGCTGGACACGCAAAATCTTGGACTCTTCATGCTCCAGAGTTCCCTGTGAATATAGTATTGACTGTTAAATTATGTGTTGCCATATTTCATATATTAGGATTATGTTTTTCCAGATGATGTTACCTCAGCTTCCTCAAGGGCTGTTTGGATCTCACTCTTGTCAGACTCCACCTGCTTCTTGGCCTTCTCCAGCTCATGGATGCTCTTACCAGTCTCGCCGATTTGTTCAGTCAAGTCTGAAATCTCCTCTGCAGAAGGTAAAATAATAGAAAATAATCAATAGTATGACATATATAGTGCTATATGTGCATGTATTGCATGTTGCTGAAATGTGAATTGGATATGTCATGTTCATTGGACAACTTACGCTGCAGGTTCTTGTTTTCGCGTTTCAGTGTCTCCAGGTGATCCAGAGATTCCTCATAGGAGTTCTTCATCTTGAAAAGCTCAGTGCTAAGAGAACGAGCCTCTTTCTGGGCTCCCTCAAGCTCTGACTGTCCCTCTTCATACTTCTGCTTCCACTCTGCCAGAACCTTAATGACAAATAACATAATACTCATAGATCTAACTCTCTAACATGTTACTTTGTTGATATTGTAAAACAAGGAGAGAACAGTATTACCTTATCAAAGTTCCTCTGCTTCTTGTCAAGGTTGGCAGCCAGTCCATTGGCCCTCTCACATCAATCATGAGGTCCTCAACCTCCGCCTGGAGTCTCTGCTTGGTCTTCTCCAGAGAGGCACACTTGGAGTTCACAGCCTCAATCTGCTCCTCAGCGTCTTGAAGGCGCTGGGCAAGCTTTTTCCTTTCATTATAATAACAACAAATAATGGTTATGGAATTGATATGTAGTATGTGAATCAAAAACAACAATGAACCAATTCGACTCACTTGGCCTCCTCAAGCTCCTCAGTGCGCTGGATGGCATCAGTTTCATACTTGCTTCTCCACTGGGCCACCTCGCTGTTAGCCTTGGACATTCCACGCTGCAGCTCAGCCTTGGCCTCCTGCTCCTCCTCAAACTGCTCTCTCAGGAGGTCACAGTCGTGGCGGGCAGATTGCACACCATGAGCAAGAGCATTCTTGGCCTGCAAAAGAGGATTTTAAAATGGGCAATTAGGAACACATATCTAGTTGTAAGTCTGATTAACAAACTCCTTCACAGCTGCAAATGAATAACTCCATTATGGATTGATTTGAAATTTCTTGATAATGCCTACCTTAACTTCCTCCTCAAAGCTGTCTCTTCAACTCCTCCAACTGCTGTGTGAAGGCCTGCTTGCCTCTGGTCAGCTGGGACACAAGGGCTTCTTTCTCCTCAAGCTGACGACCAAATTCACCTGTTCAGGAGAGTTTAAAGTAATAATACATAATATCAGA
>PIJE02000172.1:194168-315707 GCA_002895965.2 Coryphaenoides rupestris | reverse complement strand
TGACATTTCTTTAATAATGCATACTTGCTCCTCAATGCCTCTTGCTCCTGAAGAAGGCCTGCTTGCCTCTGGTCAGCTGGGACACAAGGGCTTCTTTCTCCTCAAGCTGACGACCAAATTCACCTGTTCAGGAGGAGTTTATTGGATTTTTGAAAGTGAAGTACATTGATTATGTAGCATAACTAAACCAATTCAACCATCAGAGTAGAACGTGAATGAACTCACCATTCTCAGTCTGCAGCCTCGCTCTCTGAGCACTGAGGTCATTCATCTGGCGGACGTTCTCGTCGTTCTTAGACTTGATCTCACTGAGCTGGTCCTCAAGGGTACGGCAAATCTTCTCAAGGTTACCCTGGTCATTGGCATTTATTTATGTGAGTATGTTTATCCAACATGCCTTATTCTGTTTTACAATATATACATAAAAGATTTGTTTACCTTTGACTTGGACACACCTTCCATGTTGCTGGAGAGGTCGTCAATCTCCATCTTGAATTCGCTCTTCTCCTTCTCCAGTTTCTGTTTGACTCGCTGGAGGTTGTCGATCTGCTCTCCCAGCTCGGCAACGCTGTCCGCCTGCTTCTTGCGCAGAGCAGCAGAAGTGGCTTCATGCTGTAGGGTGGACTCCTCGAGGTCACGACGCAGCTTCTGGAACTCAGCCTCACGCTTTTTGTTCATCTCAATCTGAGCAGAAGTGGCTCCCCCGGCCTCCTCAAGCCTCTCACTGATCTCCTCAAGTTCCCTGGAGAGGTCAGCTCTCTGCTTCTCAACTTTGGCCCGAGCAGCACGCTCAGCCTCAATCTCTTCCTCCAGCTCCTCAATGCGAGCCTAGTAACAAATGATTGAGATGAATGAGTTATAACAGCAAAACATATTTTCAGATTGGAAATGACTGATTGAAAAGACTCACCTGAAGCTCCTTGATCTTCTTCTGAAGCTGAGCGCTCAGGGACTCCTCATCCTCAATCTTGCTCAGAAGCTGGCTGGTCTCAAAGTCCTTCCTGTGAAATTCACCGGGAAATGAACGTGATTAATTCTGAAAGTGAACATCTCCCAAATGACATTGATAGTTTTTTTAACTATATTATGAATGGATGCAAATGTAAAAAATGTACTTCTTGATCTTTTCATCAGCTTGCTGTGCTTGTCGGAGGACGATGTCACACCCATGAATCCTCCCAAGTATGACAAGATTGAGGACATGGCCATGATGACCCATCTCAATGAAGCCACTGTGTTGTATAACCTCAAAGAGCGTTATGCAGCATGGATGATCTACGTAAGATAGCCTGCCTGCTCAGTAAAATCCAGTATTTACTCATAAGAGGTACAGATAGAACGGTTCAGGTGTTCATAGCCACGTTATTCCCTTCAGACCTACTCTGGGCTGTTCTGCGCCACTGTAAACCCCTACAAGTGGCTCCCAGTGTACGACTCCCAGGTCGTAGGTGCCTACAGAGGAAAGAAGCGTATGGAGGCTCCACCCCACATCTTCTCTGTCTCTGACAACGCCTATCAGTTCATGGCTACCGGTATGTCCATCTTCACAATGATAATAACAAATACCAACACACTAGCCAGGCTCATGTCTAACATGTCATGTTTTCCTTTTACAGACAGAGAGAATCAGTCTGTCTTGATCACGTAAGTTAGGCTTTGGTTCAACCTGATATATTGAAAAGATACAGTTTGAGTAATTTCTATTAAATGCATGTTTCTATACCCAGTGGAGAATCTGGTGCTGGAAAGACTGTGAACACCAAGCGTGTCATCCAGTACTTCGCCACCATCTCAGTTGCTGGTGGAGAGACATCGTCCTCTTTGACTGTCCTCTCCTACAATATAGAAAGGAAGTATATTTTGACATTTTAAGTCTTGAAACTTGCACACCTAACTGGGTCATTTATATGAACCGGGGTGTACCTCCTGGGTGTCCAGCAGTTTCACGGTGATCTTGGCCCCTTCCTTCTTGGTGATGACACACTTGAGGTACAGCTCCTTCTGATCAGCCACATAGGCAGCGGTCTTGGCATCAAAGGGCTTGCTTTGTGCCTCAATCCTCTCCTTCTCTGGCTTACGGAGGTAAATGGCTGCCTTGCCGTAAGCGGCCATCTCCGCGTCCGTGCTCATGGTGGCTGCTTACTGGACAGAGATAATAAAGACTTAGTCTTCCATGTTGTATTACAACCATTATTTAATTATAACCTCTACATCAGTTTATCATCAGAAAGGTCTTCATTATAAAATACATCTAATAAAAACTCACCTTTTCCTTCCCAGTCACAGAGGAATTTTTCAAGGTTTAAGCCTGTTGAAGAATATTCATTCTATATTAATTATATTTAAAATAGAAGTGTATTGTTATGAATGTTATACATGTTGTTATACAACATTGAAGTACATTTACTTTAGTTTTAGATTTATTTACATGTATTATTTATTTTAGTAGTAATAGTAGTAGTAGTACTAGTAGTAGTAGTAGCAGTATAGTATCATCATTCCTGGACTAAGCTTTCTGTATTAATAAAATACAGTATTTCAAATGAGTCTATAGTATATTTACTATAAGTCTATAGTAAATATAAAATTCCTGTAATACTACTGTACATACATCAAATAGAACAATACAATTAATCACAATCACATATGTGGCAAGCCCAAAGCATTTTACAATGGCACTACTTTCCTCTTACCCTGAGATGTGAGGTCTTGATGTTCCCCGCAGTCTCCCCATAAGATGTCTTATATAGTGGAGATTCTGCAGAGCAGGCACAATCTCAATATGGCAATGTCTTCAATGGGCTCAGTTACATTTGAATATGCATTTGACATTTAGGAGGAACAAATCCTTGTGATGCTTCAAGATGTATGGTGTGTGTGTGTGTGTGTGTGTGTGTAGGTCGAATGCAAGTTATGTTTTTAAAATGTATTTTTAATTTTGTATTGTATTGGAACTCCAAAAATATTTTGTTAAGTCCAAACTAATTATCTTCTGGCAAAACGAATTATTAACTACTGTGATGAATTGCAACAAAAAAAAACTATAGTAAAATAAAATACTAAAAAATCATAAATATGGGAAAGTAAGACTTTTCACCTATAGATACTGTAAAATCGTTTAATTTGATTCATCAAAATAAAAAAGAACAATCTATTAATAAATTACACCAGAGTTTATTAATGGGTTTGCAGGATTGTTTCCATAACCGGAGATGTCCTTTGGGCTTTCATGGTATGCAAGGGGCTTATAAACTTTAATGACTTCATGCCCAAGTATAAGATCCAAGATCCATCAGGACTTGACACTTGGGTATAGCATAAGTTGTTTTGGTCTGTTTCATTACTTCATGTAATCTCATTGTCTGTTTATCTTTTAAACAATGACTTTGAAAACAAAGTCAAACAAAGCCTCTTGTCAAGCAAACAAAACTGATGTACAAATAACATTGATGTCACACATATCAGAATGTATTTCTTTTTTATATATAATATTTTGTATATATTACATTATATGATTAGAAATTCATACAGACTAAACAGTAAATTATCTTTAGTTGTTGTTAATATAGTAGGCTAATAGTAGCTTCTCCATCATGGAGACTCTGGGTTCCACGAACACAAATCATTTCAGTGTATTTAAATCTGCAGTTAATCCCCTTTGAATACCTGCAAGGGCAAAATCGGTGGTGATGGGGAAACACAATGATTTATACATGTACCTGTACCTAACCAACAACCATTAACACCGAACCCTATTCATTTGTTTTATTGACCTGGGGTTCCCCATCATCCATAAGACGCGCGTAGGGCATCCATAAGACGCACATTGGGCAACCGTTCGGCTATTGTTGAATGTTGCTGACATGTGTTGGCTTTCAAGAAGAGAGGAGTGTCTGTCGATACAAATGCTTCCACAAAGCCCTGTCTATTTTTATCTGCTGGCTCAATTCAAGGTTGTGCTTTTTATTTTTTGCTCTATGTGTACCCACCCACTGTCCGGTCAGCACACTGGCTTATTATACTGTTGAGACAGTTGCCACAATTTGGCCTTTTGCTTTGGTTGGCCACGCCCTAAACGTCGTGTTTATCATCATGGCGAACACTTAAGAATTTTTTCAATGAACCGTGCGTATGTCATTTTGAGTAAAGTCGGAAAATCAATGTTGAATGTTTATGATCAACCATTGTATTATATTGCAAGTGAAAGTATTTTGTAGGGTTCCCAACAAGCAATCCTAGATTGTTTTCTGCTCTTTTTTTTGTTTGGCTGGTGTAGCAGGCTGGTGTAGTTTGATACAACTCTGAAGAAGGTGGTTTTAATTGCTGTGCTTAAGAGGCACGCTGCTTGTAACCCCAATCATTGTGGGACTAATGCTGATGAGAGACTAATGCTGATTTACAGCCGTGGCAAATGTACAATGTTGTTTTATATATCCATTGGCTTCAACCTCGCATTGTCCAGCTTGTTGGCTGCTTTGTGTTGTGATCCATCCAGACACGGTGCTGCCAACACACACCCTGGTCCAGAACCAAGGACCAGGCGGACAGCCACAGAATCTTGCTGCAGCTTAGCTCTGACATGATTGACTGTACTTAGGGTTCTGATACAAGCCTCCATTGTTTCACTGTAAACCTTAGCTTCCTATCGGCTGCAACATGTAGCCTATACTATAGAAACGTGTACATTGTGTGAAGATGTGTATAGGTTAGTTGAAGACAACTTGAAGACATTCAGAGTTTCTTCTGCAATGTCACAAGTCATTTGGAGTAATCACTGTTGCCGACTTGTTGTTTCAAACATTTTGCACAAAATTATGGAATTGTTTTAGAATCAGAATCAGAAACAGCTTTATTGCCTTCGTTTTTGCAAAAAAGTAATGTGCTTTTGTGGAATTGGTGCCTAACATTGAACATTAAACAGAGGGCAAGTGAAGGTGATTAAATAATAATATGGAATAAATGACTGCAAATTTACTTGAGAACTTAAAAAATATATATTCACATAATTGACCCACAGATATAGTGGACTATAAACAAATAAAATAAACATTATCCAAAATATGCTGTAGATATTCCCTGTGCCAGTTCTTCCAAGATATTCTTGGAAGCTCAGGCGTGTTGCTGTATTCTTTCAACGGAATGGTTCTCATGGGCTTGGCATGAATGTACACTGATATCCAGGTGCCAGTTTTATTGTGACGTAATAAAAGTAGGAAATTTGCTACCTCTCAGCCTGCGCTCTGAAAGATTGAAACAAGCAGCTGGTACAACTTGTAAATGCAAAGTTCACAGTTGCACGAATCGTAGTCATGTCATTTGGTTGCTCAAAAGGTTACATCCTCGATTTAAAAGGCAGGGCTCATCTTACAGATGCACATTCTAATAAAGGTCGTGCTTTTTGCTTTCGACCTACTTAACCCTAAATATTTTGGTTCACTTCTGTCCAGAAACTTTAATAAATAAGTATGATTGGTCCACAGTAGGCCTACACCACACCCCGTTGTAATGCTAGGTTGGGGTTCTGCTTACATTATGCAGTCTATGTTTCTGATGAGGTCCGTCTTGTAGTTGAAAAATCGAGTTATTTAGGAGGACACAGTGGTGTTCTGCTGCTGGGATGGCTTCACTATGCAGTCATTTAAGTCTTTCTGTGAGGGTTTTCCCCACACTTTTGTATTATGAATGCCGTGAACAGCAATTAAATAAAGAACAATTTTTTTTTTTTAATTTATGATGAGAACACATTTGATATTTTCAGGTCATGGCACCGAGAGGAAATGTCAGTAAATACAAGAATACAAGTGAAAAGATTTCCAATTGATATGCGTTTCTTTTGTGCGAGCCTTATTTGAATATGTACATAAGGAATGGAAAAGTGTGCGTCCCAGCAGTAGCTGAAAGAGTCATTGTTTCCAAGGACCTCCATGTCGAAAGAGGACAAACGGAAAAAAAGATGATGGCAACATGAACAAATCACAACATTAAAATCACACAACAGAATCAGTTCATCGATTAATTTGACATTTTACAAAACAACTGGAATAAATGCATGTGGGAGTTTCATTGAAAACAACAAAGTAATGGAATCTCTTTCTCTCCTCTCACTCTTTGGGTGGTGAGGTGTGGTGAGAGAAATAGGATAGAGTTTGCTGCCCCCTGGTGTTGGCTGAGGGAGAAACCCACTATGTTTTCTGGGCTCTTTCCTCTACGTAAAGCTGCATCTGAAACACAATGCAATGTGAGCAGTTAAAAAAGAAAAGAGAACTATAAAATGGCATAGCTGGGAAATGGACACAAAAAAAACAGATTAATTGAATTGAATCGTTGATGATTGAATTTACTTTTACGATGTCTGAGGTCATGGTCTTCAGAGGAATGAGTCTGGGCTCTGGCATGTGGACCTCCTGTTCATCAGCCACTATCCATGGGAAGTCCTGGGGAGAGCCAGGCCATACACACCTCAATCATCTGCCTTCTGGACTTTACGGCAGTGTTAGAAACTTGGCGACTTTATTTCTAAAAAAGCGACTAGCGACAAACACATTACCACAGCCCATCAGGGAAAAGGTGATGAATACAAATTACAATATATTACAATGTAATCAATTCCCTGGCGACTTTTAGTGACTTTTGGAGCTAGTGCTAGCTACTTTCACTGGAAACAATGTTTTAAGATGAGATGACATGATAGAATATTGTTAATATTGTGCGGCGGCAGCAGAGTTGGCTGAAGCACTCTTCAGTGCACAATGCTACTAAAGGAACCATGAACCACAAAGGCCCAACAACTTGAAGTCCAACACTAGCACGCATGTACAGCAGCGTTGACCTCCCTCACCTTAATGACCTGCACCTTCTCCATGTTGCGCGTGGCAGCTTCTCTGGTGTGGACCAGTACTGTGAAGGAGCAGCCTGGGACAGGGAGGAGTAGAGGAGAGGAGCACCGTAAAGCATTTAAACAACCAGCAGCTTCTCTGTTCCTGACGTAGAGACTATATTCAACAAGCTTGACTGTAGGGATTGGATGAATGTTTCCCATCGTCGAGTCGGCTAAGCCCCTTGCACTAATGTTGGTGGAGGGAAAGAGGATCCGGATGAGAGGCCTGAATGTGAATCACTCGGGAGGAAGCAACACGAAGACAACCCACTGAGCACTGACCATCACTCTCAAGGTCTCGAGGTTCATTCTCTAGCACAGTGGTTCCCAACCTTGGGGATATGATAATTAATAACCCCCAGTGGGAGGGGGATTATGAATTGCAAGATCAATTCTAAAATTGTGAAAAAAGCATCTGAATACATGCCAAGTCAAAATAATGCCTGCATTCTGCTATCTATCCCAAAATCCAATATACATTTTTAGAGAGTTGTGGCCTGATATGGTTAGAGAGGTATGGTTCTGTCCAGTGAATACACACCAGAAGCCACAGTGTGGACCTGATGATGTGATAATAATAATAATAATAATAATAATAATAATAATCACAATAGTATTAGTAAATGTCTCACCTGGAGGATTACTGTTGAGAACTGCGTCACACACGCTGATCTTCAGAATGAACGCCCGCAGCAGCTGCTCAACGCGCGACAGCAGGGTTTCAGAGCTGCAACACACACACACAGACAGACACACACACACACACACACACATATTCTTTTATAACTGCGGTCGGCTGTCGGGCGTTTTGCACGTAAGAATTTCACTCACTGCTTATACTTGTGTAAACTGTGAAGTGACAATAAAACACTTGAAACTTGAAACACACACACACACACACACACACAACAGGGTTAATGTGCACAACAGCATGCGATGTTGACCATTAGAAGTATAAATACATCTTGATGAGTTGTAAACAAATACTTTTCTTTCACTGCTGCCATTGAAGAGCTTTAGAGTCTATTTTTTGTACTGATATTTTGTTGTTGTAGAGTGAATGTGTAAACTAATGATCCTAATACAGGTATGCAGACATACCTGATGCTCAGCAGGGGGGGCTGGGAGATCTCAAAGACAAATCTCTCCACCGGGTGGTGCTCCTTGTCCATGATGACCACAGCTACCTTCTCTGCGTCATTCTGAACAGAAGGAAAAGCACACGTATTTCAATCGCTTGTTTGACAGGCCAACGACGACCTCTTTAAATTGCACCTGCACACCCGTCCTCACCACACCCTCACCTTCTCGATGAGCGGCTTCACACAGTGGAGCGTGTCTTGGATGTATTGGTTCAGCTCCGGGTGACAGGACATCTGCACAACGAACCGGCAAATCAACATCATCATGATGACTGTGCAAGTTGTGTTGACCTGTGTTGACCTGTGTCAACAGCGAACTGTGGTGCAAGGTGCAAGCAAGGTGGGGGGGGGGGGTCCATTGAATGTTACCTGTACAGGGACGTTGTATTTCCTTTTCTTCTGGAAAATCCCGGAGGGGTACACTTCCCGAACATACAAGATGAGATGAATGGCCACCTCCAGGAACTCACAGAGGATGTCAGCCACCACTGTGAGAGAGCACGTCATCATCATCATCATCATCATCACCACCACTATCATCATACTCATTATCTTATCTTATTATATATTATTATACTGGCGTTGACGTCCAACACACGCCGTGAGGTCAAAGCACCGTGCGATGTGCGAAATGAATCGTCTCTTGCCTTGTCCAAAGTTAAGGTCCTGTCTCGTCAGTGTGGTCATTTTGAGTCCCGGGGTTGAGGAGTTAAAAGCGAGGACGATGTGATGTTGAGTCGTGACTGTTGTGGTGGTGGTGGTGGTGTTTGTATTATGGGATGGGATGACTGGGGAGGCTGGACAACACGGCGAGCCCCTGGACAACCGACGTGTCCACACGCGACCATGTGGACACGGTTTGACTTTTTTTTAAAGCGCGCTTCTTGTTGTTAGTATGACACATGACCAGTACAGTTGTGTTAATGGTATACATTCACGTCGTTATAATACAGCCATGCCATATTTACTTCTTTGTTTATTTTCCATTGCTGCCGTCCATTCATTATGACGCCAGAGCTGCGCTAGAGAATGACGACGACGACGTTCCGGATGCTGCAAAAAAAACAAAAAAAAAAAAATTAAATATATTTATTTTATTTGACACAATTTCATGTTGATCGTGACATTAATTATTGATATCAGTTTAATTGTAAGATAATATAAGATAGAACTTTATTAATCCCGAAGGAAATTCTTGTGCCACGTTACATAGCGATACAGTACAATAAAACAATAGAGAAATCAACAGAATACTAAATATAAACTAACAGATTTACAAATGTACAGTCAAAATATAAAAATATAGAGGCAAATATATGGGCAAGATAAGGTATTCAGACGGCGAAAACAATTGCTATTACAAATAATTATCATTTAAAGAAAGCATACATTTTTACAAAAAAAAAATCAAGTCCAACTCACTGATACTATTTTATATCTTACAAGATGGACCATGGAATCACATTCCCATGCTAAAGTACGAGATTACACAACCATCATAACAACGAGCCTCTCATGTGTTTTAATGCCAGAGCTCCGTCACGTGGTCGACAGAGAAGGTGCAGCAGCTGCAACTAGAAGCCAGAGCTAGATAGCACTGTGACGGAAACCACTGGGTTAGATCTTCTGGATGGGAGTGCAGTCACTTGTTCTTGATCTGTTTGGACTTCTGTTATGGAGGATTATTTTCTCCATAGTATGTCAAAGTGATTATCACAATAATCACTGTTCCCCTGTCATTACATAATCCTCAAAAGCTTTTATGTATGTAGTTTATGACTTAGTTATTCGAAAATATATCACTGTGACACATAAAGATAAGAATAGAGGAAGTTCCAAAGTTTAATAGAATAAGTTTCACAATTGCTATGTTGCCTGCATAATAGCTGAGATAAGAGCAGACGTGCCATTCTGAGTGCATTACCAACATCTAAGAACATACAATATGCTAAACAATGCTCAGTACTATTAATAATGCCAAGACGTACAAACACGCCAGGTCCAGGTGAACTCTGAACATGTGTGTCTTGAGTCTCTTGCAGAAGCTGGTGAGCGACTCTGCCGTCCTGACATGAGTCAGGTTCATTCCACCACTGTGGTGCCAGAACAGAGAAGAGTTGGGACTTGGCAGAGCGATGTTCACAATATAAAGGTTTTATGGGCTGGTTGTATATGTTTATCGGTTTATGTTATGATATTCATCTATCAAGTTATATTCATCTATTCTACTGATGATTCTAATGATCACATTCAGACATCTTCAGACCTAAAGTCTGAACTGAAGTGCTTTTACCTTTAATACTTTCTTTGACTTTAATGTTCTAATCTAAAATGTTATATTGTGCGCTTTATTTTGTATTGTGCACTTAAGGTGAGAAATTCAAACCTAAAAAGTATAGTAGTACTGAAGTACTCCCCCCTCCCACCTCCGTAGGACAAGATTAATAGGATTCCAGTACTAGTATTAGTCCACACAACTTCATTCAAATGTCACTTTACCTCAGTACCTCAAATGGCGTTTTGTCTATAATACCATCCTGTGAGAATACATTATAGACTAGACTCGAAACACTTCAAGGCCCCTTGTTGGTAGATACGAAGCCATTTTATGCGCAGGATTCAGTGTTTGGCTAAATGCTATCAGCACCGGCTGTGTTGTAACCAGAGCGTAAATCCAGCGACAAGGGCCCTCGATTGCCCTTTATCACAGAAACAAGGCATTTATGTCGGCTTAGAGCGGCGGGTGGGGGGGGGGGGGGGGGGGGGGGGGGGGTGGGGCGGGCCGGACCGGAATGGAACCAACAGATTTATGGCTTGTTAGCATGACCTCGGCAAACTGAGCCTGAACTATGCCCAAGCCAGGTGTCCTATATAGACGCAGGCTCTAACAGAGTAGACAGCATTCCTAGCTGGACACGCTTCCACCACCGTTCCGCTCAGGTGAGTGTGTACACAGCAACTGCGCAGCGTTGTGCTCTGAGGGTGCGACAGCACGGTCATTTGACTGAGTCACATTCCCAAGCACATTATCTGTCTTGAAAGAATCTCAGTGTGCGCTTAATGCTATCCAATCATAAGACTCGGTTTAAAGAGCTAAGGTGCTATGGTGTATATTATGGGCTGCATAGTCGGTGACTGTGTAGACTGTGTTGATTGTAATAATATTGTTCAACCTTCCATTGTTGTGGTTCCATTGAAGTGCTGAACGTGTACCGGCCAGGGGAGGGGAGGGCGGGGGGGTCGAAGTTCATTTCAACAAACAACAGCAGTGTGCCTGCCTGTGTAAGGACTACAGTCATGGATGCTGACGGCTCGGATCGTGTGCAGTACAACCGGTGGAACGAGGACAACGTTAATATCGACGTGGCCGCCTCGCAGCCTGGCCTGCAGGGGTGAGAGTTCAACGTTGTATGAGAAATTACAAATGAATGAATGTGTTTTAAAGGTGGCGTATGTAACAAATGACTGTACCAAATCAATGACCATGATATGTCTTCAGACAGGTTTCTCCGACAACAATGCCCAGTATGTTTCCATTCCATTCAGTATTGTGCTCGGCTGTCTTTCACTCGCGTTCATTCTGTCCTCAACCTGGCAACACGCGTGACAATTTTGACTACAGTACCCATTTTAAACACTTGGTGTCATTGTTACAAATAGAACCTTAAAGAATTCCTGACACCAAGTTTGGGAACCCCTTGGTGTAGAAGACGAATGATGAAGATAATCACTTGTCTTCCTCTTCTTCTACAGGTTCTACCACAGAGTGTGTACGGGCAGCATCGGGGTGGTGATCAAAGTGGCTGGAGGTGTGGCCGCTCTGGTGTCCGTTTACATCTTGGGCTACGTCACTGGCTACTACGTCCACAAATAAAAACGAATGGCCTCATCAGAAGCCGAAAAGGAAGGACAGCGTTCACTGACGGAGATAAGGGTGTGGTGGAAGTGTTATAAGAACCCAATGACTCCTCCACCCACAGACACTTTTGGAAACCAACTGTGAAGAAATATAATTGACAAACTGAGGAGAATGTATTTTTAGAAATGTTGAATTCAACTAGTTTTTTTTAGATGCAATGGACACAGTCTTCCTCTTTCCACTTCCTCTTCTCAACATATTTTATTAAACACCTCTTGGTCATTGAATGTAACTTTTACAAGCTTGTTAAATGAATTAAGCCTCTGCTGTCCCAATTAAAGATGATATTTATTGAAATGTCAAACATGACTAAAGACTGCTTTTTGTGACCTTTGTACCTTTAAAAGAACACTTCATTACATCATTTGCCCGATCAATCACCATCATATTTGATCTTTATGGTCGAAATGTCCTGCTCTTCAACAGGACTAACACTTTCACAGTTCTCTTTCGATGTGTTGAACAAGGTGGAGTTCACTTTCACCACCCATTCGGCAATTCTCTGGCAGGTGTAGTACTCATCACTCTCCTCAGGCCAATGTGAACTCCTCCAGGTAACGTTGCCCTCCGAGCACTGAGATTCTGTTTCCACGTCTGAATCGTCCCAGAACAAAGCCCTTTGTGGCTCTGCTTTGAGGTTCCCGGTGTTGGTTTCCACATCGCCAGTGGTACACACGTCACTCTTTTGTGGACCTATTTTGAGTTCCATCAACGCTGGGCTAGGCGTAGCCAGGGGGGACTTGGCGCAGTCCGAATCCCCCGCCGCTGTTCCGGAACACGACTCAGAGACAGGATCCTTATTGAGGACTCGGAAACTGACGCCTAACACCGCAGACCCCTCCTTTGATTGACCCGACATTTCTTGTGTTTTCTTGTGTCGAGCAACCAGCACACGGAACACTGTACGGTCCCTCATCACGATGGAGTTGGAGAACCGATCAAGGTTTTGGGGCATGAACGCAGACACGACAACCGCTGTGTTGTCCTCTTTTCGAGGGACGGTTGCCAATCCACTGATGGGCGGCAGCAGGATGCCGTGGGCCACCGCAGTGGCGCTGCCTCGACTCGGCTCGCGCAGAACCACGAAGTCCCTCGGCCGGGACAAGGTGTGCACCGACTGGGTCGACTTTGCGGCGAGCTGGAAGTCGGCGGAGGCGCGGCGGCCCAAGACGCGCGGCGTCCCCTCGCCCGGCGTCCTGTTGATCCTCTGCACGCTCATGTCCGCTCTGTCCCGAGTGTGTGTCCCATCAGCATTGGTTTTATGTCTCGTCGTGCTCCACACACAGCTGCCGAGTCGCCCGTTCCTGTTTGCGTCCAACAAGGCCTGCTTCTTCTGGACTATCCCATTACTTTCTTTCATGCTTTCAGAAGAATTAAAAATGTGCCCGAATGCACATTTAACACAAAAAACCTGCGACTGCCGCTTGTTATCTCTTTATACTGAATGCTTCTTCCTTCCAGACATGGGACAAGCGCTCAGACACACATAGACACACGCGCACGCACACACACACACAGTCACTCGATATGTAACTCTATCCATCCGCTTTCTACTTTGATTGTGAATAGCGGAGATCTTTCACTGCGGGTGAATAGCTGCGCATCCTGCACACAAAACAAAGTTTTGAATAAACTTATTTAACCATTAATAAACATGAAATAAACATTTAAACATGGAATTTGTGTAGGCAAGTTGAGACAGTGGATTTCCGTTTTTGTCATTAGCGTTTGTCAGTGTGCAGTTTCCTCCTCTTTCTTCCAAAGGTTAGGTTCATTAGCTAGAGACCCAAGACGGCAAACAGGTACTTTTTGTATCATTCAAGAGATCTCCTGACCTTTTCCCCCATATCAAGCTTGGAGAGGTTAAAGACCCCATGAACGTGAAATGTGTAGTGTATTCCATACATCTGTAATATGAACAGGGAGCAGGGAAACAAAACAAAGCATCCATAGTGAGTGTGGATCAAGATATTTAATTGATGAAGAAAACAATTCTGAACAGAATCTTTTGTTCTGGGTGAGGTTTTTTTTTTTAAACATACAGGGATCACGGTGGTATTATTCGGTGTTATGTTTCGCCATCGCCATTCTTTAAAGATGCATTAACCGTTTTTTTCCCTCATTATTAGTCTTCAATCAACCTCAGGAAAAGACAAGAACAAGAGCAGGCTTGAAGATGTGAAGCGCTACCGTCTACCAGATGATCCTCAGGGTCCCGTCTGCGTTGGCGAGGTCAGTCTTTGACGGGTAGACCACCTTGAGGTTCCCGTCCTGGTCCATGGTGCGGACCTGCTGGATCACCAGACCGCCCTCCCCCTCCTCTTCCTGCTGCTCCTGGTTCTGAGCCTCCGGTCTGGGGGGGGCGGGGCCCTCGCCGTCCGACCCCCCAGCGGTGGTCTCCTCCTTGCGCTCCGTCGTGATTTTGTTGAGCTCCGCCATTTTCTGTGAGCAAATGAGAGAGGAATTAAGTATGGGAAATGAGGTACATGATGACAATAACAGTTGGGACCGCCATGGCCGTAGCCAACTGCCAAATGTACGCCTCGAATTCCAGTAAATGTATGTACGTGCCGTATCAGCCAACGTACAGTCAAACATGGTACAGCTTCAATTTGGAAGTAGAAAAGTGCAGACAGTGTTTTTGGACGAGTTTATTGAATTAATAAATTACATTTTATTTAATGTAATGATTTTATTTAACTTTAACTCAGCGATTAAAGATGTAAGCCGTCTGTCTGTCTTCAAGTGTGAAATCAAGTAACAGCCACAAACTCTAGAGGGCACTCACACTTCCGTCAACCAACAAGCTAGCATCTCTAAAACTATGTCGATGGGCTTCATTCTTCTTAAAATATGACAAATTCTAATTTCAGTTAAGATCCTAAAGTCTTTAAGTGCAAGAACAACGCTAGGTGCACTTGGCTAATGATCTCCTCAAACATCTGATGAAAGCCGGTGCTGGTATGGATCATTTTCATCAAATATTCACCAGCGGCAGGCGTAACACGACCTGCGGAGCCCAGATTGGAGCTATATAGGATCTTCCTTGGCGCAGGAAATGGCGCAACTCAACGCTAGCAAACCTGAACCGGCGGTTTCGATTTTCAAGTCACACTTTTTTTTTTGTTTAAATTTCAAGAGCTTTGGGTGACACCCAAAGAGCTTGGATGTTACTTGGATGTTCCGAAATGAAAAGAGGGGTGTCAATGGTTTTTAACATCAAGTTATCATTACGTTTTTAGAAAGCATCTTTCCTAGCAAGAATAGCACGATAAGCCAATACCTTTTCCCTCCGCTCCGACACGGCGGTGACATTGAGAGACGTGTTTTGAGACGTTGACATTGTACACCGTCGTCCTGCGATGATGAGCTACTTTATTCCACGGGGGAAGGAGCAGGGGGTCAGAGGTCGAAGGAACAAGAGGTCACACCGAGATTGGGCTCATGCCGTGGTGTGACGCAAGCACCTACATCTTCTCAGGTGATACACAGCCTGGGCTCCTGTGGTATGTCACTGTGCTCCCCTTTCCAATGCAGTCATGTCTACTAATGTTATAATATGTAGTTCATACCATTATTATTATTATTATTATTATTATAATAATATAGTCATGGAATCCATCCCAATAGATTGCATTTATCTAGCGCTTTTATCCAAAGCGCTTTACAGTTTTGCCTCACATTCACACATTCATGCAAGGTAACAACCAACACGTCAGGGTGTCTTGCTCAGAGACACTTCAACACTTAGCCAGGCGGAGCCCGGGGATCCAACCAGCAACCTTCCGGTTTCCAGACAAACTCTTACCTCCTGAGCTACTGCCGCCCACTATCCATCCCTAATGTAGGTGTACTTCAGTAATCCTCAAACACGACTGTAGACTATGCTTTGTGCACTTTACCAGGAAAATATGATATCATTATGAGCAAGTCAATGGCCAGCATCTTTTCCGGATCTCCTTTGACCGGTTCAGTTGATGCTTAAAACCCGACTCAGCGATCCTCTGCCAAGTGCCGTACTTGTCTTGAAATGTCATCTCCGAGTGTAACGCAAGAGTGCTAATGTGATGCTAATGTGATGTTTGCAAGGTAGCGATGCGGCACATGAGGCGGCATTCGTGTACATCAATTAGACAGCCCTAATGATGACTAATGCCTTGCCGTGGTCTACACTTCCTTGACATGTGTAATCCTACACATGATTCCTTATTTATGGATCTCCTTGAATTTCCCCACAGGTAATCTACACTTCCCTTAGGGTAGTATTATTGTCGACGTTGAGACCACATGCATCATAAATGAAAAAGTAAACGCGTGAATCGCATACGTTCAAAATGTCAGCTTTGTTGTGATAGCCTCTGAGGCGTAGATGTATATAGTTTCCGCAAAGAAATATGTAAAAAGGTGGTCTACTGGTTGGGGAGCGACTACAATGGCCAGAATGATCATCACAGGTTCAATCCCCAATGTCCTCGTCTACCTGTAGGCATCCTTGGGCCCGATTCCCTCAACCCATAGCTGCTCCTGCTTAAAGAGGAATCTGCATCTGCAACACGCTCTGCATTCCCCAATGTGAGGGAGTACTGCTTCATATGCATGTGGTGGAAAAAATAAATCATCCACTGTTTTCCCGCTGGAGCATTGATGCCATTGGTCCAACTTCTCCGCCATATTTGTGTGGAAACAGGGTGAATTTGAAGCCATACTGTCTTATGTAGTTGAAAAATAGCAGAGCGTGACAGTCCCCTTTTTTTTTTAATTTGATTTCACTGACAATGGGAAATGATTTCACAAAGTGGCTTTATATTTTTTGTCTTGTGCTACAAGACTAAAAATAGCAAATAGAGGTTTGTGAGGGAAAGAGCCAGTGAGCAGGGATCCTTACTACAATGAGGGCATCCATGATGTCCTTACAGGTCTGCAGGCTGGTTGAACTGGTCACCTCCAGGAACAACTCTTTAGTCCTCTTGCCGATCTATAAACCCGCAACAAAATAGTAATACATAAACCATCAGTCCAACAGGGTTCATGTGTGAATGTCACTCACAAGACGGTGAGGTAAGAAAGAGACACACACACACACACACACACACACACACACACACACACACACACACACACACACACACACACACACACACACACACACACACACACACACACACACACACACACACACACACACACGGCAGCAGGTTGGAGTCACACCTGGGCTGTTATCTGGGTTGAGCCACCCGAGGAAATGGATAACGTATTGGACCCTATTCCATCATTTGGGGTCTACTTACAACACATTTTTGCAGTTGGTCCAGGAGAAAGTGAGAACTCAACCCCAACAGGTTAAATTGCATATGTTTTGCAGTTGCGTTCTCGCTCAATACTGGGCCAACATGTCTTGTCCGCATTAGTAAGGTGAGACACCAAATGATGGAAAATAGGATCCAGGTGGAAAAATCCCCAAGTTTCCCTTTAATGCTGTTTTGTGCAGGTCTTTAGCAAACCCCATCGGCATTTATACAACATTAAAAACATTGTCAGAAAGGAAGGCGATTCGGTGAGGTCCAGTCCACATCAGAGGTGTGACCTCTGACCTCGATGTTACTTTCTTATCAGAGTTCAATTATCACATCCTAATATCACATTGAGAAATTTAGATGACATCTTCACCTGATTGAGTCATAATATCAAGAAAAGAAGGAAGCAATTCTGTCAGTTTCCATAAAACATATCGGCCGTGCTCAACTCCCGTATTGTGGAGTCGATTGCACTCGGCGCTATGAAAAAATTATTGTATTATCACACTGTGCATGCCAAATGTCTTGTTTAGCTCCATTTGGAAAGCCCTTTAACACAGCCTCGACAGGATATGCTAGTATTTCAATGAAACGCTGACAGCATGTCCTCTCCTAACTCCAAGGAAGCCCTAAAATTGGACATGGAAAAATTGAAATCCGTTGAAATGTTGACAGTAGTTTTACCAAGTATAAGGTACACCGGCCATGGAGCCAGCAATTGTTCTGCATTACTTGGTCTTGTTGCTATGATCAGCCGTAGCATCCAATACCCATACCCACCTTGGTCTTCTCACTGTTGGTGATTGGTGGAAAGGAGATCGCTTGGCCATCTGCGTCCATCAGACAGGGGTAGAGTTCCTTTCCATCCAGAAGCTGCAGGTATCTGGACAACATAACAGGCATTTTACACAGATCATGATGATAATAATAATAATAATAATAATAACAGGCGGAACTAGTAACGTTAACAGTTGCAACTTTCACTTGTTGTAGCTTGACAGGTGCTCTGCTGCCCTCATGTGTTAAAGGGGGGTAAGATCAACAATGACAAGCTATATAGTGCTCCATAGTACTGACTTGTGGAGGCCAGAGACGTTCTGCCTCTTCTTCTGCTTCCGCTGCTCGCTGGCCTCCTGCTGCAGGACACGCATCAGCTCCACAGAGCACACCTCCTTACGGCCCAGCGGAGTGATCTACGCACACACACACACACACATTTGAACAACAGGTGCATAGCGGATCCTTCTGCAGCCAGTGAGGCAATGTGAAAGGTACAGTGAGGTCTGAGAACAGTGTGCGTGTGTGCAAAGACCTTGAGGTCGGCCGGGGGTCTGGCATCGTAAACCAGCGGGCTCTTGAGCAGCTGCAGGTCGTGCGTGGCGATGGTGGCGGTAGTCCTCTTCATGCACAGCTCGTCGTGCATCTTGGTCTGGGGAAAACAAAGCGAAAACAACGGCTTTTCATGTGGAGGTGTACGAGAAGGAGTACTTTGAGGACCCACTGTTTGTACCAACCAAGTGTGAGGCAACTTGTGACATCACAAGTGGGAGTAATAGTATCAACCTGACACCTTTAAGCCTAACTAGTCTGTTGAAGAGGTGGCACTGTGGTACTCTGGTCCCGTGTGTCAGAGATTCTGTGCGAGCACCACTGAAAATTACATCTGGTGACCTCTTAATCGTGTGAAGATGAATCGTTGTTCAAATTATCCTATTTGTGAACCTCCCAGCTAGAGCATCTACCATCTAGTCTGTTTAGCAGGAACATGCAGTTACTTCGTTGGAGAGGAGAGAGGGGAGAGTTGACCCCCATGATGCACCCGTATCGGCTATCAACGTCTGGAGCTTACCTGGGCCATCAGGAACCTCTTGAGAGCGTTACCCGGCCGCAGGTTCATGCCTCTGACCACGCAGCAGACCAGGTACGGCCTGACATCCTTCACGTTGGCCGTCACCGTGACCGCCAGCGTCGCCGGGCTCTCGGTCAGGTGGAGAATCCGCACCACCATCTTGGCCAGTTCGTCCTCGTCATCCTCCTCCTCACCACCACCCTTCTTCTTGTTGTTCTTCTTCTGCGGCCGCCTCTTCTTGTCCACGCCTTCCGCTGGGTCTCCGCCACCATCCTCCCCTTGCTTGACCTTTCCTTTCCCTCTCCCGCCGGCGCGGAGGTAGTCCAGGATGGACTTGGTCTGGCAGCCGTTCACCATCTTCTCCAGGCGCTTGTCCTTGAACTTGTTCCCCTTGAAGTTGACATCCTTCAGCTTGGAGCAGTCGCTGAGGCTGAAGGGGATCTCACACAGCTTGTTGTTGGACAGGTCCAAATGCTGGCGAGAAGAGGAGACACAAGCAGAGTGTTGAAGGCCTATATATATATATATTGTTTTTTTTGTATTTATTATTTTTAGACAGAATTATGAAAAACACATGGATACGCTCTCCTTTACCTTGAGGGCCGAGAGCTTGTGGACATCTCCGCTGAGCTCGTCGATGGCGTTGTCGTACGCGATGACGGTGCTCAGCAGGTCGAGGCGCTCGGAGTAGAAGTCGGGCGGGAAACGGGTGACGGCGTTCTTGGAGACGTTGAGGTTGTAGAGCTTGGTGCACCGGCTCAGCCCCTCCGGGATGCACCGCAGGCTGTTGCAGCTCACGTTCAGCGTGTTCAGGTCGGCGAGCTGGGTGATCTCGTCGGGCAGCACGGTGAGGTTGTTGGCGGAAAGATCGAGGACCTTCAGGGACTTGAGGCTTCCGATGACTTTGGGGATGGAGCCGAGTCCGTTCCGGCAGAGGATGAGGCTCTGGAGGTTGACGAGGTGCTTGATGTCCTCGTGGATCTCTGTTAAACTCGGACACTGGCCCACCTCCAGGTAATTCAACAGTTTCAGAGAATAGACTGCGGTGGTGAGCCCCCCGGCCGCCTGGATTCTCTCGTCTACGGGCGCACCTTGTAAAACCAACTCACGTCTTTTCTCTTTAGCTGCTTTTTCTACTTCTGGCCAATCTTCTAAGTCATCCATGCTGCTGCACTCGGGCTCCAGGAAGGGACGTCAACGCGGTGTTGCTGTTGTCGCCGTGGGTAGACGGGGGGGGGATATCGTTTTGCACACTGCATACGCAGGAATACACAGCGCGCCGCAGTGGACATTATGCGCAGCGGCTGGGCAAACTTGACGTTCTTCAGTCTCGCCTCGTGTGCGAAACTCCACAGACCACGATGCTTTGCGCTGCCGACGCCACTGATTCCTCTGCGCGTGCGCGCGTCGGGTTGTTGTCACCGGTGGTTATGGAGATGTGACGGGGATCTGGCGAGCTGTCAAAGCGACGGTGATGTGTCCGGTATGTTAATACTCTCAAACTCGTCATTAAAAACCTTAATTAAAAACGTGTCCGCGTAGTAGTGTGACACGTTTATTGTACTCTGGACGTCTAGCGGTGCAATGTGTTGGTTTAAGTGTGTTAAACTGCGGCTCCCGAGCTAAGCCTTTCCCATCCAGACTGACTCTCTCATGGTTTATATCAGCACCATCACGACGTCCACAAGTTTTTACACAGACCGCCTTTGGAATGTAACACTTAAATCAAATCAAACATTCATAATTGTTTTTTTAAACGCAAAAACATGAATGAGCAAAATTTCAATAGAAGTATTACACGTAAATAATTATAGTAACATAGTAATAACCTTCAAATATTGAGGAGACAACCAAGGTATGGCTGTCATTTACACTGTGATTAATTGCATTGCATTGTATTGTATTGTATTGTATTACATTGTATTGTATTACATTGTATTGTATTGTATTGTATTACATTGTATTGTATTGTATTGTATTGTATTGTAGTCAAAGTCAAAGTCAAAGTGTACTTTATTGTCAATCAGTATTTTATTGTCAGTACTTTATTGTCAATCAGTATCAGTTGTATTGTATTGTATTGTATTGTATTGTATTGTATTACATTGTATTGTATTGTATTACATTGTATTGTATTGTATTGTCTGCCTTGTCAGTGTCCATGTGAGGGATGCCCAGGAAGATAGGATTCATTGTGCTCAGCTCCTCTGGGCACGAAGGCAACTTCAGTGCCAAGGAGCTGATGGTCCACGCACCCACCGTCAACGGCTGGCGGTCCGCAAGGTCGGCCAGCTATTTATGTTGACCCCGATGCAAGAAAGAGGCACCCAACTCATTGTTTGGCCCCAGGTCTGTCTGACCTGGGGCCAAACCCATTGAGCACACACAGACAATAAAATCAAAACATCAAGCTCTCTGCTCATATTAGTTGAAATTGAAATTCATAAAAATTGACATTCATTCATTTTTATCGTTAATAATGTAGTCATTCATAATATCAACAGTCAGTTATTTCAAAAAATAAATCTGTAAACTTTCTGCTTATGGCTGGTCATCCATGAGGTCAGATGGTGAAGCTGATTTCCTGTTGGTGCAGTTGGTGCAGTTTTTCCGTCTGCATTCAGCAATTGTTAAAAACAAGTTAATCATGATTTTAACCATTAATTCTGAAGTGTGACGGTTCCCTCTGTGTGGTTAGTAAGGAGAACGGTCCTACTCTCTCTAGTAATGTCTCCCTCTCCCTCCCCCTCTGTTTCTCTGTCTCTCTCCTTTTTCTCTCTCTCTCCCTCTTTCTCTTTATTGTCTCTTTATTTTTTCTTGAACTCTCTTTCACACTCTCGTCTTCTCCGTCTCTCTCTCTCTCTCGCTCTCTTTCTCTGTCTCTCTCTCTCCCTCCTCCTCCTCCTCCAGGTTATGCTCCTACCCCCAGCAGATCACCCTCCAGCTGGTGAAGCGCAGCCGAGTGAGGAAGCTGCAGCTGCTGGCCCACCAGTACCTCATATCTGCCAAGGTGGAGTTCCACATCGGGGATGCGCCCCCGGACCCCGCCCAGGACGTGGGACTCCCCGGCCCGCTGCACAGGCTGGGGTGAGACTCATCTTCCATACTGTTTCCAGTCGCATTCATTTTGTCGAGCTAGATGGTAGAGTGTAGAATGGTAGAGTGTAGAATCAACCCTGCTCCACGGTTAGGTGTTCAATTCCCACTGTGGCCACCCATCCTAAGAATGCAAAAAAATCTTTTTATTTAACCTTTATTTATCCAGGCAAGCAAGTAAGAACAAATTCTTATATACAGAAGCAGCCTGACCAAAAAGCAAAGGCCTTTTGAGGGAGGTGGGAGGTGGGAGGCTGCAACAAAAACAAGGTTATGTACATACACACAAATAAAATAAAAATTTACAATAGTATACAAGAAAAAATGACAATAAATAAGGGAGAAAGAAGGAGAGGGAGAACCAGAGGCAGAGAGAAAGGAGGTGGGAAGGAGGGAGGTAGGTGAGGGGGCTTAGGGGGAGGAGAGAAGGGGCTGAGGGCTATGCATGCGATGCAAAGATAGATCTTTATTCATCCTGAAGGAAATTCTTTTGCTAGAGGTTACTCAAAAATACCAACAACAGAACAATAAAAACAATACAATAATAAATGTACAGTGAATAAGCCTAAAAGAAAAAAGAAAGAAGGAAAAAAAGGAAATAAAAGAAAAAAAGAAGAAAGAAAAATGTATAGAAAAAAAGAAAAAAGGGTTAGACTTATACTAAATGCCCTGACACAGTGGCTGTTAGCCAATGTCGGGCTGTTGGTGAGCGTCTGCGTTCGCCTAATTTTCGCGGCACGGGTGGACTGTTGTAGTCGGCCCTTGTCGGCGGCTTTTCTGGCCGATTGATTGCGTTGAATCGGCAACGGAGGCCGTCGGTGAGAGAAATCCTTCTGATTGGCTCTTCAGCCAAAGCCAATCAGTGCACCAGATGAGAAACGGAAGTTCTCATTTTTCTCATTGACATATTCAAGAGAGACGATGGTGTGACACTGGTAGGCAAACGCTGCTTGGTTTCATGTACTGTATGTATCATCACAATGGCTTGTCCTAGGGCTTCCGGTTTCCCTTTTGAATGACCACCACCTGCTGGTATGGAGAGTTATTTCCTCTCACTCAGGCACAGAACGTATGTGCTAGTTTGGCCGTTGCTGTAGTCTTTGTGGTGTGCAAATCCGGAGACACAAGCGTCGTGAGTCGAGCCAACAGTCGGCGGTAGTTCTTTGACGATGGTTTGGTGTATCGTTCCACGTGTTGCTTTACATTTAAATAATTATTATTATTAAATAATGCTTTGGTGTGTGTGTGAGCAGCATCTCTTCCACCTCAACCATTCACATGCTGCTATGTAACACGGTGCTCAGGTATGTCTCTCTGTCGGACAACGAGAAGACGGGCTACAAGGCCCGGGAGCTCAAGTCGGTCCACGTCAACGCCATCGGGACATACCTGCGGGTGACCTTCCACCGTAACCATGCCAACCGCTACAACTACTACAACCAGGTAGACCACTCAACCCTGCCCATCTCAATATTAATGTAAAGAAGTATTATTTATTATCAAATCATGAATGATAAATCAATTAGGCCTATACATAGTTTAACAAGTCTCTGTATTAGGTTCTCACTTCTCTTTTTTCTTTTAATCTTCAACCACAGACTAACTGAGTAACAATTTATTAGACAGTTACTAGACAGTTATTATTCATAGTTTAATAATGTTTTTTTCTTTCTATTTTCTTCTCATGAAATGTACAATAATTTGAGACTTGCGGTGCATGTAATCACTTTCATTGACCAATGGGGTTCATGGGGTGGAATAAATATCTTGTTGGAAAAGGTGCCATTTTTTATTTGAAACACAGACTCAAGGGTTAAAATCTATTTTAATTTTCAATTTCAGGTTGCTTTGGTTGCCATTAATGTTCTGGGAGATTCTGTGGACGGCAATACTTTTAACACAATTGTAAGTAAGTGTGTGTGTGTGTTTCTGTGTGTGTGTGCGTGCGTGTGTGTGTCTATGCTGTCTATGCATGTGACTATGCTAGTACAAACATCATGTTGGCTGAAAGAAAAGCTCATGTTGACAAAGAAACCAGTGATTCAACGAGTGATGAACCAGTGGTCACTGGTGAACTTGCACCAAATGGACACTTGATGGCGCTATTGTACTGCTGTCTATCATCAGGTACTTTGACAACCGACCTTATTCATGTACACATTCACCTAAGTTGGGTGGGAAAATCTTGAAGAATCTTTGGGGAAACCATGACAACTCAATGCATTATTTATAGTCCTGCATCCCATTCCTCCATCCAGGTAGCATTTAGAATGCATTTCCATTGAGTTTTCATGATTCCCCCCACAGACCGTTGAAGAATGAAAAATAAGCAAACGGAAATCCCCAAATGAGTTGATCTGAAGCAAGATTACACCCCAGCACAATATGGACCTTTGTCTAAAGTGGTGCCTAAATGTTTGAGGTCTCCAATAGCGCTCCATGTAAACCCCCCCCCCCCCCCCCTTTCGAGCATCACATCTCTCGCCACCAACAGCCTATCAAATTCATCCATCCCTCCACATAATGTTTACAGGGAAACAGTTGAGATTCAGGCGCTGCCGTAACGTGAGCCCGACGGCAGGAGTGGGGGGGGGGTTCACGTGTGTTTACCTGGACACGGCGTGGCTGTGCATCCGTGTGTGCATGTGTGAGGAATTCAGTAATGAGGCGGCCGGAGAGAGGAGGCAGTGTGTGCGGACGGACAGAAGGCCCTCAGTGAGCCGCTGTAATCAGAGAGAGAGAGAGAGAGAGAGAGAGAGAGAGAGAGAGAGAGAGAGAGAGAGAGGAGAGAGAGAGAGAGAGGAGAGGAGAGAGAGAAGAGAGAGAGAGAGAGATACACACACACACACACACACACACACACACACACACACACACACACACACACACATACACATATATACACTTGTAAGACACACACACATTTACATTTACATTTAGGGCATTTGGCAGACGCTTTTATCCAAAGCGACTTACAAAGAGTACATTTGTTGAAGGAGAGGCAGCAATATATATATATACACACACAGGCCATATGGAGAAAAACATACAAATATTCACACGCATGCACACGTACCACTACTTTATTTATGGATACAGGTGAACACATGTATAAAGGCATGAAACAAAAACAAGAGGTTGACAGACACACACAGACAGACACACACACACACACACACACAGATTCCATTGAACAAGCTATGCATTGTTGTACCACTAATCCGGCTGGAAGCACCTTGACCTGACAGGAACACGAGCGGGTGGGTGGGTGGGATGGGTGGGTGGGTGTGGAGGACTAGGAGGAGGACATCTTGTTTTCCTATAGCCCTATCTGCTCGATGGATGGAACGTGCTGTTGCCATGACGGTGAGTGCTACTGCTGTGGTACACAGTGATGCTTGAGTGAGTGCTCTGAGTGGACAAGGAACCTGATAAGATCCCGGTACTTGAGGACAGGAGGACACGCCCACCTCTGGCCCTACAACTAACAACTACCCATCATGAGGGGTGATGGCGGCCGACAGTCTCTTCAGGGAGCCAGTGTAACTTTAAATTACTCTCCCCCCAGATGTAAGCACTTCATGTGTGCCTTCATTTGAATCTGTGCTCACTTAAACATGTCTACCATATATCCTTGGCTGTGTTTATACAGTTGTTAACCTGTTACAGTGCAAAGACTGCTTCCAATCACAATCAAACACATTTAGTGGTAACATGTTCCAATAGAGATACACGAACTTGACCATAATTTAACATTAGTTTAATGGCGTAATAATAATAATTTTTATAGCATTAGCATCGGGATAGGGTGTCAGTGGGTTAGGGTTAGTCCTGCATGAACTCATGTTAAATAATAGTGAGATAATGTTTTGTGGAATAGGTACATTTACATTGCCAAAGCGAGTGGTAAATAAAACAAAAACAAAACAAATCAAATTTACAATTGTCGATTTACAAATGTACAATTGCAGATATTCTATAATAAAGGAATGTGTACAGAAGGCCGCAATATTGCAGTATTTTTGAGTTTCTTTGAGTTTTTGAGTTTCTAAAGTATAGCCTACTTATAAAGAACTAAATATATACATAATATCTCTCTCTCTCTCTCTCTCTAGCCCAGCAGAGAGCAGCTGATGGATCACTACCTCCACAGCACCCAGCTGGACAGTGCGTTGGATGGGACACACATGGGGTGAGCCAGGACACTGGCTGACCACTAGTGTCTCTTTATACAGAGTGAGAGAGAGAGAGAGAGAGAGAGAGAGAGAGATAATAACAAGCTATTCAGCCTGGAAACCAAACCAGAGAGAGAGACACAAACACACACACACACACACACACACACACACACACACACACACACACACACACACACACACACACACACACACTGGGGGTGCAGTGTCTTTAAAAGCATGCAGGTGGTGTCTTCATGGCCCAGTGCAAAGGGGGAGGGAACAGGGGGTTGGAGCTGTTGCTGTCTTGTGTTTTTATAGGCCTTGGTGGAGCCTGGGCTGTCCCAGTGTTCCCCCCTCATATTATACCAACCCAAACAAAGTACAAATCTGGGAAACTACTTTTGTGATTGAGCTATCTTTGCTACCTTTTCTAATATTCACCATTTAGTCATTTAGCAGATGATTACGCGTCTTATTACATGGTAAATACAAGTCATTAACAAGCTGCGAGAGTTTTTTTGCCTACTGCCTACAGCTTAGGCTGTCCACAATCTCCCCAAAACTCTCTTTATATTACACGTTCTCTCTCCTCTGCTGCAGGCCATGCGAGTCCATCTCCCCGCTGGACGACCTGGCCTTCGACATGTACCAGGACCCCGAGGTGGCCCACATCATCCGCCTGCTAGACCAGCGCAAGCAGGACGCGGCCCGCCAGGAGCGCTATGAGCTGGCCAAGGCCCTCAAGCAGGCCATAGCGGACCTGCACAAGGTATGGAGGGCCGGGTCTCCATGTGGGTTCAGTTAAAAGATGAAGTGGACTGTGAAGTCGGCCACACGGTCTCATGCGATCTCCTACACCGATCAGATACTTCTATATTTATCTATAGATATTACCTATATTTACCTATATAAGTCTTGTGCCCGTTTGAAACGTGCTTGTTCGAAACGGACCGACTGCGTGGCCTCTGGCATCGCCGCTGCTTGAGACTTTTTTGAGAACCGCTCACCCAAACGACTTCACACAACTTGACACTGCAAAACTTCCCTGGGTCCTCGGCGGTACACCGGCCAGCACGGTGCGTGTCCCGTGCCTGTTCGAAACGGGCCGATTGTTTGTTCAAACTCATCCATCCAAACAACTACAAACAACTCAACACTGGACTGCCTTAAGCAATCAGCCTGGCAAGTGTGAAGACAGACATGCATGCATGCACACAGAGACTCCTTCCATTGTAGTTATATTACATTACATTTAGCTATATTTACCTATATTTAGATAGATAGATAGATAGATAAAGTATTTGTTTTATCCCTGTGGGGAAATTGCTTTTTGCAGCACATCAAGAGTGCTGCAACTGCAACGGCACCATTTGAAAAGTGGAAGTGGGACACAGAAGTTTGCACATACGGATTGCATGACACAGATTAAGGCTGAGCCACAAGTACCACGGCTCTTACGAAGAAAAAGTCTCATGACCTTGAATTTCTGATTGAGTTCTCGGAAATGACAAGGTCTCCACCACACACAGGCACGCACCCACAGACGCACAATTCATTTATGTAAAAAAGCCTGTCTTTTATTGCTGCTGTGATTCAGCACATCAGCGGCAAGATAACGTACAGTTGTGGTCAAAAGTTGACATACACATGTATGTCATGGCAGTCCAGAGTTTCCAATAATTTGTACTACTCTTATTTTTCTGTGATAGAGTGATTGGAGCACATACTTCTTTGTCACAAAATACATTCATGAAGTTTGATTCTTTTATGAATTTGTTATGGGTCTACTGAAAATGTGACCAAATCTTCTGGGTCAAAAATATACATACAGCAACATGAATGATCAATTTAGGTGATGGAGAAAGTTGTGTCAATCAAATTATCTTTGTGGCCTCTTAACTTCTTGTGAGTGATTATGATTGACTACAGCTGGTGACTTCTCTGAGTCCATTTAAATATGACTCATTTGATACGATCATTAGACTCAGACACAAACACTACAATGGGGAAGTCAAAGGAGCTCAGCACGGATCTGAAAAAGCGGATTATTGACTTGAACAAGTCAGGAAAGTCACTTGGAGCAATTTCAAAGCAGCTACAGGTCCCGAGATCAACTGTGCAAACAATTGTTCGTAAGTATAAAGTGCACGGAACAGTTGTGTCACTGCCACGATCAGGAAGAAAACGCAAGCTATCACCTGCTGCTGAGAGAAGATTGGTCAGGATGGTCAACCACCAAAAAGCAGGTCTGCAATGAATTAGAAGGTGCTGGAACACAGGTGTCAGTGTCCACAGTCAAGAGTGTTTTACATCGCCATGGGCTGAGAGGCTGCCATGCAAGAAGGAAGCCCTTGCTCCAGAAGCGGCACCTTAAGGCTCGACTGAAGTTTGCTGCTGATCACATGGACAAAGAAAAGGCCTTCTGGAGGAAAGTTCTGTGGTCAGATGAAACAAAAATGGAGCTCTTTGGCCACAATGACCAGAAATATGTTTGGAGGAGAGAAGATGAGGCCTTCAACCCCAAGAACACCATGCCTACCGTCAAGCATGGTGGTGGTAGTATTATGCTCTGGGCCTGTTTTGCTGCCAATGGAACTGGTGCTTTACAGGAAGTAAATAGAATGACAAAGAAAGAGGATTACCTCCAAATTCTTCAGGATAACCTAAAATCATCAGCCAGAAGGTTGAGTCTTGGGTGCAGTTGGGTGTTCCAACAGGACAATGACCCCAAACAAACCATCAAAAGTGGTAAGGAATGGCTAAATCAGCGCTAGAATTAAGGTTTTAGAATGGCGCTTCCCAAAGTCCTGACTTAAAACCCCATCGGAAACATGTGGACAGTGCTGAAGAAACAAGTCCATGTCAGAGCAGCCAACAAATTTATGAGAGCTGAACTGCACTGGATTTCTGTCAATGAGGAGATGGGTCCAAAGAGGGTCAACCAGAAGCTTGTGGATGGCTACCAAAAGCGCCGAATTGAGGTGGAAACATGGCCAAGGGGACATGTAACCAAATATTAGCATTGCTGTATGGTATATTTTGACCCAGCAGATTTTGGTCAATTTTGAGTAGACTCATAATAAATTCATAAAAATAAACCAAACTTTCATGAATGTTTTTTGTGGACAAAGAAGTATGTGCTTTCCAATCAACTCTATCACAGAAAAATAAGAGTTGTTAGAAATATATTGGAAACTCTGGACTGCCATGACATACATGTTCTTTACAAGAGTATTTAAACTTTTTGACCACAACTGTATATGTAGAGCAAATCATTATTTGGATTAGGTTTATATATACGGTATTAATACATTGCATTCCACCCTCGATACCCCTCTGAAGTCACACTTTTTTCTGAAACTCTTCTCTCACACGAATGATTTTGATCTTACCACCTGGTGTGTTGTCCAAAAGATCAGCTCTGCTTCCCTTCCACACATTCCTTGCCGTTAACCTTTCCAAACATCCGTGTGTTTTAAAAGCGAATCAATACAGTTATGTCAGCCATTGTATATTGCAAAAAATTACGGCAAATATTAACACCCACGCTTCAATTTGGCTAATTCTGACACTTAGCCCCATTGGCAATGTCTATATACCGACCGAGGCTATTATGTAACTAAAGTGAATGTGGTGCCCGTCTGTCTTTGTGTCTGTCTGTGTGTGTCTGTGTGTGTGTGTGTGTGTGTGTGTGTGTGTAACCGTAGTCTGTCAACATGGTTCACAACATGGTTCACAACGTTACTGGCCGCCCTTTTGTGTACACGGTTGTTATAACAACCATGAATTCTTAATAACCCCCAACAGCTGCAGTGACACCCCCTGACCCCCCCCACACACACACACACACACCAAAGTACCGTCTTTCGTTGTTGTGCGTCAACAACAAAGAGGACCAGCCGCGTAACACAAGGGTTTTGCACACCTGGTCCGCGTCACCTGATTAGCACTGGTGCCAAAAAGTAGAGGCCTCCCCTGAAAATCCACAGCCACGACCGAGGGCAAACTGAAATGCATGAAGTTCACCTTCTGAAAGTTGGCCATGGCCGACAAGGTATGCTGGCGTCTAAATAATAATAATACTCATAAACTTTATTTTTATAGCACCTTTCATACAAGAAATTGCAGCCCAATGTGCTTTACAGCAGTAAAATAGGCATAAAATGAACATAAAATAGACAGAATACAATCAATAGACAGAATAAAAGCAATGTAGAAAATAATAAAAATTAATTGAAAGCCAAATTTAAAAGGAAAGTTTTTAAACTGTAGTTTATTTTGGCGGTTCGTTTTTGTATTGCCTCAGCTACCAGGCCTGGGCGGGAAAGAGGAATTCATTATGGCAGCTCCTAATTCTGCAATGTTAAAAAAACTAAAACAAAACAAACGTCTGCTTATGAAAATTCAATGATCCAACCAAAGTTTCCGTTGAACTTCACGGTCACGTATGTTATAACGGACTCACACTGTCAAACAGCATGGAAGGTGACCCCTCCCCGTCTCCTCCCCGCCTACCTGCTATTGATGTACGGCCCCGGATCCAAAATGTCCTCCCCCTCCCCTTTACCTGCTGTTGACAACCCAATATGGCCGATGGCCCCGCTCCAAGGCGTCTCCTTCCCTCCTCTGCCGGGCCAGGTGGGGGAGCGGCTGGGTCGCTACGATGTGGAGCGGCGCGGCGCCGTGGAGAGGGAGGACTACGTGCTGGCACAGCAGAGGACACAGCTGATGGACGAGTACCGCCGCAGGGTGTACCAGCAGCTACAGGTCCACGACCTGCTGGACCTGGCCGACGTGCGGCCCGCGGTACGTACGGCCAGTCGCCGTGGCGATGAGGCCCACGTGGGCGCTCAAAGGGGCAACCTTCGGGGTCTGGAAAATGAGGCCAATGCGGAAGTGCCTTAAACATGTATTATTTGTAATGACCTGGGTTGACATGGCTACAGACGCGTTGTTCTCCCTCTGCCCACCGGGGTCCAGCTGCTGCCGTGTTTATAAAGAGAAGACGTGTGTAATTGATTCGTAATTGATTAGTAATTGATTAGTAATTGACAACATCTGCTGCTAATTCCCATCTTCTCCCGTCTTCTCATAATCCAGTCCAGGAGCCAAGCCCCCTTAATATTGTTTTTGATTGACTAGCGTTTGAATTAAAGTTTCACACTTCTACATTGTTATTGGTTACTTTTCCACTCCCTCTCCACTTTTCCTTCCTTTCCTTATCTTTTCGCCTCATTCTCTGTTTTGCCGCCTTTTCCGATAGCTTTCGACAGAGCTCTCCCCATCCCAGGAGTCTCCACCACAGCTAACGTCCCCTGGACGCCAAGAGCAGCCGGGAACCCAACCAGAACCCCAACCTCCAGGACAGTCTCCAGGCCAGTCTCCAGGCCAACCTCCAGGCCAGTCTCCAGGCCGGTCTCCAGGCCAGTCTCAAGGCCAACCGCCAGGCCAACCAGCAGGTCCACCGGCAGTCCAGCCGGCGTGCTCCAAGCCTCGCCGTTTGACAGAGTCCCTCAAGAAGGTTAAGAAGGCTCCACCTCGCCGCAGGGGGTCAGAGCGCATCGCCACTGGGCCCAGGAGTGTCAGCCTGCCGTCCAAGGACCCGGAGCAGCCTGGAAGGGCAGGTTCACAACCACAAGTGCACCTACCCAGGATAGACGTAAGTGACGCCCTGGGATGTAACGTGGCCTCATGGCTGCCTGGTAGGTTCAGAATCCGTGCTCTATTCATCCCAAAGGAAGGAGTTGCTATGCTGAATTTAGAATAGATCAGTACAAATATAAGCACAAAACACACTTACTAATACACATGAGGGAAATGTACAGTATAATATTACATTTGCCGGAACTCAATTATGGCATATAATGTAAGTAAGGTGTGCGGTGAATTGAAGTCCTGTAATTGTTGTAGGACCCTCAGAGTAGGGTGCGATTGTAGAAAGAAAGTATTATAATGTAATAAATAGAAATATGTGTTTAATGAAGCAACCTTCAACAAAATGTTCTTCAGCTCACAGTTATTGTCCGTTTAGCCACAGACAGAGGACTGGAAGCCCTCATTGTTCCCTCAAATATTGTACGGAGGACTGGACTGGATTTGCATGTAGAGAAGACGCTAAACACGCAGTCCATTTGAAAGGTAAACAGCTTATCAGACGTTGGGTGGACAGACAAACATGGATTTGATTATGTCAAGAATTCAACATGGAAACCAGGTCAGGTTCATACAACCACAGGGACCTTTCTGCACGTTGCTCAGCCTCAAGCAACTCCACTCCCCTCTCCACACCCACCACCACCACCACCACCACCACCACCCCCACCACCCTCATCACTGGTTATAGGGTTTCACAATTTAATTAAAAAGCGTGCAACAGTTGGCTGGCCCTGAGATCTGCTGTGCTGAGACTAAAAGCAGCGCTTTGAGACCCTTTTAGTGTCCCTCCCGGACGCACCAGGGGCTGAAGTCTGGAGCTAAATGAGGGACGGGATCATTATATTACATCACAGGCTGGGAGAGGAGAGTTATTTTTTAATGGCAGCGTTTCAGTGACAGGCTATTACAATGGCCCATTCATTGGTCAAACTCTATTGAGTCATCTGCATTATGGTTGTCTATATGATATTAATATACATTTACATTTAGGGCCAAAGTGTCAAAAGCGACTTCCAATAGGTTCATTTGTCCAAGGTGTGTGAATCAACAATATATCGCTGAGGGTAAAATTGTAATAGAACAAGTTTCAAGCACTTATAATTGCTAGGTTAATAGATCAAGATTCATATGATGCACTCATAATCGCTGCGTTAACCCAGCAAGATAGCTAGGATAACATGCTACACGATGCTTAGTACTATTTGAGTGCCAGGATGTACAAACATACAAGTAAGTGCAAAGGATCCAAGAGGAGGGGATGGGATTCAAACCCTGGTTAGTGGAAGTGGGTGCTCAAGTTTATTGTATTCTTTGATTGTTGGTAGCCACACCTCTGAGTGGGTTTGGTTAAAAGTGCCGACCAATGGACTGGCTGTATAATGTCATGTGACTGTTGTCGTGTGTCTCAGGTCTCCAGCGCGCCTTACGACGACAGGCCCCTCCCTGTCCTACGGAAGACAGCCGGACGGGGGGAGGTGGACGCGGTGTCCCCACGCCTGACCGGGGGGGAGTACGCCCGCTCCCCCCGCTCCTCCCACAGCAGTCCCGGTCTCCCTGGGGGGACGGCCGAGGCCGAGACCCTGTCGGAGAGTGTCCAGAGGGAGGCCAGCCTGCCCATAGAGGTCTTCGGAGAGGGCCTGGTAAGATGTGATGCGAAATGCTATTTTTATGGGGAATTATGTGATCTTTGCCAGGAAATTGTCTGTATACATGAAGTCACACCACAGGTCAAAGTCACACGACCTTTACTTGAACTTGTTCACGGGTCTACTGAAAATTCTGCTGGGTCAAAAATATACATACAGCAACATGAATGATCAATTTAGGTGATGTAGAAAGTTGTGTCAATCAAATTATCTTTGTGGCCTCTTAACTTCTTGTGAGTGATTATGATTGACTACAGCTGGTGACTTCTCTGAGTCCATTTAAATATGACTCATTTGATACGATCATTAGACTCAGACACAAACACTACAATGGGAAAGTCAAAGGAGCTCAGCACGGATCTGAAAAAGCGGATCATTGACTTGAACAAGTCAGGAAAGTCACTTGGAGCAATTTCAAAGCAGCTACAGGTCCCGAGATCAACTGTGCAAACAATTGTTCGTAAGAACAATTAAATTGGGAATTAATTCTAATTCATGCAGCCCCCTATCACTTAAGAGACATCATTTAACCACAGCATTACAGAGAACCATTACAAGGAAATTGATTGAAAAACGCATTCCGAGCGGCATAATGAGTCGCCGGCTCTTTCATAAATAAAAAGGAGCCCGGGAGAGTTAAGTTGAACACGGCTGTCAGACATTTTGTGAGGTTGTGAAGAGTCACTCTGAAAAGGTGCTTTGTTGAGGGAAGGTTTTCATCAGGATAAATAAATCCTGGACGAATGGCGGACAGGACATTTCCTTAAATGTCATTTACATTTGCAGTGTGAATAATCAGAGTAGTATGGACGAGAGTACTGCCGCGAGACAAGGACTTATTATCTCCATTATAACAAATGGGCTCCATTTAAGTGTTGCCGACAGCATTCTGATCCAAAATTGCGACACAAGGAGCGTTCTGAGAAGACTCACGCCTGAAACGGCAACGCCTTAGCAGACTGAGCGAGTCGAATCGAAAGCCGGTATTGCGCGACTTGTCAGGGACTGCTGCTGATCACATGGACAAAGAAAAGGCCTTCTGGAGGAAAGTTCTGTGGTCAGATGAAACAAAAATGGAGCTCTTTGGCCACAATGACCAGAAATATGTTTGGAGGAGAGAAGGTGAGGCCTTTAACCCCAAGAACACCATGCCTACCGTCAAGCATGGTGGTGGTAGTATTATGCTCTGGGCCTGTTTTGCTGCCAATGGAACTGGTGCTTTACAGAAAGTAAATGGAATAATGAAGAAGGAGGATTACCTCCAAATTCTTCAGGAGAACCTAAAATCATCAGCCAGAAGGTTGGGTCTTGGGTGCAGTTGGGTGTTCCAACAGGACAATGACCCCAAACACACATCAAAAGTGGTAAAGGAATGGCTAAATCAGGCTAGAATTAAGGTTTTAGAATGGCCTTCCCAAAGTCCTGACTTAAACCCCATCGAGAACATGTGGACAGTGCTGAAGAAACAAGTCCATGTCAGAAAGCCAACAAATTTAGCTGAACTGCACCGATTCTGTCAAGAGGAGTGGTCAAAGATTCAACCAGAAGCTTGTGGATGGCTACCAAAAGCGCCTAATTGAGGTGAAAATGGCCAAGGGACATGTAACCAAATATTAGCATTGCTGTATGGATATTTTTGACCCAGCAGATTTGGTCACATTTTCAGTAGACCCATAATAAATTCATAAAAGAACCAAACTTCATGAATGTTTTTTGTGACAAAGAAGTATGTGCTCCAATCACTCTATCACAGAAAAATAAGAGTTGTAGAAATTATTGGAAACTCTGGACTGCCATGACATACATGTTCTTTACAAGAGTATGTAAACTTTTGACCACAACTGTATATGTAGAGCAAATCATTATTTTGGATTAGGTTTATATATACGATATAATACATTGCATTCCACCCTCGATACCCCTCTGAAGTCACACTTTTTTCTGAAACTCTTCTCTCACACGAATGATTTTGATCTAACACCTGTGTGTGTCCAAAAGATCAGCTCTGCTTCCTCCACATCCTGCCGTTAACCTTCCAACATCCGTGTGTTTTAAAAGCGAATCAATACAGTATGTCAGCCATTGTATATTGAAAAATACGGCAAATATTAACACACGCTTCATTTGCAATTCTGACACTATCATGCAATGTCTATATACCGACCGAGGCTATTATGTAACTAAAGTGAATGTGGTGCCCGTCTGTCTTTGTGTCTGTCTGTGTGTGTCTGTGTGTGTGTGTGTGTAACCGTAGTCTGTCAACATGGTTCACAACATGGTTCACAACGTTACTGGCCGCCCTTTTGTGTACACGGTTGTTATAACAACCATGAATTCTTAATAACCCCCAACAGCTGCAGTGACACCCCCTGACCCCCCCCCACACACACACACACACACCAAAGTACCGTCTTTCGTTGTTGTGCGTCAACAACAAAGAGGACCAGCCGCGTAACACAAGGGTTTTGCACACCTGGTCCGCGTCACCTGATTAGCACTGGTGCCAAAAAGTAGAGGCCTCCCCTGAAAATCCACAGCCACGACCGAGGGCAAACTGAAATGCATGAAGTTCACCTTCTGAAAGTTGGCCATGGCCGACAAGGTATGCTGGCGTCTAAATAATAATAATACTCATAAACTTTATTTTTATAGCACCTTTCATACAAGAAATTGCAGCCCAATGTGCTTTACAGCAGTAAAATAGGCATAAAATGAACATAAAATAGACAGAATACAATCAATAGACAGAATAAAAGCAATGTAGAAAATAATAAAAATTAATTGAAAGCCAAATTTAAAAGGAAAGTTTTTAAACTGTAGTTTATTTTGGCGGTTCGTTTTTGTATTGCCTCAGCTACCAGGCCTGGGCGGGAAAGAGGAATTCATTATGGCAGCTACTAATTCTGCAATGTTAAAAAAACAAAAACAAAACAAACGTCTGCTTATGAAAATTCAATGATCCAACCAAAGTTTCCGTTGAACTTCACGGTCACGTATGTTATAACGGACTCACACTGTCAAACAGCATGGAAGGTGACCCCTCCCCGTCTCCTCCCCGCCTACCTGCTATTGATGTACGGCCCCGGATCCAAAATGTCCTCCCCCTCCCCTTTACCTGCTGTTGACAACCCAATATGGCCGATGGCCCCGCTCCAAGGCGTCTCCTTCCCTCCTCTGCCGGGCCAGGTGGGGGAGCGGCTGGGTCGCTACGATGTGGAGCGGCGCGGCGCCGTGGAGAGGGAGGACTACGTGCTGGCACAGCAGAGGACCCAGCTGATGGACGAGTACCGCCGCAGGGTGTACCAGCAGCTACAGGTCCACGACCTGCTGGACCTGGCCGACGTGCGGCCCGCGGTACGTACGGCCAGTCACCGTGGCGATGAGGCCCCACGTGGGCGCTCAAAGGGGCAACCTTCGGGGGTCTGGAAAATGAGGCCAATGCGGAAGTGCCTTAAACATGTATTATTGTAATGACCTGGGTTGACATGGCTACAGACGCGTTGTTCTCCCTCTGCCCACCGGGGTCCAGCTGCTGCCGTGTTTATAAAGAGAAGACGTGTGTAATTGATTCGTAATTGATTAGTAATTGATTAGTAATTGACAACATCTGCTGCTAATTCCCATCTTCTCCCGTCTTCTCATAATCCAGTCCAGGAGCCAAGCCCCCTTAATATTGTTTTTGATTGACTAGCGTTTGAATTAAAGTTTCACACTTCTACATTGTTATTGGTTACTTTTCCACTCCCTCTCCACTTTTCCTTCCTTTCCTTATCTTTTCGCCTCATTCTCTGTTTTGCCGCCTTTTCCGATAGCTTTCGACAGAGCTCTCCCCATCCCAGGAGTCTCCACCACAGCTAACGTCCCCTGGACGCCAAGAGCAGCCGGGAACCCAACCTCCAGGCCAGTCTCCAGGCCAGTCTCCAGGCCAGTCTCAAGGCCAACCGCCAGGCCAACCAGCAGGTCCACCGGCAGTCCAGCCGGCGTGCTCCAAGCCTCGCCGTTTGACAGAGTCCCTCAAGAAGGTGAAGAAGGCTCCACCTCGCCGCAGGGGGTCAGAGCGCATCGCCACTGGGCCCAGGAGTGTCAGCCTGCCGTCCAAGGACCCGGAGCAGCCTGGAAGGGCAGGTTCACAACCACAAGTGCACCTACCCAGGATAGACGTAAGTGACGCCCTGGGATGTAACGTGGCCTCATGGCTGCCTGGTAGGTTCAGAATCCGTGCTCTATTCATCCCAAAGGAAGGAGTTGCTATGCTGAATTTAGAATAGATCAGTACAAATATAAGCACAAAACACACTTACTAATACACATGAGGGAAATGTACAGTATAATATTACATTTGCCGGAACTCAATTATGGCATATAATGTAAGTAATGTGTGCGGTGAATTGAAGTCCTGTAATTGTTGTAGGACCCTCAGAGTAGGGTGCGATTGTAGAAAGAAAGTATTATAATGTAATAAATAGAAATATGTGTTTAATGAAGCAACCTTCAACAAAATGTTCTTCAGCTCACAGTTATTGTCCGTTTAGCCACAGACAGAGGACTGGAAGCCCTCATTGTTCCCTCAAATATTGTACGGAGGACTGGACTGGATTTGCATGTAGAGAAGACGCTAAACACGCAGTCCATTTGAAAGGTAAACAGCTTATCAGACGTTGGGTGGACAGACAAACATGGATTTGATTATGTCAAGAATTCAACATGGAAAACCAGGTCAGGTTCATACAACCACAGGGACCTTTCTGCACGTTGCTCAGCCTCAAGCAACTCCACTCCCCTCTCCACACCCACCACCACCACCACCACCACCCCCACCACCCTCATCACTGGTTATAGGGTTTCACAATTTAATTAAAAAGCGTGCAACAGTTGGCTGGCCCTGAGATCTGCTGTGCTGAGACTAAAAGCAGCGCTTTGAGACCCTTTTAGTGTCCCTCCCGGACGCACCGGGGGCTGAAGTCTGGAGCTAAATGAGGGACGGGATCATTATATTACATCACAGGCTGGGAGAGGAGAGTTATTTTTTAATGGCAGCGTTTCAGTGACAGGCTATTACAATGGCCCATTCATTGGTCAAACTCTATTGAGTCATCTGCATTATGGTTGTCTATATGATATTAATATACATTTACATTTAGGGCCAAAGTGTCAAAAGCGACTTCCAATAGGTTCATTTGTCCAAGGTGTGTGAATCAACAATATATCGCTGAGGGTAAAATTGTAAGAGAACAAGTTTCAAGCACTTATAATTGCTAGGTTAATAGATCAAGATTCATATGATGCACTCATAATCGCTGCGTTAACCCAGCAAGATAGCTAGGATAACATGCTACACGATGCTTAGTACTATTTGAGTGCCAGGATGTACAAACATACAAGTAAGTGCAAAGGATCCAAGAGGAGGGGATGGGATTCAAACCCTGGTTAGTGGAAGTGGGTGCTCAAGTTTATTGTATTCTTTGATTGTTGGTAGCCACACCTCTGAGTGGGTTTGGTTAAAAGTGCCGACCAATGGACTGGCTGTATAATGTCATGTGACTGTTGTCGTGTGTCTCAGGTCTCCAGCGCGCCTTACGACGACAGGCCCCTCCCTGTCCTACGGAAGACAGCCGGACGGGGGGAGGTGGACGCGGTGTCCCCACGCCTGACCGGGGGGGAGTACGCCCGCTCCCCCCGCTCCTCCCACAGCAGTCCCGGTCTCCCTGGGGGGACGGCCGAGGCCGAGACCCTGTCGGAGAGTGTCCAGAGGGAGGCCAGCCTGCCCATAGAGGTCTTCGGAGAGGGCCTGGTAAGATGTGATGCGAAATGCTATTTTTATGGGGAATTATGTGATCTTTGCCAGGAAATTGTCTGTATACATGAAGTCACACCACAGGTCAAAGTCACACGACCTTTACTTGAACTTGTTCACATGCAGGCTGTGATCGGCCCTCAAACATGAGGACCCTGCCTGTCAACCTCAATCTCCCACTGAAGTATCCTCACACTTCTGCAGCAACCCCCTCCCTCTTTCAACTATTCCCACTGTCAGACCCCTCCCACTTAAGTATCTTCCCACTTCAAACTCCTCCCACTTACAACTCATCCGGCAGAAACCCCCTCCCTCTTAATACTATTCCCGCTGTCAATCTTCTTTCACCTCAAAGTCCGACAACTTCCAAGACCCCCACTCTTTAAGTGGCTCCTACTTCAAGTACCGCTGACTTTAAACTTCTCGCAGCTCAAACTCCTCCCATTTTGTCTTATTGTCTCTCACCATACGTCTTTTAAAGTACACCCCAATAAAGTTAATCATGGTTCTTCAGTTTCATTCACAAAGCTAGTTCTCAGAGCGATGCAGCAATGCTAAATGCTAAATGGACTGCATTTAATACAGCGCTTTTCAGACCAGTCAGTGGCTGCTCAAAGCGCTTGACGACATCGCCTCACATTCACCCATTCATACACCCATTCATACACCCATTCATACACCCATTCATACACCCATTCATACACCCACGGCGGTGTCAACTATGCAAGGCAACAACAACAAGAATAACAACCAGCCCGGCAGGAGAAGTTAGGAAGTTAGGGGTCTTGCGCAGGGACACCTCGACACTTCACTAGGCGGAGCCGGAGATTGAACAGACAACCGCTCTACATCCTGAGACACTGCCGCCCAATCACGAGTTTCCCTAGGTCTTCCCAATGCCATGGACCATTGACAATTGTGGATACACCGAATGTACAAGTCTGGTACCAGTGAACCTTTGTAGACCCATTTCCTTGATCAAGACGCTTAAGATCCTACCTGCTCCTAATTATGACACTGATCTAAAATCCACACACATGTATGTATACAGTATTACATTCAAACATGTTGATGTTCCATGGTAGGTGGCCGATGCATACTCCAAGAACTGGGCCCGCCGGGAGCATGCGCTAGCGGGCGTTTGTGACCAGCTGCAGGATGTGGTGCCTGCTGGTACCTCCAGAGAGGAGCGCAGGGCGCTGGTGCGGGCAGCCGTGTTCCTGGTCCAGAGAGCCCTGCAGGATAAAGTGTCTCCCGTGAGTCCTCTCCTCCTCCTCTTCTTCTTCTCCTTCTTCCTCATCTTCTTCTCTTCAAGGCTTGTGGTGATTCAGGGGTTTATTCAGGGCCATGGTTCACAAACTTTGACTTTGGCTGCATCCAAAATCTTCCATACTAGCATACTTACTGCATGTGTAGTAGGCGAGAGTAGTACAGTGCATCCGGAAAGTATTCACAGCGCGTCACTTTTTCCACATTTTGTTATGTTACAGCCTTATTCCAAAATGGAATAAATTCATTTTTTTCCTCCAAATTCTACACACAACACCCCATAATGACAACATGAAAAAAGTTTTTTTTAAATGTTTGCAAATTTATTACAAATAAAAAACTAAAAAATCACATGTACATAAGTATTCACAGCCTTTGCCATGAAGCTCAAAATTGAGCTCAGGTGCATCCTGTTTCCACTGATCATCCTTGAGATGTTTCTACAGCTTAATTGGAGTCCACCTGTGGTAAATTCAGTTGATTGGACATGATTTGGAAAGACACACACCTGTCTATATAAGGTCCCACAGTTGACAGTGCATGTCAGAGCACAAACCAAGCATGAAGTCAAAGGAATTGTCTGTAGACCTCCGAGACAGGATTCTGTCTCGAGGCACAGATCTGGAGAAGGGTACAGAAATGTCTGCTGCTTTGAAGGTCCCAATGAGCACAGTGGCCTCCATCATCCGTAAATGGAAGAAGTTTGGAACCACCAGGACTCTTCCTAGAGCTGGCCGGCCATCTAAACTGAGCGATAGGGGGAGAAGGGCCTTAGTCAGGGAAGTGACCAAGAACCCGATGGTCACTCTGTCAGAGCTCCAGCGTTCCTCTGTGGAGAGAGGAGAACCTTCCAGAAGGACAACCATCTCTGCAGCAATCCACCAATCAGGCCTTTATGGTAGAGTGGCCAGACGGAAGCCACTCCTTAGTAAAAGGCACATGGCAGCCCGCCTGGAGTTTGCCAAAATGCACCTGAAGGACTCTCAGACCATGAGAAACAAAATTCTCTGGTCTGATGAGACAAAGATTGAACTCTTTGGCCTGAATGCCAAGCGTCATGTCTGTAGGAAACCAGGCCTCTGTACATCCCTCAGGATCATCTGGAGGTTCTTCACGGCAGGAACTGGGAGACTAGTCAGGATCGAGGGAAAGATGAATGCAGCAATGTACAGAGACATCCTGGATGAAAACCTGTTCCAGAGCGCTCTGGACCTCAGACTGGGGCGAAGGTTCACCTTTCAGCAGGACAACGACCCTAAGCACACAGCCAAGATAACAAAGGAGTGGCTTCAGGACAACTCTGTGAATGTCCTTGAGTGGCCCAGCCAGAGCCCTGACTTGAATCCGATTGAACATCTCTGGAGAGATCTGAAAATGGCTGTGCACCGACGCTTCCCATCCAACCTGATGGAGCTTGAGAGGATCTGCAAAGAGGAATGGGCAAAACTGCCCAAAGATAGGTGTGCCAAGCTTGTGGCATCATATTCAAAAAGACTTGAGGCTGTAATTGCTGCCAAAGGTGCATCAACAAAGTATTGAGCAAAGGCTGTGAATACTTATGTACATGTGATTTCTTATTTTTTTATTTTTAATAAATTTGCAAACATTTAAAAAAAACTTTTTTCATGTTGTCATTATGGGGTGTTGTGTGTAGAATTTTGAGGAAAAAAATTAATTTATTCCATTTTGGAATAAGGCTGTAACATAACAAAATGTGGAAAAAGTGACGCAGCGCTGTGTGATAACTTTCCGGAGTGGCCGACTGTACTTACTGCATGTGTAAGTAAGGCGAGAGTAAGTATGTAGTGTGTAGTGTCCGAAATCATATTTCCGCATAGTATGCAAAAATGATATTGTAAAAGTGCCCAGATAGCCTACTATTTACGCCAAAATATGTGGTGGCCAAACTGTGGACACTGCAGTCGCTTGGATAACCCACAATGCATTTCCACAGGAGGATGACCGTCTTAACCAAAACTAATAAACTGAATTAGTAACCTTTCAAACCGTAGACCAGCAACCCCAATGAACAGGCAACTCAAAACTCAAATTAAAAAAACTATATGTTTTATTGTCTTCATCAACGATGACCGTCAGCTTGAATTCTGCGACACTAGTTTTTCCAAAAACATTTGACTTAAATACTAATAGTATGCCAGAAAACAGTACACACTGTGTAATGCATAGTATCTACTGTAGTACGCAGTTTCAGATGCAGCCTTGGTCATTAAATGGTGACATGTTAATGAAATTGTATGAAATTGATTGGTAAGGTATATTCTGAATCGTCAGCGGACAAATGAGGACTATGAAGGCCTCTAGTCCAAGTGTTGGGATTCCTCACAGGTCGAGATCTCCTGCAAACACGTTATAGTCTTGTTTGAAGAGTATGCAAGGTACTTCAACATGAAACGCACTTGTACTACAAATCAACGTTTTGTGGGGAATTGACACAGATGGTTAGAAGCTTGACCTGCGAAACCTGTTGAACAACACTCATACAAATGATGTTGTTTGCATGTTGTGCAAACACAACACAGAACAAGTGCTTGTGTTTGGTTTCGCTTGGTTACACAATATGTGTAATCTGCAGTTTAAACTACTGATCACTGCGGTGAAAAAGGATATCAGGTGGCAAACAATGGGATGAATGAAAACCAATGACTAACAGTGGGGTTGAACGCAAACCCAAAGAACTTTGTGGAGTGGTCCAGAACGTGCTGTACAGTCTAATATTTAAAATAAATAATCATGCGACTAGTGTCTACGTTTAAAGTTACACAAAGTTACACCGGGTCCTTACACAGCAGCATGTTTGCTCCAGAGGTTCCAGTATATCAACATGCCCCAAGCTGAAGGGCTGAAGGTACACACACACACGCACGCACGCACACACACACACACACACACACACACACACACACACACACACACACACACACACACACACACACACACACACACACACACACACACACACACACACACACACACACACATCTCTCGCAGGCATGCAGAGAGATGCCTAGTGTGTACATTTGCAGTCCAGTAGAGCTCTCAAGCTCATAGTTCAAGTTACTCAATGTGATGGGAATGTAACGGGTAGCAAAATTATGCTTTGAATGTCCTCCACCTCCACAGGGATGGGCAGAGATTAAATTCAGATCGCTCATTGTCTTTGAATGGTATTGTTCTGTATATCGTCATGAAATGAAGATGAATGATACATGTTCCCATGTTCCTCTACCTGTGTGTAGATTAGACCCTCCCTGTGTGTATGCATGTGTGTGCGTGTGTGTGTGTGTGTGTGTGTTTGAGGTGGCAACCAGGAAGTCGATCCAAACCATGCATTGAAAGCACTACTATGCACATGATTCTTTGTTATAAGAATAACAAACACCCCAGCCAATGTTTATGCTAGACACACACACACACACACACACACACACACACAAAGTAAAGAGTGTTCCCTTGGTTTCATACGTCATGTTCGCTCTCTCGCAGGGTCGACTGCAAATACTTTCGACAAAGATGCCGTTGTCCTCCAACCAACCAATAAAGATGGTCCCACCGCACTTAGGTACCCATGAATCCTCTCAGCCGTGGCGATATAATGCACTGTTTAGTTGTTCAGAAAACAGAAAACTCTGCTCTCTACCGTAAGCTATCACTTTGGCTTTGATTGAGCTGTTACGGAACCATTAGCCACTGTTGCTAATCATTTAAATACCAACAACATATTTCGGTTGGCCGTAGTAACAGAGGAATGCAGATTGAAGAGGACTGACAGAACCTAGCTGGCAGTGTTTTACGAGGTGATGCTCTGTGCCCATGAAGCAAGGTATACCAACCTTGTTTTGCTCATCACAACGGTACCAACTGTGAATTATCTCTCCTCTCTACCTGTTGTCTATCTAACCTAATGGCTTGGCCAATGGGAAGAGAGGGGGTGGGATCTAGGGGCGGCGATACGGCCCGAAAATAATATCATGATATTTCAGGGTATACAGTTTTCATACATACATACACAACAAACATTATCTGTTCTTTAGTTTGTTGACACCAACAACTGTAAATCAGACTGATTCATATTCTGCATAAAGTATAAATAGTACAACAAAATTGCTGTGTAAGGGTGTAACGGCATTACGTCAACAAGTCGGAATATTACCATTGTCACGATATGATTTTCTTTCATCATATTTTCAAAATGATACGATATGCTGTGGCACACACCTGGCGGGATGGCCAGGTGATTTGGTGCACATGTGCTACAAGCTATTTAGGTTCCTCTAGTTTGTCATTCTGTCTCTGATGCTGCCCGCACTCGGTTTGTGTTGCCCATTTGTGCTTCCGTTTCAGGTGCAGAGCTTAAATATCTTTAAATACTATCTTTCATAGCTCACCACAAAGGTGGACGTTTTGGCGGCAAGCTATTTCCCTGTAACAGAACTGATCGTTGAGCAAATGTTTCACAGGGTTATTTGTTTTAAAAGCCCTGACGTGAAAAGTCAGGTAGATCAGGTAAGATTTGTATGCGCTTCATTTAGCGGAGAATATCTCAACTGTTATAGACTAATATGACCTCATTGAACAACGTGGGATGTGTGCCAAAATCTCTACCCGGGACGAAAGTCCTGAAAATGACCACAACAGGTGACACTATTATCACACTACAGGTGAATGGGACTTTTTTTTTCCTTTATAGATATCCTCATACATTTCTACCAGATTAATCTTCATATTAAGAGAAATACTTTTTGTATTACACTTTGTCTAAAAAAATTATATAAAATATGCAAATGAGGCAATATCTCATTATATATGCGTACATAAACCCTTGAAGCTACAGATTTTCTGAGGTGATCACAATGTTCACAATGACCATGATTATAAGGTCATAGAAGAGTTTATTGAGTATGGGTGTCACCGGGGGTTCACAGTTGAGGAGCTACTCCAGCGTGAGATCACCAACTCTGCATTCTACTTGGTTGACAAAGACGGTTACTTGAGGAAGACTGCCAAGTCACAACTTGGGACTGAGCTGTTGAAGTTGTGTCCACAAATAGATAAAAAAAGGTCCAGATACCCCCCCGCAAACACACGCCATCATTATCGACTTCATGGCATTGGTGAGAAAGGTCTCCTTAAAGAAACTTGATCCACCCCAGTCAAGACATTCCACGACTTTGCTATTGCTTTGACATTTATGGTCGAAGGAGAGGCAGCAATATATCACTGTGGTACCTGAAGATAAGAATAGAGCTGTTTTCGAGCATTCATATTTACGAGACGAATAGAACAAGTTTCATAATTGCCAAGTTGCCTGCATAAGTAGCTGGGCAGGCGTGCAATTCTAAGCATGATACAACATCTGAGAACGAACAACAATGCTAAGTGCCATTAATAAGTGTTAAGACATATAAACACGCAGGTTAGTGCTAGGGGGGGGGGTTATGTAGAGTCCAGGTGAACTCTGAACAGGTGGGTCTTGAGTCTCTTGCGGAAGCTGGCGAGCGACTCGGCTGTCCTGACATGAGCCGGGAGCTCATTCCACCACTGCGGAGCCAGAACCGTGAAGAGTTGGGACTTGGAAGAGCGATGTTTGGCTGTTTTTAGTGAAGGCGGTACCAGTCGTTTGGCAGAAGTTGCCGAGCGGAGTGCTCGGGCCGGGGCGTAGGGTCGGACTAATTTTTGGAGGTAGGTAGGGGCGGTTCCGTTGACAGCCATGAAAGTCAGTACCAGTGTCTTGAATCGAATGCGAGCGATTACCGGGAGCCAGTGGAGGTTGCGGAAGAGGGGGTTACATGGGAGAATTTAGGTAGGTTGAACACGAGGCGTGCTGCTGCGTTCTGGATGCGTTGTAAGGGCTTGATTGTTGAGGGGGGAATCCAGCCAGGAGAGAGTTGCAGTAGTCGACATAACAGTCAATTGGAGAAGTCTTGGCCTCCAAGAGCTCTGGCTCATCCGCAACTCAGGAGTGAAAAGATCAATATTACCACTTCATGATATCTGCAAAGCGCTGGGAGACGAGCTCACACAGTGTCTCCCAGCACTACATGCGCTGACTGGGTGCGATACAACCAGCAAAATATCAACCAAACTTGCAGCTCTGAACACTGTCCGCAAACCAGACAACTCTTCTCTGATTCTCAATTTCAACTGTCCACAGCTAACAGACTCAAACCATCAAACCATCAACAGACATGGAGACATTTGACGACCTGCGCATTGCTGCGTTCGATAGTAATGTCCTTAAGATGGACTTTGAGAGGACCGCTTGCACCTCAACTAATGCAAGAAAACATATACAAAGAGCCTATTATCAACAGCAGCTTTGGGTCCAAGCACCATTTACAGACGCCACCTCAATCTTAAATGCAGATGCTTATGGTTTTGTAAGAAAGGGCAGTTTATTAGTCCCTGAGATTGTAATCTCAAAACCTGAAGGTTTGCCAGATCCCTGCTCGTGTGGCAAGTGTGCACACAAGAATGGGTGTCCCTGTCGGGTAGCTGGTATCCGTTGTTGCAAGTACTGCAAATGCAAGGGAGGCAATAGTTGTAAAAATCCTATCACTGAATGAGCTCTCATCATCATCCCCATACCTGGACTCTGTTGTGAAAGTTTTACCTTGCAACACAGGGAATAAACCTGCTGTTTTGTATTTTTCACTTTAAGTTAACGTTCCAATGATAATAGCAAGGTTGGATATAAAATGTCTGTATATTAATAAAATGCTTGTTTTTCTTTCTTTGTTTGTATACATTGTATTTATAATTTATCCATAATACAGCACAAAACAGGACATCCCCCCCCACACACACGACATCCACACTGAACTACATCTACAGAAACACAATTAAAAATATCAAACCAGAATTCTTACACTTACACTACATGGTCATTGTAAACATTGTGATCACCTCAGAAAATCTGTAGCTTCAAGAGTTTATATGTACGCATATTTAATGAGATATTGCCTAGTTTGCATATGTTATTTTATTTTGTAGTGTAATACAAAAAGTATTTCTCTTAATATGAAGATTAATCTGGTAGAAATGTATGAGGATATCTATAAAGGAAAAAAAAAGTATTATCACACCTGTAGTGTGGTAATAGTGTCACCTGTTGTGGTCATTTTCAGGACTTTCATCCCGGGTAGACATTTTGGCACACATCCCATGTTGTTCAATGGGGTCATATTAGTCTATAACAGTTGAGATATTCTCTGCTAAATGAAGACTACTTGTAGAACTTGTTTTAAAATGAATGAGTTACGCTTTCTCAAACATGACAGAGGAAATTACAGCAACTTTACTTTCTGAATAGACTCATTTAGCAGTTTATCAACAGTGACTTAGTGAATTCAGATACATATCATTCACCAGAAGGTAGGAGTTGAGGCATCTTGCTCATGGATGCCTTCTGATCAACTCTTTAAACAAAATCGCTGTCTCTCTCTCTGTTCAAAATGTCAATGCAAAAAGTTAAATGTAAACGGGCTGCATTTATCCAGCGCTTTTCAGACCAGTGGCTACTCAAAGCACTTTGCATACATTGCTTAACACTCAAGCACACATTCATACACCCGACACCGGGATGGAATCAGCAACCTTCCAGTTGCCAGACAACCGCTCTACCTCCTCCTGTGCCCAGGCCCAACCCCAATGTATATTTGTGTGTGGTGTGTGTGAGTGCGGCTGTTGGGAATACACGTTTTGATGTTCCACTCACTCACCACTCGCCACTAGACTATCCTGCCCCCTAAGTCCAATATTACTAACAGAAACTAACAGTCTAATCATACGTTGTTGTTTGTTGGAGCATGCGTCCTGGAATACGTCCAAAAGCAGCCATGTTTTTTTCCCTCTCTGTGTCCTACCCTCTCTCTGCTGGCTTGGTGTGTGTGTGGTGTGCCGTGTGCGGTGTGTGCGTGTGTGTGTGTGTGTGTGTGGTCTCCTCTCCAGGTGTTTCAGGCCGCTCTGGGCTGCTGCGGCTGCTCCTGAGCCAGGTGATCCCGGGATGGGGCCTGGGCCGGGCCGAGCTGTCCCACTGTCTGGATCAGACCTGGCCCAGCCTGCTGGCCCGCAGCTGGGACCGCGGCCCGCCGCGGTGCGGACCATGGCCTCCGCCCTACATACTGGTACTGGGGAGGAGGGGAGGGGGGGAACGCTGTTTAAAAGGTCATGAAATGTAGATGTCAGTGTGCAGTTGTGATAATATGGTTACCCTTGGTGATGTACCCAATGTGCATCTGCTGTCTGGGAATACAGTCACTGTACAATAAAGTCAAAATTGTATTTGTTATTCTCAGGAATAACTAATAAGTTGATATATATATACTGTATATACTTATTTGTTATTGCTGAGAATAACAAATATATATGTGCTTGGGTGTATCTGGTTGAAGTCATGATTAATGTAGTTATGTGTGTGTGTGTGTGTGTGTGTGTGTGTGTTGTACACGTGTATGTGTGTGTGTGTGTGTACGTGGGTGTGTGCACGTGGGTGTGTGCGTGCGTGTGTGTGCGTACGTGGGTGTGTGCGTGCGTGTGTGTGTGCACGTGGGTGTGTGTGCGTACGTGGGTGTGTGCACGTGGCTGTGTGTGTGCACGTGGGTGTGTGTGTGTACGTGGGTGTGTGCACGTGGGTGTGTGTGCGTACGTGGGTGTGTGCGTGCGTGTGTGTGTGCACGTGGGTGTGTGTGCGTACGTGGGTGTGTGCACGTGGCTGTGTGTGTGCACGTGGGTGTGTGTGTGTACGTGGGTGTGTGCACGTGGGTGTGTGTGTGTACGTGGGTGTGTGTCCACGTGGGTGTGTGCGTGCGTGAGGCCGCAACCACTGGGAGTGTGCGTCCTTGGTCGTGTGTGTTTGTGTGTTTTAGCTTTGGTGTGTGTGCAGTGGTAACTGATTCGAGTGGCACCACCAGAGCTGTCTGTTTGATTTTCTTCCCCTGTTAAATATTTAATTTCCTCTGTAATTATTTCCTATTAAATCCAATTAAACAGAGTTGTTCATGCCGATAGCCGATGCCAAATAACTGAAGGTTAATGATCACACATAGCACATAAATAAAACACTCTCAATCTCAAAGCGCTGGACGTCCAGGGAAGCTAATTGAATGGTAAAACCTGGTTCTTTTTGCGTTGCTTCTGTTGCTTCTAGCGTTGCTTAGCATTTCACTGTCACTTTCACATCCACAGAAGCGTAGGCGTCAGAACAGCCCCCATGCTCTGTGTGTCTGACATGACTCATGACCGAGACGCTTCGATCCATGTCCTCATGTGTTTTCATGAAACTCTCCCCCTTAGGTCATCGGCGCTTAGTTGTGTTAAATGACAACTTTATGGTTGTCCACTTTATGGTGGCCAATGGTTGGGTCACGTTTTAACAGTACGGTTTAACAATTAACTGTTGCTGAATAAATATTATATTCTATACTCTATACTCTGTACCCAAACATACAGACATACATTTCAGTTCATTTTTGTAGCATGACCTAAGAAATAATCATGTTTTTAACGGAGTGCACTTTCTTCACGTTGGACTCGGTCACTAGGTCTATCTTAGTCGTGAATAACTTCTTATTATTTTCACTTCTGTCCTGAAGTGTGTGCTGTGTGCATTGGTGCTGCCACACGCCAATGCACACAAACACATAAACCCTCCGTGTTGATGTCCGTGTGTTGTCGTGATGCAGGACATGGCGCAGTGGAAGGAGGTGAGGGCCCTGCAGATGCTCCCCGGGGAGCTGAGCCGGCCCTTCAGGCCCAGCGCCCCCGCCCGCCTGGCCCTGGGCCGTGCCCAGCTCCTGGAGAAGCTGCTGGCCCAGCTGGGCACCGAGCATTCTGGCTTCACCCTGGATAACGTCATGAGGGTAAGGGCCCGTCTGTGGCACCCATCCCCCCACCCACCCACACACCCACGCAGCTGGGGTGGCTGGGTGCACAAATGCATGCATGCATTCTTTACTTCCTTCATGTGTCTGCGTGTTAGTTTTAGTTCTCTATTTTATCTCATTTACATTTGACATTTCTGGGACGCTTTTATCCACAGTGACTTACAATAAGTACATTTGTCGAAAGAGAGACAGCAATATATCGCGCCCTCCAGGCAGCCAGCCTCCTGGTTGCTGGCTGCTGGCTCCTGGCTCCCGGCTTCCAGTGCACCGTTAGCATCCAGGCGTCAACTATCTAATAATTGCGGCGAGGGGGGAGGGGGGGGGGGGGGTTGGGGGGGCGTGTCCTGGTGCTCAGCTAACTTTCCTCCCGTCCGTCACCGTCACAGACGCGTCCCCTGGACAGACACGTCCGGTGCCTGCCTTACTTTTGTCCTAGGCGCCGGCACCCCTCTAGAGAGCACGCAACTTTTATGCATCCAATCCATGCCACACGTGGCATGCCCAAGCACGGCTCAGCCTCCATTGCTTAATCTTCACTCTCCAAGCTCGTTGTTTTGTCTTTTAGACTACTGAGTGGGCATATTATGATGAAGGCGGTTGGACACCCAGCCCGAAGCCCACATCAGACCACTCAGTTAGCGGCTATAGAGGCCGTGCTTCTTCCATTCACGTGCGCACGACCCCCTCAACCTTGTACGAAAGAGAAAAGGCGGGCTCCAGAAGAATTGTATGTTGGGTGTCCTGTTTGCGTGTGATGTAATGTTCTGCGAGTCGACCTCCACCGGGTGCCGACCCGCCCGTCCTCCTCCTCGCCCTTCTTGGGGTGTCCTGGTGCGGCTACGGCTTTCTTCCTTTAGCGGCGATTTGCTGGTCTACCCGGTGATGTCAAGATCTCATCTTCCGGTAGTCCGCTATGTGACGATGTGGTAAGGGAGCACATCACTGGTACTTCTTAAGTGTGGCAATTGGTTTGAGCGTGGAGCTCATACGGGAGCACCATCGTTAAGTGAGCTATTTCCCATCAGCAGGCCACGCCGACTCGCCAGACGCATCCCCGCGCAGGTGCCACAAAAGTGACCCCCACACCCACCCACCCGCCGGCCCACCCTCGCCTCCCCTTCCCCTGGCTGTCACTTGAGAGCGGTTCCACAGCTCAATCAGCAATGAAGATGCTTAGTGGGACATGTTTTTAGACAAAGTGCTGTTGTGCTGTGATCAATGGGAAAAGAGCAGTGTGTTCATGTTCCCGTCGGTGTTACGAATCGACTGGACTAGAAGTTGTCTAACGTGAACTTCAAGTCTTGGATTAAGTTACATGATGGCAACCGATGATGATTGCGATTTAATTAGCCGTTCTATATTCACGGGAAGGGCCTTAGCCATGTGGTGGGTTTCACCGGTCAGTCACACAGTAACATTGTGGGAAATGTCGTCCAACAAATAATCACATGGGGGGAAATTACATGCATTGGGTTGTTGTTGGGTTGTCTAGCCCCCCCCCCCCTTGCATAGTTCTATTTCTATTTTGTATTCTTTTATAATTACTGTCGGCTGTCGGGCGTTTTGCACAAAAAGTTTTTCACTCACTGCTTATACTCACGTGTAAATTGTGAAGTGACAATAAAATACTTGAAACTTGAAACTTGAAACTTTTACCGTGCTGACTTCCTTCTGGGAAGGGACCAGGTCAAATTTCCAGTATGTAGCTTGAAGATTAACCAGGAAAGACAGCAGGGGAGATAATAGCTGGTTGTTTCTCGGCATGACGAAGGGTTTGGTCACCCATTGTATAGTAGCGTGCAGTATACCGCTGGTCACCGCCTCCTTCGCCGGGGACCGCCATTCTACCATTCTGCCCTTTGGTGTACAATATCATGGATTATACTGGATAATGGGTCTTATACAACACGCGGCCATCTTGGTTTCATGTTGGTTGTTCGTGCTAGCTGTGAGGGGGGGGGGGGCTGAGCTAGCGTACAATGTAAATGCTGCGCTTTTTTTTTAAATGCTGATTTAAAATGGGTATAGGGACTTGAAACCCTATCACCCGAACCCACTGACACCAAGACAAAAAGGTTTCAATTATAATTATAATGATGACTTCTGTATGAGGTCCCACAAGGTTGATTTTGGCTGCCGTAACATCTGGCTTTCCATCTGAGGCGTAGGCCTTTTGTTTTTCTATATAAAACTTGCTGTATACATTTAAACTTTGTACACTGTACTCAAATGCTGTGGTGTTCATATTGAAAGAAAATCGGCAGCCATTGGCTGAAATGACATGTCTTGTTGCCGGATGGTCAGTTCTGCTGCGGGGCGTTGGAGCACAGCGCGGCGGAGGTGCGCGAGGTGGCGCTGCGCGTGGTCCTGTCCGTGTACCGCACCCACCCGGCCGCCGTCCTCCAGCACCTGCCCACCGACCCGACCGTCCGCCGCAGCGTCCTCTACAAGAGGCTCTTCGATGCCCTCGCCTCCATGGACGGAAGAACCGCTGGGGGTCAGCAGGTCAGAGGCGTTTGTATGTTTCATGTTGTGAACCACACAAGTCCACATTTGAGTTACATTTAAATTTTTCTCACGTCATTGAGGTGATGTCATGTTTTCATCCGAAGCGAGGACAACCGAGCCATACGAGGAAAATTGCGGAGGCTACATTTGCATCAACCTCACACATCACAAAGGGGAACCTTGTATACGTATATGCAATGAACAATGTTTACCTGTCCTCCATGTTGCCTGCACCCAGATTTCTACTGGGATATTATTTTGTCTGCTGGAAACGCGCCAGCCATTAACTTGACGGAGTTGACAAGGTTGAAAATCTAAAAAAGTTATCATTTAAGATAATGCCTTTAAGATAATGCCTCATTTATGTCACAGAGCAATGTAGAAAGAAAATGGTCTAACAAGTGTGAAAAGCTATGAGAGGGACTGATGGAAAAAGTGAGGACATCCTGGATTTGGTACCAATTGCTTGTCAGTAAAAAGGCAACGTTGGCTCAGAGTGACGTGTGTGGGTTGAGGACTGAAGCATTTCTTTGCCCAGAAGGGAGACGCTGGCCCGGAGGACGGGGAGAAGGAAAAGGAGGAGATCCGTTCTCTGCAGGAGCAGCTGGCTGCCTTGAAGGAGATGTCTGTAGGTGGAGCCATGACCTCATGTCTCATAGCGGCCGTTTAGCACAGCTTCTATCCTGGCATAACGGCAGTCACTGGTTATGTTTTTTTAATTGGATGAAAAACAGAAACAAATGATGTTAATGCAATTCCCTGCACTGCTTTGTAGGATGTGTTTGAGTGTATTGTATAGAGATTCATGTTTTGATTCATTTCCATGGGGAAATAGAAGAAAATAGGAGAAAATGTAATTACGTTTACATGTAATTGTAATTACATGTAATTTTTTCGTAAAGACATTCTTGTACCTCTGACACCACGTGGGGGGAATTTCAGCTAGCTTGCTATTGATAACGTGAACTAAAGTGGGAAATCATTGTGTTTTGAAACCCTAACCTCCTCTAACGTGACACTGTGCTCCGCTGCTGTCCTCCTTAACCAGGAGAAGGAGCCGGCTGAAGGCAGACCAGCACCTGAGGTGGATGCCCACCGCGGCCCCCAGGAGACACCGCAGGCGGGCACCACAGGTACGCTCGCAGTACGGTGGCTCACGTGGGACACGCAGCCAAAGTCTTCTCACAAGACCTCAAAAGATCAACTTTTCTTTCTTCGCCCGAGTTTGCTTGAGTAAATTAATCTATTTAGTTTCCTTGATCAACAGTTTAGTCGTTATTATGCAATGTTTTCTTAAGCCATTAAACATAACTTGTGTTATAACTTACTTATTATAACTTATAACATGACACAACATCTCATCTAGTCTTCAAAAAAAGTAATATTTTGTCTCTTTGTCAATCTTTTTCAGAGGCTACTAAGGTGTTCCACAACGGGTTGTCAGATGAGCAGCCTTCTGCTGTGGGAGATTTGGACAAGTATGTCATTCACCATATATATATATATATATATATATATATATATATATAAAACCTTATTCTCATCCGTGTTTTTATTGTTTCTATTGTTTGCATTGTTTTAGCCTGTGCATCTTCTGCGGCAAGAGGGATGAGTCTTTCACCGAGGACAAGCTGGACCTGCACTACTGGAAGCACTGTCCCATGCTGTGGCGCTGTGAGCACTGCAGACAGGTACCTTCACCATACCGCCATAACACTGTGCTGGCTCACCTGGCCTGAGTCAGGCTGATTAGACTCTGGGGCTGCTGGGTGAGGCTGCACACCTGTGGTGCATGACGGTAATCAAGGCACACGGGACAAACCGGCCATCACCACACACACACACACACACTCAGGGAGAGAGCTCTGACATCTGATAGCATACACACACACACACACACACTCGGGGAGAGAGCTCTGACATCTGATAGCATACACACACACACACACACACACACACACACACACACACTATACAAATGTTTTGTATAATGTAATATACTATAAACTTTCAAATAAACTGTGTCGCCGTCCAGCCAAAAGTTACTGGGTTCGTTTTCCCTGTGTGTGTGTCTACTTCCAGGTGGTGGAGATCGCTAGCCTGACGGAGCACCTGCTGGGGGAGTGTGAGAGCAGGAGCCGCTTCAGCCAGTGTCCCCGCTGCTCCGAGGCCCTGCCTGCCCAGGAGCTGGCCCACCACGCCCAGGGGCCCGCCTGCAACCGTGAGTCTCTAGCCTGCTGCTGCTGCTACTGCTACGCTAACATCATCGCTAACCAGATCAGCTAGCTCGATTGCTGCTGAGCACAGTACATTTTTAGCTATGGTAAATCAATAGTATGTACGTAAGTACACAAATAGATAACGATATGATAACACTATTAATGCTGTGAGGGGAAATTCAGGAAATGAATATAAACATGGTGTTACTTCTCTAAAGTCTCAGGTCTATTGCGTTCACACGGTTCACACTGTCCACACGGCCCCAGAGATGTGTTACTTGTGTGTTTCTTCTTCTCTTGCAGCCCCGGATTCGGGCAGAGGCTCCAACCACTGCCCTCTGTGTCACAGCAACTTCATCCCGGGGGAGGAGGTGAGACCCTCTCCATGTTAGCCTGGATATGAGTCCATTTGACAAGATGTGGTCAATACAGGATGTTCACGGTTAACACACAGAACACAGAACTTAGCTTGAACAAATGATTTTTCTGAGTTACCATGACACACACGGTATGTGTTGTTATGTGACACAAAACAATCTCTAGACGTGTCTAGTAGTGCACAGTCAATGTGTATCGTCAAACTATGCAGTATTTGCAGCGCGGTCTTATTAGTTATATTATGCGTCACAACAGAATACAAGGTGTCATCAAATATCTAATAGATTTTTTAAATGAATAAATTCAGTTAAGACGCACACTAACGCAAACCATGTCATTTCCATGAGCAGATAGCCAGTAAATGACCCTGCACTGGAGCTAGGATTAGTATCAGGTTACTAATCAAGGTGACCTACGCTGTAATCGGGTTCCTGATATTTGAATCTTTAATCTGATTTCGTTCTTCTGTGAACAAAATCGGATTAAAGATTCAAATATCAGGAACCCGACAGGGGAACAAACCAACGTTCAACACAACTGTCACTTCTTTTTTCAGCCCTATTGTGGCTCCAACAGCTTCTGGAAAAAGGTTACAGAAACCACTTCCTGTCTGACAAACTCAGGGGGAAATACGCCTATCTCTCTCTCTCGCTCTCTTTCTCCCTCTCTCTCTCGCTCTCTCTCTCTCTGTCTCCTTCTCTGTCTCTCTCTCTCTCTCTCTCGCTCTCTTTCTCCCTCTCTCTCTCGCTCTCTCTCTCTCTGTCTCCTTCTCTGTCTCTCTCTCTCTCTCTCGCTCTCTTTCTCCCTCTCTCTCTCGCTCTCTCTCTCTCTGTCTCCTTCTCTGTCTCTCTCTCTCTCTCTCTCGCTCTCTTTCTCCCTCTCTCTCTCGCTCTCTCTCTCTCTGTCTCCTTCTCTGTCTCTCTCTCTCTCTCTCTCGCTCTCTTTCTCCCTCTCTCTCTCGCTCTCTCTCTCGCTCTCTCTCTCTCTGTCTCCTTCTCTGTCTCTCTCTCGCTCTCTCTCTCGCTCTCAATTCAATTTCAATTTCAATTTCAATTTAAAGAGCTTTATTGGCATGGGAAACATACATTTACATTGCCAAAGCGAGTTAAAAATACAAAGTATACTTATAAAGAACTAAATATATACAGGTCAGTAAAAAAAAATTATAATAATTAATACATCGAGAGAAAAAAAAGAAAACAAAATACAATAAAATAAAATATTCAAATAACATTTTTTTTTTATTAAAAGAAGAAAAAATAAAATACATAACAATACAAAAATACAAGAATACAAAAATAAGATAGAATAAAGAAGATAAAGAAAAAAAATGGAAAAGAAAGATATATATACGTATATATATTACAAAAAACAGCAGGGAATTGACAGGTGATTGACAATCTTTATGGAGGTTGTATTCCGTTGGATGTCCTTTTCCTGTCGCAACACCTCACAAATCTTGCTGCTGTGTTTGCACATTCCTGTACCTCACCCAACAGATATGGAAGTTTTCTAAATTATTTTGGGTGTTTGAGATCTGTGGGAAGTATGTATCTCTAATGTCTTGGTATAGGTGGCAGGTTGTTAGGAACTGTAGCTGGGTTTCCACCTCCTGTTGGGTGCAGTGGGTACAGAGTCTGTCTTCTCTTGGTAGCCAGGTCTGCCGGTGGCGGCCTCTCTCCACGGCGAGGCTGTGCTCGCTGAGTCTGTATCTAGTCAAGGATGTCCTGAGTTTGGGATCGGTCACAGTGCTCAGGTATTCTGCCGTTGTGTATTGTCTGTTTAGGGCCAAACAGCATTCTAATTTACTCAGTTTTTTGGTTGATTCTTTCCAGTGTGTAAGGTTTTTTTTGTTTGTTTTCTTATCATTTGGTTTAATCTAATGGGGTTTCTGTCTGGTGGCTCTGCTTGGTTTTGTGAATAGAGTCCCAGAACCAGCTGACCAAGGGGGCATCGCTTTAGAGCAGGGGTGCCCAATACGTCGATCGCGATCGACCGGTCGATCGCAAAGGAAGTCCGGGTAGATCGCATGCCATTTAAAATGAGCTCGATAATTTTGCCGGCCGCAATAATTTCCATTTGCATGCTTGTTTGTTTTCCTCGTCTCTCTCTCTATCAAAGAGACTGGATGACAAGAGTTTTCACTCCGGTGCATCGGTCTCGACCGACTCCTCCCCCCCTCTCGCTTCCTTAGCGTAATGAGGAGTAAACCCTCGTGTCGTGTCAGTCACTAGTCAGCCGCATGGTCTCTGTGGGGGGGGGGGGGGGGATGCTAGACTCGCTAAATGCGCAACGGGCACCGAGTCAGTGTCTCCCGGGGGGGGATGCTAGACGCGCTAAATGCGCAACGGGCACCGAGTCAGTGTCTCCGGGGGGGAGGGGGGGGGGGGGGGGGGGGGGGGGGTGCTAGACAGCACAGGATCTTGTTAGTCTTACTTCAAAAATGCACGCATAAAGCTGCATAACATCTTATTAAATACTATATGGCTCTCAAGGACATTTCGAAATATTTGGCTTTTATGGCTCTCCCAGCCAAAAAGGTTCCCGACCCCTGGTGTAGGTAGATCATATTGGCTTGGTCATTTTAAAAGTAGCTCGCAAGTTGAAAAAGTGTGGGCACCCCTGCTCTAGAGTCTCTCTGTGGATGAGGGCTTTGTTATGGAGCGTGTCGGGCTCACTGTCTTTTAGGTGGTTATGAAATTTTAATGCCCTCTTTTGAATTTGTATTATTAGTGGGTATCGTCCTAATTCTGCTCTGCATGCATTGCTGGGTGTTTTCCGTTGGGTGCGGAGAATGGATTTGCAGAACTCTGCATGCAGCGTTTCAATTTGATGTTTGTCCCATTTAGTAAATTCTTGGTTTGCAAGTGGACCCCAGATATCACAACCGTAAAGGGAAATGGGTTCGATAACTGAGTCTAGTATTTTGAGCCATATTTTTATTGCGATGTCCAAGTTGATGTTTCTTTTTATGGCATAAAAAGCCCTTCTTGCCTTGTCTCTCAGGTCGTTTACAGCTTTGTTGAAGTTGCCTGTGTTGCTAATGTTTAGGCCAAGGTACTGGAGGTATAATTCTTTGTATGCTCTACGGGAGTTGTATCGAGAAAGAATTTATATTTGTTTTGCTGGAGGCTGGGTCTTTTTGCCATTTTGCCAATTCATTGATGTATATGTTGAAGAGGGTTGGGCTCAAGCTGCATCCTGTCTAACCCCCCGGTTTTGGGGAAATAAGTCTGTGTGTTGTTTGCCGATCTTAACGGCACATTTGTTGTTGGTGTACATTGACTTTATGATGTCAAAGGTTTTTCCTCCAACACCGCTTTCCAATAGTTTGTACAGCAGACCATCGTGCCAAATAGAATCAAAAGCTTTTTTGAAGTCAACAAAACAAGAGAATAGTTTACTTTTGTTTTTGTTTATTTGGTCTATTAGGGTGCTGAGGGTGAAAATATGGTCTGTTGTGCGATAATTCGGTAGAAAGCCAATTTGGGATTTGTTTAGGACATTATTTTCAGTGATGAAATGTAGGAGTCTGTGGTTGATGATCATACAGAGGATTTTCCCAAGGTTACTGTTAACGCAGATCCCGTGGTAATTGTTGGGGTTGTTTTTCTCCACTTTTGTGGAGCGGTGTTATCAGACCTTGGTTCCAAATATTGGGGAAGATCCCCGAGCTAAGGACAACATTAAAGAGTTTTAATATAGCCAATTGGAATTTGATGGTCTTTTATGATTGACTCGAAACATTGTAGTTTTTGCTGTGTATTATTTTCTATTGGGCCGAAGAGCTCGGAGAAGTGGTTGACCCACACATCTCCATTTTGGATTGGTAGATCCTCATGTTTTTGCTTGTGTGTTCTGGTTTTCTGGGTCTCTATGTTTTTGGTTTGATAAGTTCCTTAATTTCTTTAGAAGGTTTTTACATTCATTGTTGAACCATTTATCAGCAATGATAAATGGTTCAACAATTTGCTAGGGATGCTGAAAGGTCAAATATATAGTGTCTCTCTGTGTCTCTGTCTCTGTCTCTCTCTCTCTCTCTCTGTCTCTCTATGTCTCTCTCTCTCTCTCTCTCTCTCTGTCTCTCTCTCTATCTGTCTGTCTGTCTGTCTGTCTGTCTGTCTGTCTGTCTGTCTGTCTGTCTCTCTCTCTCTCTCTCTCTCTCTCTCTCTCTCTCTCTCTCTCTCTCTCTCTGTCAGCTATTATCAAGGAACAGCAAACAGGTGGAGGAAAACTCTCAAATTATCTTAAAAACACTTCAAAGCAGACTGCAGTGTGAAATTTGAACAGCTAACGGTCCAATGGGCAGAACCGCTCACATTCTTTGCATTCTGATTGGTTTAAAACATATTGCCCCAAGTGGTGGCCATGGAGCCCTCGGCTCTTAGTGGTTGGCTGCAAAAGGTCACTTGGAATTGTGATTTTATTCTTGTAATACATTTTTTCTTTGTTCAGTTAGAATCTCAGTGCCTAGTTGATTTCCATATTAAGTATTTTGAGAGGTCCCGTTTGACAGTTTCATAATGGTTTTTTTATTAAGGATTGAATTTATTTTTTTCCATAATCTTCTGTCATACAGCCAGTCTATATTTACAGTCTATGGTTTTGCTCTATCAGTATTAATAAGGGAACGTACTGCTTCATCTGTTAGGGTTTAATCTGGATTTTTGGAAACCTGATTCCTTCAACTGTAGTTGATGCTTTTATATACAGTAGACCTATACTTAAGTACTTTTGACGCAACTTTAACAGTCATAATTATCAAACAAAAAGTACATTCTATATCATCATGTGAAATCAAAAGTGTCATCATTTCATTCGTCACCACACTCCCATGCTGAGCATTTGAAGCTGAGCACATCACAATATTCCAGTTGAATTTCTACACTGGTTTAAGTCTATGTCTACATGAGACACCTAGTTATTAACCCTTAACATCTGCCTGGTACATAAACCAGGAAACTGACAACGACCCAGAAGAACTAGTTGCCCCTCCCCCTCCGTTTTGGTCAAATTTGCCAGAAACAAAGCCGGCGTGGTGTTCACGCCGTGATCAACTGGTGGAGCTCGACGTCCAGAGCTCAGCTCGTGTGTGTAGTGTGTTTTTTTTTTTTGCCGAGGCTTTCCTTGACTGGGCCCACAGTATCTGGCCCTGGTGGAGGGAAACCCGGAGGGCAGTGGGTCCTGACTGAGGTACTTTGTCCAACCTGTCTGCAGGCCTGGAAGGCTCACCTCATGGGAAGAGAGGGCTGTAAACAGAACTCACGGAGGACCGTTGGATCCCAGCGAACGCAGCCAGCACAAGGTAGCATATTCATGACTCAGCCCCGCCCACCCACCCACCTCTTCAAAGCACCCGACGCCAAAGCCACACAGTTCTACTACTGCTACTACTTACTACCTATCTTACCTACCGTGCTACCTGCCTACCTAGCTACCTACCAAGCTATCTCACCTACCTAGGTCGCTAGGTGCCTATCTAGCTACCTACCTCTTCTACCTGACCTACCTAACCAGCTAACCTACCGAGCTATATAACTACATATGGTACATACCTACTTACCTAACTACCAACTGACATAGCTACCTAATTACTTTACTCTGCATACGTACCTACCTATGAAACTACCTACCTACCTACCTACCTACCTATCTACCTACCTCCCTGCCTACCTACCAGTAGTGGTCGTGGCCATAAATAGGCCTACTAGTGGGGCGGACTTGGGCTTCAACTCCTGAATCGCTGACCATGGCCATCGTTATTTTATTAATGGATTATATGAAATTATTTTTTCATCTCATTTTATTTGTTAATGATTGATAACAGAATATTTTTTTTTATAGTGGCCAGTCTGGGAACAACCAGTTCTAAGATGCCAACCCATATGACTCGAGTGACACATTGCATTCTGCTTACCTGAGCAGTTATATGTTGTGCACGACCAGCACCTAATAACCTTCCACTTGTCATTCACTTGACTCCAAGTGAAACTGACAAAGAGGAAGGTGTGTGTATGCCAGGAGTGTGTGTTATACAAATGTGTGTGTGTGTATGCATGTGTGTGTGTACAGGAAAGGCTGTGGGAGGAGCCAGATTGAGACAGGCCTGGTCCGACGGGGCTAGGTCCAAGGCCGTGAACAGGACCAGCCGGATCCCGGCTCTGGCGCCCAGGGCCACCAGACCCCAGGCGGGCCGAGTCAGGCCCAGCAAGCGGTGAGCCCCATCTTGAGGCCCCACACACGGGAGAATGGAGGAAGAGGAGGGAGGAGGAGGAGCACGGACCCCACAGTCACTCTAAAGCCACTTGCCCATGATAAGAAATTTGCTCTGCGCTCACCAGGACATTGAGCGCAGAGGCAAAGCACAGCGCAGGTATCGTCATTAAAAAGTGGCATGGACACAGTTTCAGAGTTCCCTGAACACAAGTTTTTCACTCTCTCCCTGCTTCTGTCTCTTCTAGCTATGTCACATACAGCTGGTATCTCATTGGTTGCGCTTTGAAAGGTAAAGGCAAACAAGGTCAAAGTTAAAATAATTGAACTTTGAGTGCAGTGCACGGTAGAAAATTCGATCGGTGTGCCAGTCAGCGCAGATCGGTTTTGCAGCTGATCTTGGGTAACCGGCCTTAGTCACATTGATGAGTACCCAAATGGCAAGGTTAGGAGGCGGGTTAATCACAGGCCACTGCAATGGCTGAGTTCTGATTGGCCGCACCATGCAGTGGGGTGTGTAGTGTTTATGTGGTTTTTTTTAGCAGTGGGCGGGAACCTTTTTAGTTGACAGAACCAGAAAAAATAATGCTGGTAGCTTTTTGCCACACCACCTGTCTTAGCGCACTGGAGTAAGAGCCTGAAAATATCGCCCATTGGCTTCTCCAGTTAGGCGTACTGCTCCCTTTCAAGAGCATCCGGTGGTTTGTGGAACACCAGAACCACTTTTGCTAACTTCATTCTTGACAATATTACAGACTCAGTTGCGAAGAGTGTATCTTTCACTTTTCATGTTTATTTTTGTTGCAAGTTTGGTCTTAAATTTCATTCTAGGTGGCATTAAAAATGTCTTAAAAAGTTAAAAATTAACTTCTTGATACCTGCAGACACCCTGGTTAGGCATTTTAAAACCAGCATTAGTAATATATTATTATTCTATTATATATTATCATATTCTAATTTGTATTATTATTATTACTATTATTATTGTAAATATCTAGTTATAGTTTGACCTAAAACAGAGGCCAAAACACATAGAAAAAGCCATATAAAGAGTCAGGATGCATTAGCACTTTACCAAGATGCTTGGACATTATCACTGGTTTCAATAAAAATAGACCCTCTGTAGTGTGTGTGATATGTGTTATACGGTTTGGCCTTCACCCAATGACAATCTGCAGTACATTAGACTGCAGTACTCGTTTATGTGTGTGTCATTACCATACCACATATGGCGTTCAACAACCCATTCTCAGGTCAGCTGATGCATTCTGTCCCACAAACCTTGAGATGGAATCAAATCATGCATCAGGGTTAACAGGATGGTTTCTTACATCATGGAGGTTTTTGTAAAGCCCTTTATCACAATGATAGTCTCAAAGGGCTTCACAGCCTATAGGCCGCCGATGAGTAGAATGATCTTAGTTGTGGTTCACCATTTTTTGTAGGAGCAAAGCTTTATCTTTGTGTACGCAGAGTCCTTTTTTGCATTTGTAAGACAGTATGTCATAGAATGCATTGCACTTCAACGTGAAGAAACATTGTTTTTGTATTTTGTGAGAAAACTAATGATCGTAATATTAGAAGCCTTAGACTTGATCATCTGATTTCTACTTTGTTTTGGAAGTGAAATGTCTGCTTTGGAATACATTGAAAGTGTAAAGTAAAATACATCCAGCATTGTGCTTTTAAGGTCTATATTTATCAGTATTTTGTGTAAAATCAATTTTTCACTGTTTCGGATTTTCAAATATTTTGTGTAATAAAGTTACATTAAAATATAAAAATGTATCAGTTATTATTGATACCACTCTGATTTTCCAACCATGTGTTGCATTACTATTTAGCAGCATCTACATGCAACCATAACATTACATGGAAATAAATGCAAAACACTTTGTATTACCATTTGCACCAGACCTTTTAATCTTCACAAACCCCAGTGAATATGTGCTTTCAAAATGAATGATTTTCTATGGAGTGGTTTTATGGACACTCCAAGAGGTACAGTTGGATGATCTTTGGTTTTGAACGTACAAAGTACACCTCCTCTTGAACACTGTAAAAATGAAGACATGAATGTAACAATTAACTTTAAACGGCAACCCTATACCAAAAGCAAATCAGCTGTATTAAATAAAACATGTGTGCAATGTACACAGTACATTGATCCATATAATGTTCTCATAAAGCATTAGGCCTACAATGCTTTCGTCATTGTTGTGGACCAAGTCTCAGTGGCGGCACGAGGCAATCAGGCGCTCAGGGCAAAATAAGGAAAGTGCGCCCCCCCCCCCCCCCCCCATGTGGACTTCACAAAACACATGTGATAAAATGCGTCATATTACTGTCAGCTATTTAAGACCAGTACGCTGTTAACACCAACATTGAATGTAGGTTATAACAACGTTACGATGTCAAATAGGCAGGTTACAGGCTCTGGAATGAACAGGTACATGCGCTGTACGGCTCATAGGCGCACGCTGCGCACTGGTTGAAAGTCGGTGGCGGACGCTGTCATGCATATCACTCTGAAAACACAGTTTTCGTCATGGAAATACAACGTTCAAGTATCCTTGTGATTCTAAAGACCTGCCTTAAATTAACACCGTATTATTTGCGAAATTACACACGTAGCTTTTTTTCCCATTTCAAAATAAAAAAATTGCCCAGTTTGCCCAGCGCATGCGCCGGCCCTGCCAAGTCTCACGATCTTCTCAGGTGTTCTGGATGAATGAACTGGTTTATGATCTACACTGAGAACAAAGAACGCTCGATTGAACCGATTCATGCGTCATGTATTTGGATACCACCTCTTTACATGGATATGCCATTTGCTGGACATTTTCACCCATTGGTCAAATACCATGAGCTGGAAGGTGTCCATTGTAACCTGATCTGTATGTGAACTGATGTGGTTGGTTCCTGCAGTACTTTTTTAAAAGTATACTAAAATGAGTGTGTCCATGGCAGACCGCGGACAATACACTGGCTGAGAGGAACCGCCTTTGTGTTTGATGTGACACATTGGGAAGATGTTTCCCAAACGGTAAACAAAAAAAACCAAATAAAATAACTCAGCAGGGTTCATTTTTACAGGCAAATATTTAGAAAACGTCGGTATCATAGGGGGCGTGTAGGCCTCTATGGCCCGCGCGTAAAGGCGCAGCGCTCCCTCACTTTCACACCAGCGTCTTCCTTGCGCACACAAGGTCTTCCTTGTGCACCAGGGCCCACATACGGACCAGCTCTTGCGGACTAAGTTTGTGCACCACGATGAGGCCCCTGTATAAACACGGCTCGCTGTCCATCCGACTGGACCTGCGTCTGGTGATGCCGAATGTCTTGAACCCCGGGTGCATCTCCGGGACCAGGTGGAGCTTCTCCAGACACACGCCTAAAAACACATCGTCGATCGGGTACAACTCCACGCTCTCCGAGGCCCCAAAGAGTCGCTTGGCCAGTTGACCCGACATTAAAAAACCCCCGCCCCCGACGTACGGAGGGTACGGCTTGTTGTACAGCTCTTTGGGGATGTAGTACTTGCTTTGGCGGTTCCTGATCGGGTTGGCTTTGGAGATGGTGTCGCCGATCAATACGTCGGACACGTTTTGCTTTCCCTCCATCCGGAAAGTAATCAGATCGAGGATGTTGTTTGTGTTGACAAACACGTCGTCGTCCCCCTTAAATACAAACTCCACGTCGGGGCAGTGGATGTGGAACCACTTGAGGAAGTTCACCTCCTTCAGCGTGAGGTTGAAGAAGGTGTCTGTGAAGTCCCACTGCAGGATGTCCCCGTGGATCCGGTCCTCGTACTCGATCAGCTTCTGGAGGTTTTTCACGTCTTTGTCCCCCGAAGGTGTCGCCAACAAGAATAAAGTTTTAGTCTTCTTCCCTCCTACTGTGGTCAGTTCCCGACCCCACGTTTTACGCACGGCGTCGCGCCGGTCGTGTTGCTCTATAACGGACTTGACCACCATCAGCAAGCGTACGTCTCCACCCCTGCACGTCTCCGGGTGGTTGATCAGCATGGGGAAGTACCTGCAGTGTCTGTGGAGGACGAACTGGTGAAACCTCGGGTCCAGGTGTCGGAACCATTCTTGCGTCCTGAGGGCCGCGTCCTCGCTGCAATTCATGACGTGCACGTCCCAGGTCGCCGGTGACGGCTGTGGCGCGTTCGCGTCCTCCTCGCCCAACACCAAAGAGGAGTCGTTGTTGTTGGCAGACGGGCTGCTTTTTCCAAGCGGCTGCTTCTCCTTCGACGAAGCACACTCCGATCCATCATCACACCACCAGTGTTTAAGGCCTCGGCCTTCTTTCTCCACACGCTTGAACCTCTGGATCATGAGGAGGCAGAGCAGCGCCAGAGACGCGCTGAGCAGAGTCTTCAGCAGACCGGACCTCTTCCTCCGGAACAGGTGGCGATCCATGGCAGCTTATTGCGCCACGACAAGGTGCTATCCACGTTAAAGCCTTGAGTGTTGAGAGTGCCACTTCTCCGCTCATAACGTCCCCATAACAGATACTAGGTCTTTACCTGCGTGTGGGAAGGACTCTTCATTCATCGTTTTTGGAGGACGTGGGCTCAGCTATACTGAAGGAGCTGCCGCTGCTGCGGTCCTCCGGGCGCGGGTCCATCGTATCTCCACATCCATTAAACATCCGCACCCATGTCCGATTATGACATGAAGAAACTGACACTTTCTGTGCATCATATGTAGGCCGACATGACAACATGCGTCCACTACATCCTACAGCTTGTGGGTGCGTCCTGGGCAGGAGGTAGACTGGACTGCTTTTCTGACTGGCGACTCCCCCTTCACTCTATCTCCACCCCCCCCCCCCCCCCCCCCCCCCCCCCCCCCCCCCCCCCCCCCCCATCCCTACCCACCCATCACGCCTAGCCGTCACTCGCATGGGAGTTTCGTGTTTCTTGTACACGGGTGACTTCACAGGGGTCCGTGACACGGGAGTAGGAGCATGAATGGAGCGGCGGTGTGCGCTGACCGTGTTCAACGTGATTTAGTTCATTGTCTTTTTGTTCGCCACTTCCAATTGACACACGCACGTCGCGCCAAGGGAGACAGACCGGATAACGGGCTTATTTACCCGGCTTACACCTATAGATCTGCCCATATCCCAGAGAAACCCCCTTAGACTGGTCCATTGAGAGACCACACTAGTCGTTTGAACATTGAAACCTAGATAGTCCCCTGGCCCCTGAGCAGATTGTAACCTGCTGTTGGTGCTGTTTGCCTTGAATGAACACAACCTCAATATCCTAACATTTACTCGGACATAAAACTATAAAACTTTGTGGTACATTCAACGACACGTTCGGTGGGTCGTTCTCATCCCACCGTGTGGTTAATGCAGGCGCATAGCCGTGCGCACTCATGACATGGACATTGACATGGTAATAACGCCCTCATGTGGCGTAGGCAGCGCATCGTGAGAAGGGTGTGCAGGCTGTACATGTTGGCTGTACATGAAACATGAAACCAATGCAGCTTAATATAGATGCATCTATATGGTTGCATTGGTGCAGGGTCCTTCAACCCCTTTCAGCAACGCCCCCCCCCCCCTTAGATTATAGCAACAGAAATGTGTGCATTGCACTTTAGAGCATGGCCTATTATCGACAAATGTACTTATTGTAAGTTGCTTTGGATAAAAGCATCTGCCAGTTAAGATATCATATACTGTGACTGTGACTGGTATAAGTGTGTCAGTGAGATGACATTGATGATATTCTGGAGGAGATGGAAGTTGTGGGGGGGGGGCATCAAAACACATGATCATAAAATAAGATCAGATAAGATAGAACATTTTTGATCCCGAATGAAATTCTTAAATCAGACTCAGGCTCAAAAAATATAAACCACTGCTTTATATCTGACATCTGCTTTACGTCTGAGTGGCATGAGGAGGATGGGAAAAGGCATCCACACAGACACACACAGGCCTGGACTGTCTGGATCATCTTCAAATCTAAGAGAGTTCTGGACATCTTTGTACCTGTGTGTTGTGTTGCTGTGAGATTGATGGGCATGGACCAACTTTTTTATTGCACAATAAACGGCAACATACAAATTAATATAAATAAATAACCAAATGATGTAAATACAAACTGTTTAAATCGTAATGTGTGTGTGACCGCTCGTGTGTTGCATAGCAACGTGTGTGCCGGCAGCCAGTAGGGCCTATGTCTTTGGAAAAATAGTTATTGACCTGTTAATAAAAACTATTTAAATTGTAATCTGTCTATTAGCCTACTTATATATTGCCATGCTTGTTGGCCGTTTTATAAAAGCAATAGCTCACGACAGGCCGTGGTATTGGTTATTATATCACAGCTAAGGGGTTATAATAACCATATACCACCGCCTGTCGTGAGCTATTTCTTAAATATAGGCCTACTTACCTACCTACCTACATACATACATACATACATACATACATACATACATACAGACATCATATACTCTTTACATTTTAGTTAGATAAAACTACTCATTTGTGATAGGCCTCCATGTATATCATGTCATATTAATAATATAATAATATTGCACGTAAAACTGGGGAAAGTGCACATGAGGTTGAGAGGTAATATAATGTGCAATATTACCTCTCAACATCATGTGCACTTTCCCCAGTTTTACAATATTATTATTACTGTCCAACATCATGTGCAATACTCTTATCATGTGCTATATTATTATTATTATTATTATTATTATTATTATTATTATTATTATTATCATGTCTATAAATATTATCTATAACACTACCTCTCATCTCCTCTCATCATCATGTGCAATATTCTTAATGTCATGTCCAATAATATTACACTTCAATTATGTTTATTTTGATCATTCTGTTGTTTTCCATATTGTTATATTGTACTGTATTGCTATGTAACCTGGCACAAGAATTTCCTTCGGGATTAATAAAGTTCTATTCTATTCTATTCTATTCTATTCTATTCTATGTCATGTTAGTACAGATATACGCCATCGGAAGAACAGCGCCCTCGTGTGTACATTCTTAGGAATCACTTAAAATTCCATCCTAAAATGGACCCGAAAATGGCGGTCCCCCTGCAGTAGCCCCGTGGAGGGCCTAGGGGGCGCGAACCCCCCACCCAATGGAAGACACAACAGTGAGTGAGTGAGTGAGTTGTGTGTCAAAATTAAAGCGATATCCTCTCGGTGTCGCCCTCTTGAACGCAAAAGTTGACCCATCGCGAGTTTTGAGAGCCAATCAGAGCGCGATGTTGTAGTGTTATCTCGCGAGTTTTCCGTCCTCTTCCTCCTCCTCCTCCTGTTCCTCCTCCTCGTATGATCTCCACGGCAGGAGGAGGAGGAAGAGGAGGAACAACAACACAAGGGGCGACAGCGTGAACTTTTCCCCTTCCTGCAGGGGGCCCCGATTTCTCTCTCTAGATCCACCGATCGTTCTCTGGTGGTGGTGGTGGCGTAGACACGGGGTCTTTTCTGGGGGGTCTTGTGATCATCAGCACCTGCCGGCCTCCTCCTCCTCCTCCTCCTCTTCCTCCACCGCGGGGCCTGGACGCGTCGACCTATGGGTGAACCGAGAGAGGATCGGCGCCGCACACCCAGGCCTCCCAGTGTGTACTAAACATGTCGCCTCTGGTGGACCGGGATGCCGAGTCATAATAATTCGTGATTTTTATAATTTTTTACGACGATCATCGGTGTGTTATTAACGCCACAGCCCGGGACCCCCCGGTGGTGTGTGTGTGTGGTGGGGGGGGGGAGCCGCCGCCGCCGCCGCAGATCAGGAGTATGAGACACGTGAGTGTGAGTGTGTGTGTGTGTGTAAGTTACACCAGTAGTGGCCACTTGCTAATTAAGTGCGATCGGGTTTAAACGTTAGATTAGCTTCGTTCTCTACAACTGGATCGTTCCGTGACATGAGTACACAACCATAGCCAGTGTGTTTTAATTTGTATTTTAAATTTAAATGCTTCGCTGTTCAAATGGTCGCGATGCGTTTCAAGTTCGCTCTTCTGTGACCCGGGGCCTGGACATGTGTTTTATTAAAAGTGACACACCAGACTGCACACGTTGGATGTATACTGTGGACGAAGTACTGTCAACATGAGCCTAGTAGTGAGATTACTCTGTATTTCTATGTATTTCTATGTGTTTCTATGTGTTTCCATGCATCTCACGTGTACTGCGTCAACAACCGAGGAACCGGGAGTCCGCTGAACTTGTAACCCAACACTCTTTAACTTTCAGATGTCTGCGCTCACTAACATGAAACGCAGGAAGCAGACTTGCAGCTCGGATGCCAAAGCACCCAGTAAGGTTAGTATCGTTTTAACTTCTTCAATATCACGTTTAGAAAGACTACACCACCCATTTGTACTCTTTCTTTTTATTTTATGTATTCCCTTGACACTCTTTTATCCAAAGAAACTTTTGTGATTTAGTTTGTGTTTGTTGTGCATACTGCTCACAAGAATGGCAGCAAGGTAAAACGGCAGATTTGAACCCAGACCTTTTCAGCGGGGAGACAGCCTACCCGACCCACCACCACAAGACCCCCCCCCCCCCCCCCTTTAATAACCACACCCTCTTGCCACAGGCATCCACCGGGAGAAGAAGGGAGAAGCCCGGCCGTAAACGACAAAAGTTGGACAAGGCGGAGCCGAAGATGTTCAGCCGTAACCCGGCAGCGATGGCGGCGTCTCCGTCCGTGTCCCGCATCGTCTGCGAGTGCCAGTGGGGCCCCGACAGAACACGCTGCTCCGCCTCCCCGCTGCCGCAGGAGGGCAAGGAGAATGAGGAGGAGGAGGAGGAGGGCGGGGGGAGGAGGCCGGCGGCCGGCGGCTGCAGGGTGAGCTGTCTCCTGGAGAACGGAGAGGACGAGGAGATGGGCGGCGGGAGCGATGGCGGCGGCGTGTGTGGCGGAGGCATCTTCCCGGACGACGACAGCAACCAGATCCTCCCCGTAGAGCAGTTCTTCGGGAACCTGGATGCCATGCAGGTGAGTCTGGTTGTGGAAGGCGTGGAGTACAAGTGGTGTGTGACTGATCCATTTGTGTATGAATTCCCTTCATTACTTTTTACCCTCCTCCTATCAATGGATTCAACTTCTGTTGTTTTGCCAGAGGAAAATTGGCCGACAATGCAGTGACTTAAAAACCTGGCGCGTACTGTAGACGTTTGTTCTGACTTGACTGTCTACCATTGGGGTTGTGCTCAGATGCTCACGCTGAACACACCCTTCATCCAAGAGTGGAACCTGCTTAGTCTTTTCTGACCTGGTGGTGTTGGCGATATTATCCTGTCTGCCTTGCTTGCCGTCTGTCTGAATGACAATGTTAGACGGCCCCTGTTCTACCAACCAATGTTGATGACCGACTTGCCGTTTCAAAATCTATCCACCCAGATGATGGATAGCTCAACTTACCAGTTGGCACAGTCCACTGGGAATGCTGGGAGAAGTCACTGTGATGTCCTTCTACATTTACATTTAGGGTACTTGGCCTACGCTTTTATCCAAAGCGACTTACAAAGATTACACTTGTTGAAGGAGACAGCAATATATCGCTAGGTACATAAAGATAAGAATATAGCCGGTTTCAAGCATTCATAGTTACGAGGTTAATAGAATGAGTTTCATAATTGCCAAGTCTTAGATATTAGATATTAGCCGGGTAAATAAGCCTGTTATTGGTAAGTAAGTGCTAGGGTTCGCAGAGGGAAGGTGGGGGGTTATGCAGAGTCCAGGTGAACTCTGAACAACAACTGGTTACTCAAATGCGAGGCCCTCTGAAGTCCTGAGTTCCAGTCTGTGTGACTGTTGGCTCTTTGTGACTGCAGGACGGGCCCCAGACAGCGGTGTCTGAAACGGGTGCCTTGCTCTGGGCCCCGCGGGCGGAGAACCACCTCCACCCCCAGCGGCAGCGGCGTCGGAGGCACTACTATGCCCCAGCGGACAGCGCCGAAGAGGAGGAGGAGGAGGAGGAGGAGGAGCAGGAGGAAGAAGAAGAGGAAGAAGAGGAGCTCAGTGATGGACACATGCAGCTAAGCTAACCTGGGAGACAGTTAGTCAGCGTCTTGGCGCCAGCAACCGCTGCTCCAAACGGAAACATTTGCCTGTGTAAGGAGGGCTGTTAATTTGTGGTAGTTATAATAACGCATGTGCCAAATTCATATTTTGTAAAACATGTTTGTTATTGCCGTCCATCAAGTGGAAGCATCTTTGGATCAGATGCGCAATTAGTATTTTCTTTTTTTTTTATATCGTCCGAAAAGTGACTACAATAATCACTATCAGGGTTTGGGTTGGATCAATCACATTGATCAGCCCCCTTTTTGTAATCTTCTTCAGAATTGCTACATGCAGCACTTAAACCAGCACTTAAACTAAATCGACTTGCGTTAAACCATTCCATGCTAGTCTGCCGATAACTTCTCTAGTGGCCATTTGATGTTGGGCGTTATCTCATCATAAATATAATTTTCTTAAGTTTTCCTGTCTGCTCAACATATTTGGAAGTGGTGTGAGCGGCTGTAATCGGAGGTCTGATTAAACCCTCCTTCACCAGCTTGACCCTTTTGTCATTTGTAACGACAGTGGCGCTAGCGGAGAGCCGAGCGGTTAAACCAACAGACCAAATTGCGGTTCCCGTTGAGCCGGTCGCTGGATGGTGTTCACGGTGTGTGTAGTTCAACACTGTTTTCACACAAACCCCCCCCGGGGAGGGAGGGAGGGGGGAAACCACTCTTTCATGCAGTCCAGGGTTTAAAGACTGGGCATCGTAAAGTTTTACGATGCACATAAAATTGTCAATGGAGGGCCGGTGGTTTATTATTTTTTTTTTATTACATCCCCGAGTGGCATGAAGAGGGACACACACACACACACACACACACACACACACACACACACACACACACACACACACATGCATATTCTGTATAAACAATTTTTTAGCATGACACCGCTTGCTCATCATTGCTCTGTATTCCTCGAGACGTCAGCGAATACCTTTTTTTTTTTCTTTTTTAAATAATGGCTGCTTAGTGTGTTGCGTGACGCGAGCCCTCTTGCTCAGATGGTGTTATCTATGAGAGAGCACATGTTCTGGAGCACGCCTTCATCTGCACTTACTGTGGCGCAGACGCCAACTCTGACTGGCGCTGACCACCGGGATGTGGGGCTGATAAGACGTTTACAATCGGTTTCAAAATGCATCCACTATGGTGTCAACAAAATGACATCACAAATGGGAGTGTCCACTCAAATTTATGACGGCCAGCTCAACTCCAGCATAGCAGTTGGTACAGTCCACCTGGGGTGGACTGTAGATCAAGACTACCTTGATCTATTTAATCATACATATGGGTGGACATTGCCACTTGTGGTGCCACTGGTGGATCGATTTTGAAACTGCTTTTTTTCATGCAATGTCCCCATAGGTTAAAAAAATAAGTCTCTTTAAACATCCGGTGGCCTGTTTGAGCAAGGCCACCGGATGTGGTCTGGACGGGAGGCGGCTCCTTCTTTGACTGGACGAGAATGTCCTAAACGCACCAAAATGATGTGAATGTAGAGCGCCGCCGTATATCTTATACATCCGTTGATTCTAAATCATTGCACTAACAAAATCATTTTCATATGAGCAGCAGTAATCGATGTATATTTTATAATTGTGTAGTGACCAACCAAATGGTGGATTTTCATACATACTTGTAGTCTTGAGTATCATGCCTTTTTTATTTATGCATAATGGTTTGTTTATATGAATGCATCATCACTGCTTGAACGCGAATACGTCCAATAACCATCGTAGTATCAAGAATGAGTTGTATTGTTCCAGTGCCAAATGAATAAACGGCTCTGTCCTTTAGCTTGGAAGCTCAGGTGAAGCTCGCGTCTTTACTTCTACCCACCGGTAAACACACAGTACATTGACTTTCACAGCATTGAGCCACAGTTCATCTCCATAATTGAATTGAATTACGGAAAAATTACAATTTATACAGGGACCCTAATTTTACCAGCAGGTGTGAGCTGTCTAGATCGGGATCTGGTAGGCTGATCTATCCAGCATACAGCTGCGGGGACACTCCCACTTGTGATGTCATTGGGGGGGGAGATTCTGAAGCCACTTGTAATGGCCTGTCACACTCACGCCTGGTGGTAAAATGGGGTCCCTTTACATAATATATAAAATAATAATTACAATAATTATTTGTTAAACAATTCTATTGAACACGCCGGCGCTTCTTCTTCTTGCCGAGGGCTGGGGGCGTGTCCTCCTCATCTGCTTGCTGGTACACCTGGTTGGGGTCGCAGAGCAGGAGGTGGGGCACCTTCTTGTGGCAGACTATGTGCACCAGCTTCAGGTTGTCCCGGGTGAACAGCAGGCCGTAGAAGTACGACAGGTTGACCTCGGCACCCCGGCGGTTCTGCACGGCGTCCAACAGGGCCGGGATCACAGTCCTCTTCTTCTCGATCCTGGAGCCACACCGGGATGATGAGGGAATGGGATAGAATTGTTAGGATGATAGATGGCTGGATTCAGTTCTCATCGTGAACACATGATGGTAAATGGATTGCATTTATATAGCGCTTTCATCCAAAGCGCTTTACAGTTGTCAACCATGCAAGGTAACAACCAACACGTCAGGAGCAGTTAGGGTTAGGTGGCGTCTTGCTTAGGGACACCTCGACACTTAGCTAGGAGGAGCCCGGGAATCGAACCAGAAACCTTCCTGTTGCCAGACAACCGCTCTTACCTCCTGAGCTACTGCCGCCCCATGATGCAGGTAGACGGCTAAACCAGAGAGAGTGATATAGACCAGAGATATATGGTCTAAATATTCTCGTTGAAGGGAGGCTCCTATGATATGTATATGTGATTAGTGTAAAAATGAGAACCAGCAAATAAACTGAATTAATAATCAATAATCCAAAAGACCCCCCGAAAAAGCAATAAAAAAAATCACATTCTTGGGGAAATGTTATAAGATCAGAGAATGTGCCAGACGACAAGTGTTTTTCTGTTCACCAACGTTCCCAAAATGCCTTGGCACGCTGCTACAAAGGAAACCTAGCACATGTGGGTACATGCTGTTCTCTTCTGTGAAGTCTCCAAATGTTACATAGACTTTTAACGCTTACCTGTGATCCAGGTTCCACGTGCTGAAGATGATCCTGCTCTCTCGGTTGCCATAGGGATTGATGGAGTGCAGAGACTTGCATACGTCATGGTCGAACGCTCCCTAATGGGTTAAGAAGACCGTTAGAGCGAGAGACCGCGAGGGAGAGCGAGAGACTACAGGGTCCATATTATTCGAGAGACCGCATGGTCCAAACTATTTGGGAGACCCCAAGGTGAAAGCGAGAGACTACAGGGTCCAAACTATTAGAGAGAAAGAGAGACCTCAAGGTTAGAGGGAGAGCGAGAGACTACAGAGTACAAACTATTTAACACAGGGAGAGACTGCAATGTTTGTTATATGCGGTGTCTGTGTCAGTCAGTCACCTGGCAGGTGAACCAGCCCTGGGCGCTACACAGGCGCTGCTCCGTCTCCTCGCTCCGGTCAAAGTAGCGTCCGTTGTACTTGTCCGCCTTCAGGAGGTCTGTGAGGCGGCCGGCCGTCTTGGCAAACTTCTCCTTCATCCTGGGCTTCTGGATGCTCTTCGTCGCGGTGTCCAGCTGAGGAGGAGGAGGAGGATGATGTGATTTGCGTACATGAGTCAATTATGTATTATTTAAAGGGGGGCTATTCCAGATAGTGTTTTCTGCGCACATAGAAGGAGCTGGTTGGTGTCTAACGGGGCGGAAAAATTTAACATCTGAAACTTGCTGTGTCTTGATAAAGTTCTATTGGCCTGTAAAACAACCCCTTTAAATGTGATTGATCTTGGTAAATGATAAATGTTATTTGAGATGTGCAAATTGCATATTATAACACAGTCGTTGAATGGGAATATTTAGCACTTTTTCCAAAGCGACCTACAAGTGAGGCTGCAACAATCGAAGCACACAAACCGTTATTAGTTATTAGTAATTGCAAAGAAATCCGCACAACATTAAACCGCTATGGTAGCTATAGGAATCAGAACATGTGTATTGTGAATGTGGTGTTAATGAGTGTAGGGTTCACCTCCTTCACGTATCCCCGGATTCTGCTTTCACAGTTGTACTTCATATAGGCCGACTTGGTCTTGAAACGCGAGTCCAAGCCTGAGGTTGGAAATCACTTTGAGTTCAGGGCTCGCCACTCGCCAGTTCAAAAGGGCTCAATAAAATCTTTATAGCCTCATGAGCAACGCACAACTCACACCACCCACGCACATTAAGACCTGCTCCTGCTCTCACTTGCAGGGGTGAAAACACGCGAACTTCCTCTTGGGATTCATTACGACCGTTCTTTTTATGTATGCCAGCTCAACCAAATACAATCCATACAAGGAGACCTTTAAAAAACTACTCATACACACGTCGGCATCAACAAAGCTTCCAAAATAATTTTATTAAGATCCCTTAAACCTGGGTGACCCTTAGGTCATTTGATCTGTCTCTACAGGTATTGAGGACAAAAAAATATTCTTACGGGCATTTAAGGTGGACCGGAAAATGCGAATGAGGAGCTGGCGAATATGGAGTCAACTTCAGCCTTGTCTATATATTAACATATAATGACATTATAGCCGACTATATTAGTCTTAGAAAATATTAAGAATGGTAAAATAGTACAAATAAAAGAAAAGCAGAGTATGTTTTCCACGCATGGTTTTTCTCCTGGTATGGATGCACCCCTGTAGAACCTTTTCACAGATCGTCACTCGCAGGGTAAAGGTAACTTCCTGTTCCTGTAGAACTGGGGTAAAGGTAACTTCCTGTTCGTGTAGAAACAGGGTAAAGTAACTTCCTGTTCCTGTAGAAACAGGGTAAAGGTAACTTCCTGTTCGTGTAGAAACAGGGTAAAGTAACTTCCTGTTCCTGTAGAAACAGGGTAAAGGTAACTTCCTGTTCCTGTCATTTTTAGCATGAGGTCGCTTTTACTTTTGTCTGTCGCAGCACCAGCATGGTCCATGTGTATGTATTGGACTCGTGTCTATAGTGTTGCACAGCCGGACCTACATCAATGAACGGACCCATTATTCTGTGTATGTTATTATCTACACGTGTGTTCTCAGGGGGGGGGGGGGGGTGAGTTGTGTGCTGACGGGCTACGACGGAGGGGAACCTTCAAACCAGTCGCGGTGGTCCTCTCGGCTCTCGGCCTCTGAGCGCTCCTCCAGGTACAGCAGCATGTCTCCCAGCAGCTGCCGCTTCTTGGCGGACCGCTCGCCGTAGCGGAGGTCCTTCGCCGCCTCCACGAGCAGAGCGGACGTCCGGTCGCCGCTCAGCAGGCGGGCGATGTCGGTCGCGACTGTAAAAGCGGAGCAGACATTCTAGATTAGATTAGATTAGATATGACCAAAAAAAACCCGTTTGGGGGGTGGGGGGTGGGGAGAAGAAACTCATGTAACTTTAGTACCGGCAAATGTTATTAAAATAAAAAGAATAAAAGAAAGTTATTAAAGATCCCATGCCATTAAAATCCCATTTTTCCTATTGTTTGTTAAATAACATAGGTCAGAATGAGTTTGTGACCTGTGGTAAATTTGAAATCTATGCAGTTTGTCTGCTGTATGCAATAACCAATGAAAGGAAAAAGGCAGAAAAATGTTGCCAATCTGGATAAGCCGTCAGTGCTACGTAGCGTTGACAAATTATTATTCATGGCCCCGCCCACTTGGTTGGTTCGTAACCACCCACAGAAATTCAACCATTATTTGGAGAAATACCAAAACACTATGGAACCAGATGAGCGCTGTGTTCGGCGCATTTCAAAGACGATGATCCACAGCTGAACCAATCAGAGCAAAGCAACATTTAAATAATGAATATTCATGAGAACAGCGATCCAATCAGAGCAAAGCTCATTAAATATTCATGAGAAAAGCACGTCTTCTCCACCAGGCGTTTCAGACATGCTAGAATAGCTTGAAATAAGCCATCCAAGACATTTCCAACACAAATAATGTTACAAACTCGATCAAAGGACATCAATGATTATAAAAAAAGTGAATGAAATAGGTGTGGCGCGGATCTTTAAGAGGTACGAGGGTTGCTTTACATCCGTCCCATGCCTCGTCCCCAGACAGCAGCAGCAGCTCCGCGTTGTCCGGCAGGGTCTTGAAGTAGCCCTCCGTCACCTCGGTCCCGTCCTCGTAGCTGCACACCCGGGAGCCACGGACCGGCTTCTTTTGGAGGACCACAAGCGAGTATCGATCACCATTTCAAACTCGATGTTTTGTTGTTGTTGTTGTTGTTGTTGTTTTTTTAGCCCAATGAGGACACACAGTACAGTCGAAACACTGTCCACTCGAGCGAATCGATATGGAGACACAAATAAAGCCGCGGTCGACTTACTTGCAGCAACTTGCAGCCCTTTTCGAGCAGTTCTCTCAGGTCCTTGGCGGCCACGCCGTACTTCTTGGTTCCTCCTAAACTTCTGAGTTTGACGGGTTTAATGTCGCCGAGTCTGCCCATGTCCCCTGCTGCTTCAGATCAAGTGTAGCAGCGAGGAGGACCTCCACGACAGAGCCCTCTCCTGGCCGCCACCACACAGAGGGGCTCACACCACACACACACACACACACACACATTCCACACACTGTTGTCAAACTCACTGTCATTGTGGAAAGCAACAAAAAATGATATTAACGTACAATACAGATACATAATACAGAAATACAGAAATCATTCTGTATTGTATATACCATTCATACTATTCTACTTTATTTTATATTTATGCTTCTTGTCGTTTTTGCACTACTTGCTTTTTAATGCTTTTTAACTCTTATTATTAGTATTCTTATGTTGTCTGTATGCACCAACAACCACAGCAAATTCCTCGTATGTGAAAACTACTTGGCGAATAAAGCAATTCTGATTCTGATTCTGATTCTGATCTTCTACCATGTGGAGGTATTACGTTATTCCCATGTTTTATAGTGAGGACATGAATGTGCACAATACTGCCGACTGCTGGTCAACTTGAGGATTTGTGGATGTATTTGATATCACATCAACTGCAACCAATGTTTCTTATCTTCGAATGAATAATAATAATACTAATAATACCCCCCCCATAACACATCTGTCTATCTAAGTCTATTGAATAGTGTTGTAGTCTTAAAAGAGTGTGTACACTGCAACCTGTTCATTAAATGTCATTAAACTATTTACTTGATATTCATATTGAAAGAAATGAAATAGTTTTTAATTATTTACACCCATGTAAAAATGTGTTTCTTTCTATTGGTATCTTCCATGCAGGCAGTCTGACTTAGTGGTGAAAACTGCCCAGAAGTGCCTTTATGTTCTCCCCGTGCTCCGCGGGGTCCCCTTCTACAGTAAGAACCCCAACTAAAAACATGCGAAGAATCGCTTCTCCGGTCCTGCCCCTGACCAAGATATGGACATAAAATGTGGAGCTGATGGTCCCCGGGCGCTGTCGTAGGCGGCAGCATAACAGGATAGGTCAAATGCAGAAACATAATTTCCGCGGGCCACCCTCCCTGCATGTGTGTGTGTTTGGCGGTCACCACTTCCTGCATGCTGTGTTTGTGACCAGACAAGTGTGGATCAATAAAGTTGTTGTTCTTCTTCTTCTTTATGTACTTCCTTTATGTATGAAGTTCAAGTTTGTTTGTTTATTGTCATTCATCCACATACACAGTATAGAGAAACACAATTTCGTTTCTCTTGTGTACTAAGAAAAAATGTAAAATACAATATAATATACAAATACAACATAATATAAAAATACAAAAACCTGTGTGTAAACAGCATGACCAAGATTGACAGAATGAAATATAATAAAGCAATAAAAACTAAGATATACTGTAAATAATGCCTAAGTAGTGTCCTTAGGTTATTATTATATAATTATACATGGTATAAGTAGGAGGCACAGCAGTGATGATGGTCTGGTATAAAGTGTCTGTGCAGGGTAGTCATGAAGAACATTGCAGGAACAGAGAGGTATAGTCCAGGTGAGTTGTATGTGTGTAATGTGGGGAGGTTCTAGTATGTGTGTGAGGGGGGGGATCCAGCATATGATGTGAGGAGGGGGGGGGGCTGCTTATGTGGTGGAGGGCAGCAGGGTGTTTAGGAGCCTGACAGCTTGGAAGTTTGGCATGTCTGCCAGGACTCTGAAGGACTTCAAGATGCACCACAGAGCCTCCCCTCCGGCTGCATCACTGCCTGGTACGGTAGCTGCTCCGCTGGTGACCGCCAGACCCTCCAGAGTGTGGTGAAGAGAGTAGAGCACAGCATCGCCTGCCACCTGCCCACTCAACTGCAAGACACGTACAACTCATGTTGCCTTTGAAAAGCCCAGAAGATCACCAAGGACTATCGTCACCCACAGGCCACGGTTTGTTCACATTGCTGCCGTCTGGCAGACATTACAGGAGCATCCAGGCACGGACTACCAGACTCAAACAGTTTTTATCCCTCGGCCATCTGGCTTCTCAACTAGCATCATTCACATAATCACAACACATAACTTAACCATACATTCCATGGTGATTAATGCTACTCCACTGAGTTACATTTAATGTTAATTTATGTATAGGCGTATGTACACTCCAGCACATGTCCACTTTGCTTGCCTCTTTATAGTGTAGGCCTATTTTATTTTATTGTATATTTTTGATTTATATTTCATACTCTTGTTGTTGTCTTATCCTTGTTATTTTACCGACTACGTAGTTGACACGTGCCTTGTACTTCCAATGAAAGTGCCCAGAACTCTCCTGTGTTTTAGTGCCACCCCTAGTGGCCACCAGGCGGCGGTACGTCTTTATGCGTCAGTTACGTCCATTTGACAACTTGGAAGAAGAAATCCATAGCAACACAAACATTGCTATAGCAACTGAAGCCGGGCAACGGGAGAAACGAAACGAGAGGGGTCCCAATAGTTATTCATAACTATGTAATATTGTATACAATTACCACATCGGATATATGATACGAATTAAAATAAGTAGACAAATAAGTGAACACATATATATTCACAACGTCGTTTGACATGGGTGTTGTTGTTGTTTATAATATATTCAACATCATTCCAACACCCACGAGTCGAATAAATGGTATGTGCTTACAATATGGCGGCGTCGAGTTTGAAAACCTGTCGGCGTTGAAAGCCACATTCTCAACACAAGAATAACAACAACAACAACAACAACAACAACAACAACAGCAATAAACATGTCCTCCCAGACAGACAGCTTGGAGACAGCTGTCCTTTGAGAGAGCCCGGGGTAATCCCCCGCACAGCCAGACCTCAGCGGCGTCAGGCTCAGGCAGGCTCACCTCACGGCCCTCCCACGGCTTTCCAATTCCTCCCTCAAACCGTGTGTCGCGGACCTCACCTACAACAGGGTATACTCGCTCTCCGTGTGTTCATTTAATTCCCCATTCAATAGGCCCCAACGGTGCTGTTATTTTTTTTTATTTAAAACCCAACCAACCTGTGTCCCCCCACCCTCCCACCACCCAGGCGGCTGAGCAGACGTCAGAGGCGGACCGAGGCGTCACTTACCAGTTGCGGGTGACTCTGTATGATAGAAATCACCTGCACTTCTTCGGGAAGACATGGAAGAGCTCCAACCAAAGGATGAAAAGCAACCACAAGATACAGTTCAGCGAGGTAGCTACCGCTATGCATGGCGCTAGAACGAGCCATCAGAATACATGCATCAGAACCATGCATGTGCATCAGAGGTCACCGGGGGGACTCCAGAGAGTTGGAGTCGGCCTACTGTGACATCCTGAGTCTTTTACTTTTCTTTGACCACAGCTGTTGTGAGAAATGTTGTGGCAGTCTCAAACACACTGCAATGTCTCCCCATAATGACACATCGTTTCACGATTAACTACGAAACAACCCAAAACATTACGTCTGACGTAATAATTTAAGGTTAAGAAATTATTGGCTGATTCTCTGAAACATAAGTGAGATATCTCAGACCTCCTGCTACTAAAGCCTGATCTTTCATTGTCCCTTCAGTCCAAGTAAGCACACCTCTTTTCCTTGCTCCAAACGAGAAGGGTGGATTGGTGGGATACCTCAAACTCACCCATGTTTCAGAGAAACAGGGTTAATTTCCGAACCACCAATTATATTCAGTACTGAACCAACACACGAGACAGTATAAGTATAGGTGAGGTGACGTCCAATTTGTAGAACCTGGCGGAAGTGTGAAGTGTTGCTCAGTGACAGTGCAGCATTTACATCAATGACTCGCCCACATAATGCGTTTTCCAAGTAACTTTCCCCACATAGCCATGGCTGGCTCAGTCGGTCTGGGTCATGATCTTGTCGTCAAGTTAGTCAGTCTGCTTAGTCTAAGTCACCCCCAAACAATCAACACACACCTAACTCTTAATACCACTTCAGAACCATGCATGTGCATCAGAGGTCACCGGGGGGACTCCAGAGAGTTGGAGTCGGCCTACTGTGACATCCTGAGTCTTTTACTTTTCTTTGACCACAGCTGTTGTGAGAAATGTTGTGGCAGTCTCAAACACACTGCAATGTCTCCCCATAATGACACATCGTTTCACGATTAACTACGAAACAACCCAAAACATTACGTCTGACGTAATAATTTAAGGTTAAGAAATTATTGCCTGATTCTCTGAAACATAAGTGAGATATCTCAGACCTCCTGCTACAAAGCCTGATTTTTCATTGTCCCTTCAGTCCAAGTAAGCACACCTCTTTCCTTGCTCCAAACGAGAAGGGTGGATTGGTGGGATACCTCAAACTCACCCATGTTTCAGAGAAACAGGGTTAATTTCCAAAGTTTGGGGGTGACTTAGTCTAAGTCACCCCCAAACAATCAACACACACCTAACTCTTAATACCACTTAAGAACACACGCATTCATTTCCTACCCTTAATATTTTGCCCCAGAATTGTCCAATCACATCAGAATGCAAACACGAAAACTATACAGATTTGCTGCCATTAAAAGTGGGAGTGTCCGGGTCACAGTTCTCTGAGACCGCTGGTAAAATCTGAAGTCGCCAATCAGAGAGCAGCTTCTGGTGATGTGCTTGCCAAAAGGTTATTTACTCCCATACACACTCATTTGGCCAGCATCCCTCAACCAGTAATGAGCTGAAGTACGTATTGGATTCACACAAAAATAAATGAAAAACTATTTGAAACCATTTTTGAATGAATACAGACTACCATGCTGGTGCATTGTACAAGTAAACACGTTTATTTCATGATTATTTAGCATTATCTAATTAATTTATGTCATGTCTTTAAGAAGACTTCTTGTAGATATGATCGGTGGGCGGCTGCCACTGCTCAGCGGACAGCCGCACATGTCTCCAACAGAAACACCCTGAAACAGTTCCCAGGATGTATCCATACCTCCAGTGGAATGAGCATGTAGTAGCCTAGGCCTACAGGGGGTTGCAACCCACTGCTATCATAGGCTATGTTAATAGGCCCCATGACCCAGTCCATGACCTTTCTGTGCTCGCGAGTTTCACATTTGCACTCGCGAGTGGGATATTTACGCATGTGAAATATGAAAACGTGCAAGTTATTATTTTTAACCTTGTGTTTTAGCGCACTTTAGTTTTTACATTGAAATGACGCCATACCAGTGTGTCAAATGCTGCTTGGCTAGAGGTTTCCCCAAGTGTGGTGTAGCCCATGACACAAACAGCTGCTCTGATTTCCTGAATCCTGCTGTTCCATCAACACAAGTGTGTAATGCTTATGCTTAAAGGAGGATAGAAAGCCGATGGCTCAATTGAGCGGTGGGGCAATACCGAGTTAAAAATCTTCGGCACAAACATAGGATTAGGTTGGACCTTTAGTAAAACCTGAGAATCTCCCATTAAAAATTGCATACATTATGTGTTTACCGTCAACGCATGGATGTCACTCACGTGTTTAGCTGAGTTCAACGTGACTAATAAGGCCGCTTTAAAGGAGACCATCTTTAGCTCTCTCGGTGGCAACAGCTTCAACGGTGGGCACAAGAAGCACCATTGATCAATCCCACCAATCCCCAGGTACGTTTGTTGATACTGGCAGAAGGCGTCACACTCCTTGCATACAGTACACTGACAAACGGGAGGATTCTGACCCGCCATCTTGTCCCCAATGCCAATGTGACATGAAGATATTGCGGCCAAGTACACTTTGGCAGTGGAGAATGCCACGTTTTTATCTAGAAATGTCTAAATAACAAATATAGGGCTCTGGAAAATGGAAATCCACCTTAACATGTGGAAGAGGCTCGCTCTGAAAACTTGCACCGACAGTAGTCAAGTTTAACCTCTCATGGGCCAGGCCCACAGAGCCATGTGCTTGTGACAGTCGATGCCTGTGGTTGGGCAGACGCCGCGGCTGGCTGCTCGCTCAGCAGCTGAAATATCTCTGCTAGCCAGTGTTTCCCCGACCAGCGGGGAGGTGTTCCGTGTGCACACGGCCACTCGTGCGCAAAAGCATCCACCCCCATCGGGGCTTTCTGACCGGCCAGGGAATAAAACTGAGGACACTGAGCGATATCCTCTGAGGCCAAGAGGTCCATCTCTCCACCCGACCGTATATCTTCCATATTGGAGCCACCAACTCTCTGTGGACTTTTTCAGATCCTTGTAGCGAGGGTTGCCTCTGGACACCAGTTCAATGTGGTTGGCATGTGCGTGGCTCCCAGCGATAATAGGTGAGAGCTGCTCCACATAGTCAGTCTGTGTGCCAACGCAGCCCCCACTAACATCGACAGATGTTGTGCAATATATTTATTTTCTTTTGAGTGATGAAGTCGCCCATTTCGTTGCTTTTGTTTATTTTTTATTTGCACATGGTGTGCTTAAATATTTGATTTATTTGCGAGTGGTGTGCTGAAATATGAATTTGCTTTGACAGTAGTGTCATCTACAGCTGCGTCTTGCATTTGGAAGTTGTATAGTGTAGTTTATCAAATCACATATCAGTTATGATCAGAACTATAACTCATGCTATGTAGCCTATGAGGCCTTCCAAGTTCAGTAGATATAATGACAGAACGGCTGTAGTGTTTTTCGTTTCAGGTGTAACACAAGGAAAGGCCTACATTGTAATGATAATAATGGCAACAATTACATTTTAATGATATAATTATATGAAAGAACTAATGACAGTGAAGTTGACAACTCTACTCTGTGTGTATGGCGATGTGACAGACACAATAACACATAATTGCGCGTATGACAATGACGGCCTATCGTGAACAAAAAAAGCCTATCCTAAAATTAGATTGATTCTTTTGAGAGACATTTCATAGATTTATTTCAGACAGACGGAACACGCAACTATATCCATGGTGAATTAATTAGTGTCCTCCACTTTTGTGAATATCGTCAAACTATGTTGATTTCTCTGTGCACATGTCCTTTCTGACCACGCTATTAGAAATGGCAGAATATATTTCAATGCCAGTGAGACAGCTTGGAGTTCTAGACAGTTTTTGTGAAGCAACTGCATCTGACTGTGAGCCCCATGTGTCACTTACTGTCATTTAACGTCTGTAGTCAGAAAAGTTGTGTCACCAAGCAAAAAAGTTGGCATCACCCAAGGGTTATGACGCACGCTGATGGTGACCAAGCTTATCTTGCTGGTGGCTCGTGTTGCTACGTTCTTTTCCATGTTGAGCCAAACCCACCTTTGACCCGGAAGTAGGTTGGCCGGGGCCATCCATGCCGTCACCCTGTGGGATGTAGCATCAACCAAACCCTGTGTCCATCTTGGGAGTCCAACAGCTCAAATATCCAGCTGGGACAAATCATAGAAAGGATTAGGTACAGGATTGTAATCATATTTTTAATTTGCGTAGAATTCACTGTTAAACTAGAAGTCTGATGGGGTTATTATTGTTAGGAAATAATATTTTGTGAATGCTAGCTAACTCTCTGCAAATAACCACCTGTCTGTGTTGCCTGGCGACCAACCATTAAACCGGCCAAGGATATCTGCTTCCTCTGATAAAGCACTGTTGTGTTTTGAGTTCAGACGGGTCGGCTTTTAATTGCTTCAATTTGTCACCGTCACACCGTTTTCTGACTTACTCTGTTAGTCATACCCTGTGGTAACTATGCAGCACCCCAATGTACCCCTAGCTCTGCAGCACACGGGAGGAGTCTGGGGAATTGCATTGGCCTGACAACGGAACACACGACTACCATTCCCAAAATGAAACTTTGAAATTGAAATGTTGCTCATTATTGTCCATATTGACAATTGACCTCACGTCTTGAGTTCCTATCACCTTCTAAACCAAAGAAATGAAAACACGGAACCGATGGAGGCCATTCATTCCTCACATGTGTATGAGATGAGGACCGGAGACGGTGTGTGTGTGTGTGTGTGTGTGTGTGTTGAAGGGGATACTGGGTTTGTTTGCCCATGTTGTGTGAGCCACCATCTTTTTTTCACTAGCCTCTGAATGACAGCCAGGAATGACAGCTCTAGGCTATAGGTCGGCGCCAGACATGTTGTACAGTGAGAGACACCAGGTTTTAGATGCCTCTCTGCGCCTCTGTTTTTAGATAGAATACCACTTCATTAGATTGTTGTTTTCACTCACACAATTTCAGTGATTACCTGCTCTTTATTAATTCCTTAATTCCCGCGTTACCTTCTGTGGCATAGGATCAATTATTTACAATTATACCCAAAACGAAATCTCTACCACCGTCTTCCGAAGCACTCCTGAAAGAACAGTTTGCCGGTGATGAATGCTGCCGGCTGTATTGTAATTGCCTGCCCCCCCCACCACCGCGGTATGCACAGTGGAGCGGAGCGGTGTCCGGATTTCACTGTTTCCAATGCGCTGTTCGTTTCGTTGTTTTGCCTCGATTGACCCATTGCCTCATGCAGGTTAACACTAAAAAGAAAACCCTCCAAGACAATTAAGGCTCGGTGAGGTCCTCTTAACCCCTCTGCTTTGTAATCAACCCAGATTGCATTAGTGGGAAGGATGCGCGGGTGCTTGCGCGCGCACGGTTACGGCCCCAAAGCTAATTGGGAAATTCAGAGTCAGCGTTCTGTTTAGCCAACTTAATTATTCTCTCATTAGTGTGTTGTTGTGGGGTACACGTTGCCACTGACAATAGGCTAAACGCGCTCGCATATAACGAGACGAGCAGCGAAATTACATTCTCTGCATCCTCGCTTTAAGGGATTGAGGCACTTATACAGATTTCTCATGAATGTTGGCATTATGTTTTGCCAGGGCCTGGGAGACGAGGGGGGGGAGATGTGTCTTCTGAGAAGCCCATTATGGGCCCATGATGAGAGGTTTTAACACAGCGGTAATGGGTGTGCCTGTAGCTTCATAGATGGTCTTCGTGGAGCGCACACACACACACACACACACACACACACACACACACACACACACACACAGTGAGATTGGATGAAAAAATCCCAAATAACATGAATGTGCGTAGCATCTCCCCCCAGTGGCCCAATGGTGATTTTGCCTCATCCTTTTGGACCGGTAATGGGAAGTCTAAATTCAGATTTCTACTTTTCAGCAGCACATCTTTGGCAGCAAATGGAATAAATATATATTTTTTCTCTTATACCTAACCGCCTTTGCTTGCAACTGATCTGTCCTGTCCAATTAAATGAAGTCACTACGGCATCGAACTTTTCAATCTCGAAATCTTTCCACTTGCCCTTGTTACTTTGCAATTATCGTTAGGGTGAGAAAGGGGGAGAATCATCTTTGATGCCAAGTTTTTGAATCGTGGGCTTTGATGATAAAATATGCAGTCAAACATTGGAAATCAGATCAAATAGGGAGGCCACAATGGCTGTGTGTGTAAAAGGGAACATTTTCATTGAAATCATGCGTTGCAGTGGGCCCACAAAATGGGTAAAACCTGCACTTTGCCGCGGTTCTTTCCATTCCCTTCATGTTGTTTTGACAGTTCTGGTGAACAAGTCTAGTTATTACCTCCCCATGTCCTCGACACGCACAAGTTTCTCTGTGTTTTCTATAAAGTACACTTATTCTTTTTTTTTTCCTCTTCAGAGAACTGCACAGAGGCTTGCTAAAGGTACTCCTCGCCTGGCTGCGTGTGAAGAAGTCATAATGAACCTTGAGTCTTTTCACTCAATGTTTTATTCAATAATTAACTTAAAGTGTGCTGTTTTCAGAGTGGCTAATCCAAAAGAGCAGCATGGTCAGCATTGTATTGTCAGTGCTGGCATACTGACAGTCTACCTAAATGGAATGAAATGAGTTTAATGAGCGACCATCTGTGTTAGCCTGCTAGGACACCTGCAGACAAAAGGCTAGCTCTGCCAATCCTGGCGATGGCTCCTGTGAGTTGAGGGCCCCGTCTAGCTTGGCAAGGTTTGTAATTTCTCCTGCCCTGGCAAAATACCATTATTTTTTTGACGGACAGGCGATGCCACCCGACGATAAGCACTGTTGCGTTTGGAAGGTTATCACAAACACAATTTGGTGTGTGAACCCTCTCTATTGAAAGAACAACTGTTGTGAAATGTTCATTCATTCATTATCGCAATCGTGTCGTGAACATTTGTTTCCATCTCTTTGCTGGTCACTATTTGTTCAGTGGCTGACAAATAGTGGTCTTCCCAGGCACACATTTGACTGACGCCTCTGACAACTGATGATTGTAGAAGAGACCATGCTAAATATTTCTTGCAGTGCCGCTACGACTGCTGTAAATAATGTCTCTATTGTCCCATTTTTACCGCCCAGTCAAAGACTGAATTTAACAATGTTTATTGTGGAGCGGCAGGATATTTATGAAAGTGCTTTGCTCAACTCAGAATGCGTCATATCCTCAAGAGGTTCCCCCGGCTCTTTCTGGATACTCCACCGCAAGCCTGTCTTCCACTCTGTTCTCTGTTCAGCACTCATCCGTGGATGTCTGGAGTTGCTCCTTTGCAAATATTGTCATCTAATTGAGTCGTTTAGCCTGCCTCTTGCGATCGTGTCGGGGTTCACATAGGCCCCCCTTGGTGAACAGAAAGTAAACTAATGCTGTGTGACGGGGGAAAGGTGTGAAGTTTGGGTTTTAGGTACGCCGTGAGTCTCCGATATGTCAGCTGCGCCTCATCAACCATGTGACAGGCCGTGTCAGGGCGACAGACAAACAACCTTTAGTTGTAGTGAGAAATGGCCACAGGACAATAAATGGCCGCAATGTCCCTCTTCCCAATTCCTTCATTTAAATTTACATTTAGCGCATTTGGCAGATTCTTTTATCCGATTCTTCGACAAAAACATGCTTTGGGAAAGTTTATCTCCAAGTTAGATTTTTTGGCAAAGACCACAAGAATGACTATTTGGGATGCTGGAAAATCATTGGAGCCCCGCAACATTTATTGCATATCTTGACACAAAATTAATATATTGTCAACATTTTGAGACAAAATGTGGGAGTCTTGGATTAAATATGGGGGTGAGAGGTTGAGGTTTGTAATATTTGAAGTGTTTTAGTTGTCGTAATTCAAACTAAACCAAATTTAATAGAACTCAGTGGGACACTAAAACATGGCATGTTTAATTCATGGAGAAATATTAGTTGTGTATCGAGTGGCATTTTGTGCCAACACATTCTCCTTTATTGCCTAGCCCTAGACAATTATGGTTAATGATTTGTCCTCTCAAAGTTTATGTCCATGTTACATAACAAAATCTGAAAAAAACCCCTACATATTTAGCTTGGATTAGTGGAGGCTGCCAGTCGATGAGCTGGGACCCCCCCAATAAAAGTGTCTGAACCTCACCTAATGCGATGCTGCTCAAATGATTAGTGTTATATCCTGTAGCTGCGCACTGTGTGTGTGTGTGTGTGTGTGCGCGTGTTGTGCGTGTGTGCGTGTGCGTGTGCGTGTGCGTCTCCTCTCACACACGCGCACCACGGGACCCATCTATCTCCGGGACATAAAACCAGGTGTCGAGCGGCGTCTCCGGTTAGCGGGCGTGATGACTCACGGCCGCGGTGTGATCTCCCCGGCTCCGCCCCCCCCCCCCCCCCGCCATACGTGTCCATACATCCGTCTTGTTGCTCCGCCCCTCCCCGCCCCTGCTCCTCCCCTCCTCCCTTTGATGTTCTCCAGTGTTCCGTCTCCGGTGCGCTAGCAGCAGCAGCAGCAGCCCGGGCCCCTGGCTTTGATCCAGCATAATGTCCGCGGCGGCCCACATGAAACACTCCCAATAAGCGTCCCCGGGCCCATTAGCCACGCAAGCTGATAACAGGGACCCCATCATATCCTATCAGGATGATAAAGTGAGGGCCTTGCCCCCCCCCAACCCCGCCCGCCCCCCTCGAGTACGGAGCAGGCGGGGCAGGAAGGGCCCTTTATATTTGATTTGGCCCCGGCGCTCGCGCACACACCTGCACGGATGTTTATGAGTGGCAAATTGCTGTTTGATTTCCAAGCAAGGTTGGTTAAGGTGGCGGGGTTGGGGGTGGGGTGGACTGTTTTCCTGCACCACCGGGGAGCGTAGCACGAAATTGCAAGCATTCCCCCCCCCCACCACCACCACCACCGCCACTGCCACCCCCACCCCATGGCTATGATGGATGAGTTTTAATATCGGCGCGGGGAGAAAGACAACCCGGCAGAACAACCCAAACAAAATAAAGAGGTTTATCTCCTTCTCCTCCTCCTTCACCTTTTTTTTATTCCTTTTTACGACAACCGCCCGCCGCCTCAGTCTTGCTGCCGTGTTTCTCTCGTCTCCTTCTTCCAGCGGTGCGCTAAGGAGGCTGTCGCCTTGAGATTCCGGAGTTGTTATTGTAGGTGTCGGATCAGAACTCTGAAAGCGCTCCCGGTCTCGCTTTTCAATCTGGGCTTTTTATTTTCAAGAGCGGCCTTCCGTGGCTTTCATGGTCCCTCTTGGTTTTGTCAAAGCCTTGTATAGGTTTCACATGGAGACATTTAGAACAAGCTACGGTTTCTTCCTGCGTTACACCGTCCTCATGGCAACGCATTGTTTTACCATCCGAGCCCTGCGCGCGCCGTACGTTCTGTGTTGCCGGGCAGATGAGAAAACCCTTCCAAGTTTGCTCATGCTCATTCTTCTACTTGTATGATGATCAAAAGTACAAATCTCACCCATCACAACCTTTTAGACTTGCAGCCTCGCAAACCTGCTCTTCTTTTGCCATCCTTGAATCCTGTCATTCTTTGACTTTTTGTCAGTGGGTCCGGTGTCCTGAGGTGCACCGTCCACGTGCACCAGAGGGCACTGTTGGGCCGTGATCTACGCCAGCATCAAGATGCTGTGAGAGGGGAAAGTGAGAGAGTGAGCAAAAGAGAGAGAGAATGTTCATCTATCTGCTCTGCCTCTCTTTGTGATCACTCCATTTTGGCTCTTTGCATTCGCAGGTATCCAGCGGTGTCTCTTCCTGCTTCCTGCTCCATGCGCTCCACGCTGTCAGTCAGAAGGGCTGCTTAGGAGAGGGCCCGACTCGGTTCGATGGCTCCTGTAACCTCTTGTTTTCCCTCGCAGGTCTCCCAACACCATCGGCTGGTGTCGCACGCATGCATGCAAGCGCAGACACACACAGACAGACACACACACACACACACAGGCACAGACAGACACACACACACACACACTCACAGGTGTCCAACTTTTATTGCATCCATCAAAGTGCAAAGTGCACAGACGGTCAGTTACTTTACCGTCTGGATTTGAACATCAGTCGTACAACCCTCCCAGTAGTTTGGTATAATAGCGAGGTTTCATCAGTTTCAAAATCGTCATCTTCGTCTTTTTCAGTAAACTCCTTCATCTTTTTGGGGAGCTTTGCTTTAATATTTGTTCAATTTCTTTGATGTACTTTCACTGTACTGTGCGACTCTCAACAAACAACAAACAACCCAACAAACACTATTCTTTGGAAAGAGACCACAATATCCCCCAGAAGATGTCACCACACAAATATTCTCCCCACCACCCCAACCCCTGGCTCCACCTTCACTTCTGCTTCGAGTTCCTGTTCTGATTTTAGCCTCACATTATGTCTTGGCATTACATATGTTGCCTGATGCCTGGCCTCTCTCTCTCTCTCTCTCTCTCTCTCTCTCTCTCTCTCTCTCTCTCTCTCTCTCTCTCTCTCGTAGCCACATCAAGCGGATCTATTTAGCCCTTTATCACAGTTGGAGTCTGGGATGGCTCAACATGTCCAATCGGGGGGGTTGGGTGGGGGGGGGTTGTTGATTATGACATTATGTAATCAAGGGCTGGAATGCTAACAAAATGCCCTTAGCTACCTTAAAAACATTAGATTTAAGCGTGTCAAACGATTTATTTAGCACCCTATGTCCACCAGAGAGGAAAAGGTATTGATCAAATCTCCCGGATCATCATTTCAGCTTTGTCTGAACAAACCAGCCACACTTTTCCCATTCTTCCTGCTGCTTAAATTCTTATTGCCTCTATTCACTTTTATCTCTTGTCGTGGTTCTGGGTTCTTCACCCCTGTTGGTAGTGCATCCCACCACACAGAAGCTTTTAGGCACTTTTCTTTTGTTTGCTTGCAGACGAAATGACAAGTCAATGGAGAGCAATGTAATGTTTTTACTCTCTAGAGAGGGCCGGGCCTGTTAGCGCTCTATCTCAGTGGTCTCCCAGTTAGCAACTAAAGGAGCCAATAGCTCCAGCTTGAACAATGTATCAAATCAATCATCCCCCCCCCCCCCACAATCTAACATTTAGCCTCAACATAGTTTCTCTCTTTTGATCAGAGCAGTTTTACTACTTTACTACTTTTAACTTCTACTACACCATTATCAACCAGGTCAACCCTCCCTTTCTCCTAAATCCTCAGCAAACAACAGTAGGACAGCAGTAGCTCAGGAGGCAGAGCGGTTATCTGCCAACTGGAAGGTTGCTGGTTCGATCCCCGGGCTCCGCCTAGCTAAGTGTCGAGGTGTCCCTGAGCAAGACACCACCTAACCCTACCTGCTCCTGACGTGTTGGTTGTTACCTTGCATGGTTGGCACCGCCGTCGGTGTATGAATGGGTGAATGTGAGGCAACTGTAAAGCACTTTGGATAAAAGCGCTGATATAAATGCAATCCATTTCTACTGCAACGTTGTGACATCACCACGGGCAACAACCCCAGCCAGTCAGAAGCATGATGATGACACATATGGAAGCAGGACCAATCACAGGCCGTCGCTGTGCGCCGCCCACACTTCTGTCTCTTAACACCGAGAAACAATGAACAGCCCGGGCTGTGTTAAGTGTTTGGAGGTGTACCCCCGTATCGCTGGCTGCCGAGCGGAGAGATACACCCCTGTGTAAATTATGGAGGGAGAGAGGGGGAGAGGGCGAGAGAGAGGGAGAAGGGGGAGTGATATATACAGTGTATATATATATATATATATATATACAGTATATATACTGTATTTACAGTTTGAGTAATTGGTCCGAGTGACCCAACTAAAACCACGGGTGAAGGCGGTTGCGGATCAGCCTTTTTTCAGTATTTATAATATGCGGGTGATTTGCAGGCGGGTTAGTTAAGATCAGCTTCTTAGCCATTTCTTTGCTGCCATCCTAATTATTTAGTTCAAGTTCGGTCTTGTGTATCCTTTAATGCCATTATAGCCTGTCTGACGAAATCCTATGTGATTTATCAGATTATCTTTGTTATCCTTGTTAGATAGACAATCCTATTAACATTGCATGCACATATTCTCATTTATTTAAGATTGAAGATATTTATTATTTAAGATATATTACAAACTACATTGTAGCCTATCTCTTATATTCACATGCAAATGGATCTTTATTTTGCCATTGCAATATTTCAGCTGGTCTGTGTTTTCTATTCATTAATGTTTTGGCTAACTAAAGAAAGACGATTATGCTGTGAAGTCAAACCTTGACGGTGTATTTTGTTGTTTGGTTCATGAATCCAAATGCGCTACCGATAACAGGCTGCACTCACGTGCACGCTGAAAGGTTTGACAACAACAACAACAACAATGGACCTTTCCACACTGTCAGTCACGCGGAGAATAATAACCAATAAGATTGCCTGATTTCTTAAGACCACGCCCCTTGCAACAGAGCCGCCATGATGTCCCACAAACAAAGCTTGTCCCGCGATGTTGTGTTCATAGATTAGACTACAGCTACATTTAGTTAGAACAACATGGTTCTTAGATGCGCTTGGGGAACGTGCAATAATGACCACAGATATCCAGAGAGATTACAGGGAGCGCGTTTCATCCAGATTGGAGTATCCATGCAGTCTGCAGGACTTGTTTTTAATACATGGATAGAGCTTATGTATTTTAAATTTGGACAACTGAGCATATGGCCTCATAGAGACATTATTATTAAAAACATGCCTGAAAACTTTAGAAAATAATTTCCTTCTACTTTAGTCATTATTGATGGTACTGAATGTAAGACCCAGGTGCCATCTGCACTGGCTTTACAGAGTCAGCTTTATAGTGACTATAAGTCAAGCACAACCCTCAAAGCATTGACTGGATGTGATCCAAGTGGTTCTGTCATTTTGTGTCCGAGTTATTTACAGGAGCTGTATCTGATAAGACAATTACTGAACGCAGTGGTTTTTATGATGTACTTAAAACACTGAAAGTTCACAAGTGCAACAATCAAATGGTTGATAGCGACTCCACACATCAATTTACAGCAGCGCCGACACCAAAAGATACAAAGCTCGCTAATTAGTTAAAATGTATTTGTCACCTATTTCAGTGTACAGGTACATTGAGCAGTGAAATGTTTTTTTCGCTAGGACCAGATTGCCTACCATGCCATCATGTGATTAGCATAGCTAGGTGATTAGCCCATTGTAGCTAGTAGTTAGCAGATCTTAGGCTTATTTTCATTGTAAACACATCACTAACGTACTCACCCTGCTTTACATGTGCAGTAGGACTCCACGATTTTGTCCTGACCAATTTCAATGTGGAGTTTGTGAGGCGTTTGTGTCTTCTGCATAGATCGCCAACACTGAGCATCAAGTTTTATGTTGTCGTCTGCTCCGTCCAAATCCGAATGTCACGGATATATCCTTGTGTACAATAGTTCAGGCCTTTCTGTAGAACTCTCTTAGATAAAGTAGCGGCATTTGGCAAATAACATACACGATATTGAGAGAGAATCATCAGCAGGGGGGCGTTGTTCAGTGGACATTACTAACATGCTGCAGAGCGTGTGGGAAAGCTTGTGGGGCATAGCAACAGTAACTAGGGGGGGGCGGGACTTGCCGCTTGAGTAGGGAAAGGTCCATTATCCGATTAAATAACAGCTTGAAATTGTGGTTGTCCGCAAATCTAGTCATGTGAAACAAAATGATTAATAACAAAGCAATTCGTTTTCAGCAGCACTGTTTTATAACAATAGCCGGTTGGGAAGCAGACGCAGGCGTAATATTTTTCTGTTTACACACACCGGTTCGAGTAGCAGTCAGGTGCACCATGTACACACACACCCACATACAGACGCAATGTAACGCATGTTCACACACACGCACACACACACACACACACACCACACCACAACAACACACACCACACACAACATATTGAGGCTAGTTATTCCCCAGCCCGGGGGACACACAAAACGAGTTGGACCGAAGAGGTGTGTATGTGTCCGTATCACACACACACACACACACACACACACACACACACACACACACACACACACACACACACACACACACACACACGGAGCAGTAGTCACAGTAGTTCCGCTCTCCCCTGGGTCTACCCCGCTCCTTGAGAGCGAGAATGGGAGTGAGGGAGGGAGAGAGAGAGGTAGAGAGGGAGATGGATGGAAAGAGAGAGAGTGAGTCAGTCAGGGTGAGAGATTCGGGAGAAGGAGGGGGAGGCAGATGAGCGAGAGAGAGAGAGAAGGATGAAGAGGGAGAGAGAGAGAGGAGAGAGAGAGAGAGAGAGAGAGAGGGGGATATATATTATATACACACCATTTCTCACAGATCGCTCTGTGTCTCTGTGGTTCCCAGCGTGTATTTCCTCTGGGTTTTGACTTGTCACTTCCAATGCCACTGTACTGCTGTATCATAGCCCAAGGACGCCATGCTATCCACCATTCTCCTCCACCCCACCCCCCCTCTTTACTTATTGATTGATTTATTAATTCAGCCTTTATGATGCCTTCATGTCCGGGCCGGGACACCGTCCACCGTGGGGGATTTAGGGGAATTCAGTTGTTGCCTGGGTATTGGTAAGGGTGACTTCCAGGAATCTCTGTTGAGGAATTGTATGTTTTTTGGCTGTTCCTTAGCCGACCGGATGCGTTGGTTTGCAACATCCAAGAGACTGGGCTGGTTAACACATTCGGTGTCCACGGTCATCGAATAATCCAGGGTTCCTCCAATCTGGGTACGGGTACCCCAAGGGGTACTTTGAAGGACTGCAGGAGGTACTTGAAATATGACCAAGTAACTCCACCTTAACTGATGAATGAATACGCCCTTAATACAATTGAGTGAATATGAGTAGTAGCATAGTAACACGTTTCGTAAATCTTTTCCAATAAGAGCATATCACGTTAACTTTAAAGTTGCTGGAAAAACAAAAAAAAAAGTGTAAAAATAGTTTGAGAACCGCTGGTCTAATCCAGTGTTTCCCACCCTTTGTGTATTTTAATGTAGATTAGCCTTGTCAGGGAGAGGGCTTGCAAAGTAACCTTGCCTATAGAAACCTTCCATGCAGTACATTTGTGTTGTCTTTTTAAATCTGTTACAATGTTCTCTGCATGATAACAAATACATGCATGAATAAATGTGAGGTCACCCACATTGGAGAACACCCCCCCCCCCCCTCCCCTCCCTAATTGATCAGCACTGGGTGTTGTGGTTGGGAAATAGTTTTTAATCATTCAAACACACGTCCAAAATGTGTGTTTGTGCGATGGATCTTTTTGAAGACGGCGGTGTCGAAACGTTGTCTTGCTGGCAGGCCTTTAGTATTCTCTGTCTCGCATTAAATAATAACGATATTAAAGTTGTTTTTTGATCTTGTCTACTGTCGGAATTCAGTAGAAGCCATGGTTCATGTGGAAACCAAGGTGTTAATCTGGCATTTTTAGAATATTGTTGGTAAATATAAATCCACATACCCTGTGGAGACATTCTGTTCATGGACATTCTGACATTCTGAAACAGACTAACCATGGTTGGCATCCAATCGTTTTAAACCTCCAATTGGTCAAACGTCACAAATGAATGGTAAATGTGCTAATTCAGAGTCACAGAGTTCCTCTGGTACAGTGGCCCAGCCTTGGGAGCATAGTGTGCACATGTCTAGCTTGACCTCCGTTAGCTTCTATGCAGACTGTGAGTTGAAGCCCATTACTGAATAGTCAGTATAGCTTTGTTCAGCTCCTGGGATCCCATACAGCGTGAATCTCTATTAATTGGCACCAATTGAAACCGAGGACAGGAGCTTGTCAAAACCGGTCCCATCAGCGTTGTATACACACAGATGAAACCTTTTTCCCCCCCCTCCCTCCCTTGGAATTTCTTTCTTTATTTCTTGCTTTCAGTGACTGACTGTCAGAGCCTCCTTTTAAATCTATTGCCATAACAAAAGCCATGCAGCAAGTCGCCGGAGGAGATGGCTAGCAGGTGTACGTGTACGTTGCGTAATTGCATTCCCTTTATGGGTCATGTACGCCCGTGAAAGGGTTGTCGCTTGGCACTGCGTTGAATAAGGCCACGCTGCTCCTCTCGGCAAGGGGACCTCCGAACCAATTTTCGTCGGCGACTAATAATGAAATGCTAATAATAATCAAGGGCTAATATGGGGAGCGTGAGGCCCAATATGTATATGTAATGTAAATCCTGAGATGTAATTAACTGGGATCTAACATCTCCCACCCCCCCTCTATCTTGTAGATGCTTGCCCCAGGGGAAGGAGTGGTGGTGGTGGTGGTCATGGTGTGTTGTTGTTGTTGTTGGTTGTGGTGGATTTGAGTCGGACACACACGGGCACGGACCGTTTCGCTCGTGACGTATTTAACAACCGACAACTTAGAACATAGGTTCCAAATTAGGGATAGTTTTTACTTTCTTCCTCGGGATCATTCATATTTTATGCACTTCCAAATCCCGTTTGTGTTGTGTGTCGCGTGTCTCTAAATATCTGCTTCTTCCAGAAGGCACTTATGTTTTTATTAATGAATAATTAAATAAAACATTGTTTGATCATTGTATGGGTGATGATGAATAAGGGATATCAGTAAGGTTTACTTTTTGAGCTATGACACATTATACATGCACGATGCGTTGAAGAGTCAACAGACTATTGGGATGCAGACAACCTGCATTATAAAACAAAATCTGTCCAAACTTTATAATGCCTCGCCGCAGCAGGAGGGCTTCGGAGGAGGGGGATGACATTTTGGGAGAATGCAACATTTTTCATGTTCCAACATCATTATTTTTTCCCCGATGTTGTTGATGTTGCTTATAGCTTGTTTAATATTGTAGTGTTTAAGGTTGCTAAAGCCTCTCATTTGTTGATGTGTCCTTCTGACTTGGCGGCAGCCATGACTGCCTGTTTGTTGCATTTGTTGCATCAACCAGGTGTGGGCATGATCAAGCCATGGGTTGTCCACTCTAGATCAATGCTGTTTTGTGTGTGGTGTGTGTGTGTGTGTGTGTGTGTGGTGTGTGTCCAATATCATGTTTAATGCAGTTGTGAAGTATTATGCTTCTACACAATATTTATTCGTAACAATTACTAATATTTTTAATCCTGGGAGGGATTCTGAAATGATGACAACAATTATTTTCTGCTTTCAGAGCTGGTAATTAATTAAGTTATTACTAAAGCCAATAATAATCAAATGCAGAGGCAATTATGTCATATGATAAAGAGTAGATATATTTATATAGTCTTACATTTACAAATAGCCCTTTGAGGGCAACCATCATGCTGATGTGGCCCGGGATGATATTGAGTTTGACACCCCTGACCTAGATGTATGCCCACTAGATCAGTTTGCCAGTTGGTACAGTCAACTGGGTAGGCTGGTAGACTGAGTCATCATCATACATCTAGGAGGACACTCCCACTTGTGATGTGAATATGTCACATGACAATTTAAATCACATGACAATTTTGAACCGGCTTGTCATGGCTAATCACGCTCACACCTGGTGCTATAATAGGGCCCCTTTAATTTCAAGTTATACGTCACCTTATGAGTTCAAGAGAGAGTAGCTCCAGAGCCACCGATCCACAATGTAAATGTAGTGTAGCAGACAACCTTCTCTACTTCCACTGCCCCCGTTGGCACTGCTGTCAACGCTGCCTTCTGTTTCTCATGTTCTCATGTTTCTAGAAGCTATTTGTTCACTTTCTCCCTCCCTGCTTGCTCTTCTTCTCTGGGATGTCGTTAATTTGTCTGTCAGCCGGCGAGGAGCTGCAAGCCTCCTAATCCCCCCCGCCCGCCGACGGGCCGCGGCCGCTGCTCTGAGCCGCATGGTCCTCCGCACTGATGACGCTTTAATGTCACCCCCCCCACCTCAAAAAACCTCACCCATCATCCACCCCACCCGCACCCCGTCACTACTCCTTACTCATCCCCGCCATTGTCAGAGTTACGAGGGAGGAGGAGGAGGAGGTACAAAAATATTAGCATCCCTGCAGAAGACATCATCATCATCATCGGCGTCGTGTTCATCAGCTTTTGTTTGTGTCGCGGCGGTGACGAGCGCCGGCAGATGCCGTGCCCGGTGGCGGCGGGTGCACAAGCTGTTTTGCCATCAACGTCCCCTGGCGATCCTTCCCCGTGCTTGGAGCCGCTCAACACTCTCCCCCCTTCCCCCAACCCCCCTTGTTTCATCTATTTCCCTCAACATATTCACAGTCACAAAAGCTCTGTTACTTCTCTTCCGCGGCTGCTTTTGGATCGTTATGATGCTGGATGCCGGTTGGAAATTGACGGATTTAACCGAGTTGAGTAATTGCAGAGGGGGAGAGAGAGATGGGGGAGAGAGATGAAGGGAGAGGGGGAGAGAAGAGAGAGAACGTGGGAGATAAAGTGGGAGAGAGAAACTAGACCGCGCTGCCAAGTAAAACTATAGCAGGCTGACAAGTCAAAAGAAAGAGGCTTGGCAGATAGATGTAGTCGTGGATGTTAAGCCTTCAACAGCTTGAATCCTCCTTCGTTTTCCCCCCTGTCTCCATTCCTTACCTAGCATATTGCAGTTGTTGTCTTGTCAAGGAATAAGTATACGGTTCAGCAGGTCCGAAATGTACTGCCAAGATGCCAGAGGGATATATATGTATATTTCTTTGCCAAAGTGTCAATACAAAGGAGAAGATGGAGCAGCAGACTTGTGTTGACGAGAGTGTGACTCATCCCCGTGAGCCAAAGAAGTGATGCAGACAAAGGAAGGAATCCCCATTTCTTTTTTTTACCCCCCAGATAAAACCAAATAATTTAGCAGAACAATGGGCCGTGCTGGATGGCGGCCGAGCTGTGGGATTGTGTCTTTGACCGCAATGCAAATTGGTTATTGTCTTAGCGAGGGAGAAATTGGGTAAACATGATAGAACAGACAGACTCCTTCCATTCCCCACCAAAGCCCTGGACTGGTTCAAGACAAGTTCACGGCCGTGTTAGCGCTTTGTTTGGGAGTTAAGGAAAAAAATGAATGAAAGTGAATCAATAAATGAATGTTTTGGCTCGCGTCCATGTATTTTAAATGACATGCAAGTTTTAGTCGGGATTTTATCTCTCAAACTAATTCAATTTGTGTAGCCTTCAGTTGGGCTAAAATTAGTTTTTCGTCTCTCACAGATGCACACTCAGACCCCCGATAAATATTTAACTATTGGGCTCTGCCATTGTGCAGACAAAAGAGAGATCCAGCGAGGCCAATTCTTCCCTCCAGGACATGAACCCCTCTCCTGAACATGTGCAGTAATTGTACTTCCTCGTTGAACAATCTGCCCGCTGCTCACCAGAGGCACCGTTGCACACCTGACAGCATTGACCCCCTTTGCCGAGGTCACCGTTTATGAACATAACATAAAGTCCCCCTTCCTGGAGACTAAGAGAACTGGGAATTGAGTGTAGAATACAGTAAGTGCTGATCGGGGCAACTCCCAAAAAATGTAATTTGACCCGTTTTCACATTAATTAAAATAACCGATTAGGGACGTCTTTAGGACCCTGCGGATGACTGCGACCACAAAGCTGCAGGAGGAGCTGCCTAAGTGACCCTAATCAGTCTCTCACACTGCACTACTCTCTACTTATACGTATACCATGGAGAGTATGAATGCAACGCTAAAGGTAAAATATTTCCTCTGAAAGAAGTGACACTTTCTTGCGTTCCCCCATGAAGGTTTTGATTACTACACACTTTTTACAGTCTGAGCTACCCCTCACACACACACACACACACACACACACACACACACACATGTAGGCCCTCTCTCTGCTACCTGCCTTCTGCCGTTTCTGTTCAGCCGCGTTGCGATACTTAAAACGCGAGCAAAGAAACAGAAGCATGGAGGCCATCTGTGGCGCGGTGGCGGCGCGGCGGGGCAGAGCGCGTCCCGTGTTTCAGATGGATGGTCGGGCGAATCAGAACAGAAGTCTAGCGCTCGGAGCCAGGCGGCCCGCGCACCGCACCGCACTGCACTGGCTGCCAGGAAAGGGAAGAGGGGCTGGGGGTGGAGGTAGGGAGGCGGGGTGGGGGGCTTCCCCACCACCACCACCACCACCACCACCACACTGGGCCTGAGCAAAAATGTGTCCCCCCATATAGTCGCCATACAGCCTTAAAGACTTAAAGGTCCTGTATGTACAAATAATGAATCGTTTCAGGGACGACATGTAGGTTTTTACATGCACAAATCGCTTTAAATTGCTCACGGAGCTCAGAATGCACTGATTCTTACATATAGTACCTTTAGAGACTGTTTGGGGGGCTTTTATTTTGGAAATGGACTGCTCCAACTTTAAGATTTACTAAATGGAACACAATACTATACACTCTTTTCACAGCAGGTACAACACAGGTGTAGCTCATAACACTAACGATGGGTGTGTTGGATTTACGTAGGTCTGGCAGCGCACCAGTAGAGACACAACTAGTCCAGTAGATAGACATTGACACCATCCTGGCACTGCGACAGACAGCAATAAAACCCACGTAACGTTACAATGACAGGAAGGGACAGGAAGTCACTGTACCCTGCTCCTGATGATCTGTGAAATGGGTTTCAAACAACACAGTTTCAAATTAAAGAAATAAAGTGATGCCACTGGTGTGGAAATTACTTACTTTCTTTTAAAGTCGGCCCAATCGATTAGAATCATTGTAGCGTCAACCCTGTGGGTCCTGTCTTTCTTTTTCTTTTTTTTAATTAGCATAGCATGCCAGCGCAGGAGAGGTCAGCCGGAGGCATAAGCTGGTGCTAGAACTACAGAAGGCCCCCTGAAGCCTTGACTGTCTCCCCTTAGAGACACGGGATGCGATCCTCACATCCTGTAAAGAATAACTCTTTGAATGTAACTTTTAATGCTCTGTTTCAGGGCTGCTATAGTGCGCTGAAGTGGACATGAAAGTACCTATGGGGGAAACATTTTTATTTGTTCACGAGAAAAATATAATGTTGAAAAAAAAATACAATTTTGTTTTTATTTCCCCAACAGATAAAGTAAAATGGAAACAAACAAGTTTCTGATAACTGTGTTTTCAATGGAAAAACTGTTTTGTACTGTATTTGTCATACTGTGTATTGTGATATTGCATGCATGCTATCCATATCTCCATCTCCTTACTGCCCTTGAATTAAACGTTATAAACGAAATGGACACATTGCATGTATTAGAATAGAATAGAATACAATAGAACTTTATTTATCCCGAAGGAAATTCTTGTGCCCGGTTACATAGCGATACAGTACAATAAAACAATATGGAAAACAACAGAATGATAAAAATAAACTAACAGATTTACAAATTTACAGTTAAAATATACAAATATGTAGGCAAGATAAGATATTCCGATGGCAAAAACAATTTGGCAGAATTGAAGTGAAATATTATTGGACATGACATTAAGAATATTGCACATGATGAGAAGAGATGAGAGGTAGTGTTATAGATAGTATTCATAGACATGATAATAATAATAATAATAATAATATAGCACATGATGATGAGAGGAGGTGAGAGGTAGTGTTATAGATAGTATTTATAGACATGATAATAATAATAATAATAATAATATAGCACATGATGAGAAGAGATGAGAGGTAGTGTTATAGATAGTATTCATAGACAGCATGATAATAATAATAACAAAAATATAGCACATCATGTGCTATATTATATAATAATATACCCAGAGCACTGAAAGTGCTCTGGTATGACACCAGTGTGGCGTGCAGGGGATGGGAGGCGTTGTCCACAATAGTATAATAGTTTACTCAGCATCCTCCTCTCCGAGACCTCCACCAAAGACTCCAATTCCACTCCCAGGACAGAACCCGCTTTCCTGATGAACTTATTGAGTCTGTTGGTGTCGGCTGCCTTCACCCTGCTGCCCCAGCACACAACAGCGTAGAAGATGACGCTGGCCACCACAGAGTGATAGAACATCTGCAGCATGGTTTTGCAGACGTTGAAAGATCTGAGTCTCCGTAGGAAATACAGGCAACTCTGACCTTTCTTATACAGGGCCTCTGTATTTTTAGTCCAGTCCATTTTTATTGTCTATGTGAACACCCAGGTACTTGTATTCCTCGACAATGTCCACCTCGGTCCCCCTGATGCTGACCGGTTTCGGGTGAGTCGGTTGCTCACCACTCCACGAAACTGTCCACTACACTCCTGTACTCGGACTCCTGCCCCTTTCTGATACAGCCCACAATGGCAGAGTCATCCGAAAACTTCTGCAGGTGGCAGGACTGTGAGCTGTATCTGAAGTCTGAGGTGTAGAGTGTGAACAGGAAGGGAGACAGGACTGTCCCCTGAGGTGCTCCCGTGTTGCTCACTATATATATGCACTGTTATGAATCCTTGAGCCTAACTCTAACTACTCCTGACATGTTGGTTGTTACCTTGCATGGTTGACACCACCATCGGTGTATGAATGGGTGAATGTGAGGCAACTGTAAAGCGCTTGGATAAAAGCGCGATATAAATGCAATCCATTTACCATTTACTATCCATTTTACATCAGGAATCTATTTTGATTCTAGATTTGTTTACGGGTACGGTAAGTCATTCCCTTTGTAACTGTACGTTCTGACTGGGGTTGGGTTTGCTGCCAGGCGGTTGCTTGTTGTTCATCAACTCTGCACGTATTGGTTCCACACGTCCGTCCACAACTCCTTCACCTGTGGACGAATCTGATGTCTAATCTATCCTCCTCCCTCTCTCCCTCTCCTCCCTCCTCTCCTCCCCCCTCCAGATCGTGTACCTCCATACGTCTCTGCGCGTCCCTGCCGTGGTGGCGGTGGTGGAGCTGGTGGCATTGTCAGACAGGGCAGACGGCTCCCAGCATGCCGTGGGCTGTGGCGTCGCCGTCCTGGAGATGTTCGCCGGCGGGGGAAGGGCGCACGCCGGCGACAGACGGTGATTAGTCTCTCCGCTAATTATGCTGTCCAGGTGATAATGATCGCATTACGGAGACGGGCGGGAGCGGTGGGTCTCGGAAGAAGACGGCGCTACCTGCAAAAGAGCACATCGGAAACAAGCATGGCTGCGTTTAAAGTGCATTTGAGTGTTTATATTTGTATTTAAAGTCTCTCTCGGTGGCTGGCAGAGCTCCGAAATAGCTAGCTAGGTAGGTGGGTGGGTGGGTGGGGGACGGTGGGAACAAAACCGAGCCAAAGCTACTGTGTTTGTGTTTCTCTGCTCTGGCATGATTTTGTTTGGTTGTTTCACAAACAAATTAATTATGTATGTAGCTTGTGTTACTCGTTGTTTGGGGTGAATAAAACTACCATGTTTTTACAAGGGCTGCCCCCCCACCCAGGACTAAAGATTTTCTTCGTCGACTAGTCGTCGTTAAGTTCAAACCATTAGTCAACTAGTCGTCGTTAAGTTCAAACCATTAGTCAACTAGTCGTAGTTAAGTTCAAGCCTTTAGTCGACTCGTCGTAGTTATGTTCAAACCATTAGTCGACTAGTTGTAGTTAAGTTCAAACCGTTAGTCGACTAGTCGTAGTTAAGTTCAAGCTGTTAGTCGACTAGTCGTTAAGTTCAAACCATTAGTCGACTAGTCTTAGTTAAGTTAAAACAATGAGTTGACGAGTCATAGTTAGGTTCAAGCTTTTAGTCGACTAGTTGTCGATAAGATAAGATAAGATAGATCAAGTTCAAGTCATTAGTGGACTAGTCATTGCACGTGTATGAGATTAATTTTATGCTTTGAGTTCCAGGGCAGAGAAAGGAAGTTATAAGTAAGAGTGTTCACACTGTACTAATTAGTACAACGGCACTTTACTCATTGTTAAAACTGTAATCATGAGCCTTCAGAAGAGACATTTTACAAGCACGTACACAAAGCAAGCCAAGAAAACTTGGTTGGCCATGATGCCTCTCATCAACTCTTTGGTCGATAATCATTTGGCAGCTCTAGTTTTTACACTATGCTGTATAAATAGCTGTCTACAGTTGCATATGTTTAATGGTTTAAATCTAGTAATGGTGTTAAAAATTAGATTTTGTATTAACGTTATCATTACGCAGTACCATTGACTCCAGTAGAGACACCAAAAAATGAATTTAGATTCCTCATCATCAAACTCTGTATTGAGCTCAGCTCTCTCTCTTACCTTTATTTTCTTTATTCTCTTGTGGTATTCTAGACTGATTCTTCACCATGGGACCCCCAGGGACCTCCTCCACCCCAAGTTCAAGGGTGCCATTGAATGTAAGAATCTTTCACCTCTACCTTTGATAGAAGCAGCATTGTTGGGCAGAACTCTTCGAGTGAACTCCATCTAGCGAGAAGCAAAGATTCTTAACCCTGCCCCTTTTCCGTCGCCGTCGATTTTCCAAAACCGATTCGTCCCTCCCCAGCTAACCACATACAACAGTTAGAATTTAAATCCATATGTATTTCATGTCTGTTTTGTCTTACGAATCGATGTTGCATTGTACAAATGAACACGTTTGCAAACCTCCTCAGCTGAAGTATCTTCTATGTGCTCACTGTTGAAACGGGCCAATCGCTGTCTGTCTGTCTGTCTGTATGGCCGTGTGTTGTCACCCCGACCCCGCGTACACACTCGGGCGGGTGGCGACAAAGGGACCCACGCGGCGTACCAGTGGCGGATATTTGACGCCCGAGTACAATTTCGCCCGAAGCCATTTCTCCGTTTCATCGAGACGTCACCCATGCAGTCCTCCCAGTAGGTGTCAGTAGTTGTTACCGATGGGCTGTCACTGACACCCCAGTGGGAGGGAGGGAGGGAGGGAGGGAGGGTGGGTGGAGGGTGGGAGGGTGGGCGGGTGTGGGGGGGTGGTACCAGTGCTTGGCTCGCTGACAACTCTCACTACTCCTCACAGTTTAATCCAGATACAGGTCGATAAGGAGCAGGTGGGCGTTCATTTGAGCGGCGCGCTCAGGGTGGACGGAGGGCAGCTCGAAGACGCCAAACCCCGAAAAACATTCAGAAAAAGCGTCTCAGGAAAAGCGTTGCGCAATCGCTCCACACAAAGTCCTGGACAAAGTCAAATTTAAGTTGCCGAGCGACGAATTCTCACACTCAAACCAAACGTAACCCCGATATCCAGACTCCAAACCGCCAACAAGTTCCCAACGGAAAAAAGTTTGATGTCAGGTCGATACCTCCCGCTGTTCTCTGAAGGGTTATCAATGCCAGTAAGTGCATTTGAACGGCAGGAAGTGACATGCTTCCGTTTGGGCATGAATAACACAGGGAGCGGAGCCGGGCTCCTGTGTTGGCGATCATGTCGCATGAATATTAGAGGAGCTTCTCTCAAATGGACTCTTTGGCCCCCTGAATAATTCACCAGGACGAGTGTTTCACCGCTGTGAGGCCTGCTGCTCCCTCTCCTGGTGATGCTGCTCGGCTCTCTCTCTCCTCTGCCACACCTTGCTCGCTTTACCACTTCAGATGTTGTCCTTCTCTCTCTCTCTCTCTCTATCTCTTGCTTCCTCCTTTCTTCCTTTTCCTCTCTCTCTCCCTCTCTCTCTCTCTCTCTCTCTCTCTCTCTCTCTCTCTCTCTCTCTCTCTCTCTCTTTCTTTCCGCAGGCCAACGGGACTGTGAACTCTGACCTCACTAGCCCCCCCCCGTTCTATTGCCCTGTTGTTGATATGCCTTATTGATTATTATATTCCAAAAAATGTGGAATTATATTAAAAATCAAACCATTTGTACTCTAAATAGTGTGGATATTTGATTCTCTTGTGATTTGTATCTTTAATCCCCCCCCCCCCCTCTCTCATCTCTCTCTATATCTGTCCATCTTTCGTATCACCCATGTTTCATTCTCATCCCTCTGTTTCCATCCCTCCCTCCGCTACAATAGCACACGTGTTGCGTTGACATACATGCAAAAACACTCAATAATACGACAACAAGTCATTCATCAACGACAGCCATAGCCTTGAATACAGCGACAGGACACACACGTTCTCTATTGAAACGTGTTTCCAACTCGTTTCAGGGAAAAAAGGGAGACAATTGAGTGAGAGAGAGAGAGAGCGAGAGAGAGACGATTTGAGAGCAAGAGTTGCTTGCACCGGGAATGCACTCTGTGGTACCTTCCTGTTGCCATGGATACAGATGCTTCGTTGCGCGCTGGCAGCCAACTAGAGAAAACAATAAAGTAGCAAACCTTGACACCATTGGCATCTTGGTGCTGCTTTGCAAATCTGTTGCGGTGGGGAAGGCAATTTGATTTGAAGTACAATACGGAAAGTACATTCAGGGCGGGCGCGCTGCAAGGCATTTCAATAGAAGCCCTAGAAGAAGAATTAAATGGCGGAGGAAGCGAAGGAACAAGGTCAGCCATGGGCTCAGTTGCCAACTGTTCTTTGGGAAATCGGTTGCGTTTAGTTTTGCATTACAGACGCGTGAACATAAAAGGGTACACGTGTTTGTGTGAGATGTCGTATGTAGTGCAGATGTGCAGCCATACGACAGTATATCCATATTTGGAAGTGGTGAGGTTTAGATGTTATAAATTATAAGTGGGTAGGTGTCGTTCAAATGTTGGAGAGGGGAGAGATTTATGTAAAGGTATTTGTAGTGAGGACCAGGGTAAGGAACTGGTAAACATTTCTAATTCACTCTAATGTACTTACTCTTTGTCTTGTTGCCTGTAACACCTCTCCTATTCCCTGCCTGCTTGCATTTAGTCATGAACTGACTGTGATTGGCTGAGGCAGTTGTTGGCCCAGTGACATCACAGAAAATTTTGCTCTGATTGGGCAAAATTCAGGATGTACAGGAGGAGGAGGGAGTATATAATCCTGGAGCATCAAAAATAAATAGAGAAATCTTGTGGAGGTGTCAGATAATTCATGATGATTATTTGACTGAAGACTGAAGGAAAGATCCAGAATAAAGCAACCTGTCAATCATTACAGACACCCTCCCTCTCATGTACACTCACTTTAAAAACCCGAATACACCTGAAACAAATCTGTACTTTTCAAATGTGGATAAGTTACGACCTCATTAGTGAAAGGGTCTTATGAGACCCTAACCTCAGTAGGAAAACAACAGAAACTAAATTGTTTGTATCTTCTAGATGTGACCTCGGACTTTTTGTTTTTTCTCATGCTGATTTATACAGCCAACTTTTATACAGTTTCTGCAACCTCAGCAGCCATTTAAAAACGTTAGGTCAAGGGTCCATGTCGCCTACGTGTCCCAGGCACTTTATTCCTCCAATTATAGTTTAGATTAGACATGTAGACCATGGTTATGATGCCAGCTGTGTTTTGGAAATTACTTATTTTGCAAAGCTCACAATTTCTTTTTTATCTTTTCAGTCTGGTGGATAGTACTTTCGTTGTTGTTGTTATTTTTTATATTTATTATTATTTTATTGTTATCATCAGAGACAAACTGCCAGTAGGCATATATTTGTTCAGCATGTCCTTACAAGATAAATTGGATGTACTAGACCGTCTCGGAAAAACCATCTAGCATTCTACTCTATTCAGCTGTGGTAAACGAAGGCCACATAGATACTGTTGGAGTGTGTGTGTGTGTGTGTGTGTGTGTGCATGTGTATGTGTCTGTGCGTGCGTGTGTGTGTGCGCGTGCACACACACACACACCGTATTTAGGAGGCGATGTACTTGGCTGTTTAGCAGTGAGAAAGGGCCAGCCACACCACAAGGTCCTATTGCCTTTAACAATGGGTCTCGCTGTTTGACGACAGGCAATTGTGGCCCGGGCGTAAGGAGGTCGCTGTATTGTCAGGCCCCCTTTTCTCGGGCAAATTGCATTTCCACCGCTTCACCCACACCTTCACCGAGAGTTTTTGTTTCCTGCAGGAAAAGCAAAAATTACTCCGGCGAGCGCCGCCCGCCATGCAGTGAGCATCCTCGCGTTCCCTCGCTAACTTGATGTGCAATGTCCGTGCACCTTTTCTTCCATTTTTTGTACATTTTTGCATAACAAAAATCTAATAAATTCTTTATTTGCACATTCAATGACACACCGGTCATGGCAACCCATGGATCCTGGTCATTGTGTGGCCTGATCGACCGGCCAGCAGAGGTGGGGAGTGGAGACGAGGCCCGGCACGGACACAACCTCCACACAAACGTTGCGACTCAAAGAGTTCTCATTCACCGATGCAGTTGTGATGGAGGGTGTAGGGCCGGCACAGTTCTACCGCGAGATTGTAATCGACCCCCTAAAAGCCACTCACACTACACCAGCACCAAATACACTCCCTGATGTGATCACCGAGGGCAATTCCAGCAGGAGATAGAGACATGAGAGACACCATGATCATAAAAAAAACACGGAAGAGCGCTGTACTGTAAGTAGTGGCCGCTGATAAGATGTGGCCTTCTAAGCTCATCATCACCATCGTTCTTTATTGGTAGAGTTTCCTGCAACAAGAGGCGCATGGGATCCCGAGGTTCTTGGACACGGAGAGGACAGGATCCAGGGGGGGTGGGTGGGGGGGGCTCTCTCAGGGTAACGGGAGGACAGGCAGATGGCCCCTGCATTCTCAAGCTACATTGTCTTGGAGTGTCTTGGCGTGGCACACAGCCAATACATGGCAGCTTGCTGATGCAACTGTTGTGTGTGTATTGTGTGCGTGCGTGCATGCGTGTGTGCATGCATGTGTGTGTGTGTGCGAGGCATGCGTGTGTGCATGCATGTGTGTGTGCGAGGAAGAGATCGAGAAAAGTTCATGGATGTGTAAACGCAGTTTCATGAAAATTCCTCTTCCTTTATACCCTGGAAATCCAGAGTTCTCGCGAGAGCACAATTTGAATTTGCTCAGCGAGTCACTCTGGTGATCAGTAACATGCTCATTAGCAATTCCTGTTGTTCCGAACGTAAACCAATCACATCGGTGTATCTGATATAGGCGGGCCAGAAGCGGGCTAAACAGATGACGACAGCGCTGCGACGGAATCAGTCCGGAATCAGTCAGTAAACATTGCAAGATGGCTATCTGTACAAACCAACTATTCTCATATTCTGCTTGCAAAAACGGCAAAAGTCGTTCAGTGGCTCCATTTCCATTAGGCTACATTTACGTCTCTCTGTCAAACTATTCTCCAAAACAAACTCGTTTCCGTCTCTCTGGATACGTCACCCCGTGTATTCTTCTGATTGGTCGTAGTGTTATCCAATTGCGTGCAGTGATATTTTCAAACGCACGCTTGGTGCGCCCCTCGAGTTGGGCCATTTTCGATTACTCATTACCAGACCCTACAGCTTTCTGGATGTGGGTCTTGGATTTCCATGGCTACTTCCTTACGCACTTCACTGTAATGCGGACCAAATGTCAGAAATCACAGCCCGCTCTGGCCATGATATCCACCTCTGCATACAGACCTACCCATCCACCCCGCACCCCCCCCCCCCGGCCATGCATGCCGCACGCCCTCTCCAGAACGTTCTTTTTAGCATCCTCTCTCTCTCTCTCCCCTTCCCTGCCTCTCTGCTTCACATCTCCTGCCAAGTTGTACTGGTGCTGCTTGCCTTACACTCCTTGATATACCCAGCTTGGCTGACTCCCAGTCCCAGCAGCGTGCTGGAAGTAGGGGGGTGGGGGGGGGAACCCTGGGTAGGCTAGGGCTAGGTTTCCAAACGCTGCGTTGGTGGCGGGCGGCGCCGGCGGCCGGCGCTGGCATCGTCTCGCGCGCCGAACCTGCTGCATAATGGAAAACAAGAAATAAAAGATGCAAGGAGAGATCCCGGCACCTGGGCGGCGGCGGCATCTGTGTCAAACTACTGGCGTCGATGTTTCACTCACTGTTCCGCTGTTAAGCCTCTTCCTCTATCGACTACACCTCCGCGGCGCCGTCTCTCTCTCAGTCAATCCCCACGTTGCAGACTTGCGCTGAACTTGCCGTCTCTCTCCCTTTTTTTCCCCGGTGTGAAAAACAAACGTGGCGAGAAGCTGTGCCAGAATCTCAGCATCCACGTAAATATCTGAATGGAGTGGCCCAATTTTAACGTATTCAGATGGGAGCTCTTGTAGGGTGAGGTGGGGAGAGGGGGAGTTGCAGTAAATAAAGATATTCAAACGTTTTCAGCAAGATTCTTCACTCCCTCTCGCCTCGCAGAACCCCAAACCTGGTATTTTATTGAATTAAAGTCGAGTCAAGAGGTAAACGGTAAATATAGCTGTTTGGTTTTACTCCCACTGTTGCCACCCGTTTGCTCTCATCGTCATTCGCCCACTTCTTTGCTTTAATGTATTCGGGGTTAAAATGGGTGATGAGCATTTTGCTGGTAAAATATTTGAATTGCTTGTTGTGATGGAAGGGGGGGGATCGACCTTTCCACAGCACCCCCAACCATGGGCATTATCAGACACAGCTGGTGGATCTGGTCTCAGTATCGTACGACTCAGAAATAACTCTACGGCACAGGACTTGACTTTGGTTGCAGGAGCTGCTCTCCCACTTCTGGTACCTTGGTGTCGAAAAAAAAAGACTCCTTAAGATCTTATGTTTTAAAGAAAAGAACTGTTATTGGTACCACACTGGAGGGATTTGAATCGTAGTTGGCGGGGTTGTTCAGGAAAACCTTATCAGTGGAATAATAATACTTGTAGATCGGTTGCATTCATTTGGTTTTGTGACAAATGTTCTGTCGTCATTACTTATTAAATGCTTTTTGCAATTGCATTTGCCAAAGTGTGCTTGCGTTGTTTTACATAAACAAGCACGAGCGCACTTCTCATCGTCTTCGTCTACTTTATCCGCACATTTTCATTTAGCAAGTGCTTCATGATTAATATTTCAGCTTTCCATTGCCATTGATTTTAGGAGTCTCCTATGTTGATGTTTTATTTATATTTTCTTTGTATTTTTATTGTTTTTTGTTGTTCACGTTGTTCAGAAACAGAATCCCTTGAATACTTTGGACATCAGAACTCTATGTCCCCCAACACCTCTTCACTGTGGCACCAGTACACCAGTATGTGCCATCTCTTCACTGTGGCACCAGTACGTGGTATCTCTTCACTGTGGCACCAGTACGTGGTATCTCTTCACTGTGGCACCAGTACATGGTATCTCTTCACTGTGGCACCAGTACGTGGTATCTCTTCACTGTGGCACCAGTATGTGGTATCTCTTCACTGTGGCACCAGTACGTGGTATCTGCTCACCGTGGCACCAGTACATGGTATCTCTTCACTGTGGCACCAGTACGTGGCATCTCTTCCCTGTGGCACCAGTACTTGACATCTCTTCACTGTGGCACCAGTACTTGACATCTCTTCACTGTGGCACCAGTACATGGTATCTCTTCACTGTGGCACCAGTACTTGACATCTCTTCACTGTGGCACCAGTACGTGGTATCTCTTCACTGTGGCACCAGTACGTGGCATCTCTTCCCTGTGGCACCAGTATGTGGTATCTCGTCACTGTACACTCCTCACCATACGCTGCTGCTCATCAGCCCCCCCTCCGGTCCGTCACTGTCTCTCTGACGGAGGAGCCCATGGCGCAGGCTATAGAGCTGTTTGTAATGACTGTCAGAAGGTATAATTATGTAAGCTGTCTCCTCCTCCGCTGTGAGCGATCGCGGGGCCTCGGTGGAGGCGGTGGCGGCGGCGGCGGCGGCAATCGCGTCGAACGGGGCAACCCTCGTCTCTCCGAGCGCTGACGGCAGGTAATGGAGAGGCTGATGACTCGCGGGTGGATGCCCCCCCCCCCCATGTGAGAGATGGAGGCGGGCTACCTCATCGCTTACGCCCCACGCGCACCTGGTGGCGGCGGGGGCGGGGGCGGCGGCGACGGTGACGGAGCACGTTTTGCGAGCTCAGTGGTTATCATTTAAAGATCTCGCCCGGGGAAACTGACGGCCCGGCCCGGCGTAATGGAACGACGCGCATCACACGAAGGGCGCACAAATGGAATATTGAGAAATGGAAGTGTCTGTGTCTGTGTGTTGTGTGTGTGTGTGTGTGTGTGTGTGTGTGTGTGTGTGTGTGTGTGTGTGTCAGATGGTTCGTTAATGTGCTCCCTTTGGTTGAAATATTGCGCCGCGCTGCGAGATGGGTGACAATTATTTAGCTAATGTGTCTGGTAGCTTGAGTTAGCACTTTCCATTTCTTCCATTCCCCCCCCCTCACCTGCCCGACCCGGCAGCGTCATCGTCTCCAGGAGCAAAACAAAAGGGTTCCAGTTATTAGACGTGGAATTCAATTGATGATGATGATGATTTTTGCCATTTACTTTTCTCTGGTTCTTTCCCAGATGGCAGTCTCCTGAAGGCCATCGACGGCGCCCACGTGGACTGTGTGGTGAAGGGGCACCCTGCGCTGGCCTCCATGGGACACCTGCTGCCAGAGAACATGCTGGTGTCGGGGCAGGACCACATCCCAGGCCTGGTGCCCTCGCCGACAGGTAAACACGACCACCCACACAACCAGCGGGTGTCTATAAGACCGTGGTCGTGCCCAAACCTGTGGGATGGGTACCAAAGGGGAATCGATGAAATTCTGATTAAAATTCCCTTGAAAGTCCTTGTTGGCTCATTTATGAATGACATTTACGAATGACAAGCCATGCCTCAATTTGAATCTGAAACTATCATGGTGAATGGCTGTTTTGGTTTAAAAAAAAAAAGCTGTGACTCTTGGATTGGATGGATTGGAGGGAGGGAGGGAGGGATGGGATGGGATGGGATGGATGGAGGGAGGGAGGGAGGGAGGGAAGGGACAGAGGGATGGATGGTTGGGAGGCAGGGAGGGATGGAGGTGGGACGGATGGAAGGGATTGAGGGATGGGAGGGGGGGAGGGATGGACGGTTGGGAGGGATGCGATGGGATAGATGGGAGGGAGGGAGCGAGGGAGGGAGGGAGGGATGGATGGGAGGGGGAGGATAGGAGGGGTTGGTGAATGTATGAATCAGTGTATAATCAGTGCCTCAGCAAAAGTCACCACACTGCTCTTGTAGCGTGGGGGGAAACAGACTTTATTCCCCCCTCGTTCTCTCTTCCTTCACTGTGATAACCGTTGTCATGGCGAGCAATTACCCCGTGAAAACGGCCCACCGTTGTGCCGTGATTGCCCTTGTCAAATGTTGGAAGGGTGTGTGAGATGTGAAATAAGACACTTCAAGAAATAAGACACTTCAGCACTTCTCTCTCTCACTCACTCACCTTATCTCTCTTTTTTTTTTTTTTTAAATGGCTCAGCAGTTCTTTCTCTCGGGGCGGAGCCGTCACTCACTCCGCCGGGCTCACCTTTTCCTTCTCCCCAAAGTGTTGCGATAAGTGTTTGTTTTCGGAGTCACCCATCGTGGCTCGATGCGGGTGCACCGGGAAGGTCGGCCCCCGAACTTGACGTGCTCCAAGTACGATTGCGATCCATAGCAAAAGGCCCGGCAGTTAATGGCGCTCCGATGTTGGGAAGATGCCCTCTTTACGTTGGTTAAACGTTGCTCTCAGCCTATTGGTGATTATTCCCAATATGGGAATGGTTTGAAGTATTTTACGGCGCTTTAAAACAAGTAATTTGCATATTAATAATGTCCCGTGTTTACAACGTGGTTAACATACTTTATTTTCTGGCGGCGGTCGGCCTGACTGGTGGTGATTACAATAATTTTTCTATGAGCTCATCAAGCAATTTTACCACTAATTATTTTATTGAACAATACTTGGGCTATCAATCATGCAACTCTGTCACCCACAAGTGGGATGATTGATCTGATTGGGTATAAATCCATATAGAACGTATTCATATAATCGTGTCATTATTAAACGGGATCTAGGGGATTTAGCAATGTGTCATTCAAACAAAACAGACTCCAGAGCAAATCTATTTAGCATTTATAGTATTATTCCTTGTCGGCTGACTTAATTAGGCCTCGTGCCGTCTGGGTCGCTTCCTCATCAAGTGCGGCGTTCCACGCAGTCCCTCACAGGACCTCGCAGTCGCGTCAAAGAGCACTTTGTGGGGCCTCTGGGTATGTTGAGCGGATAACTTATCCGTGTCTGTTTGTAGATGAATTAAAGGCAGATGTATACTCAGATATTTTGAGAGATTTTGAAAAAGATGAAATGCCGGGGTAGCTGTTAAACTCCACGACGATTATTTGTCTCATCTTATTTCCCTCCGGCGTCGTCTTTTAGCTGTCTGTCTTTCATTCACTGTCTGTCTGCTACACGCAGCATTGTGATGAGTAGTATGCTCTTTTGGAGGCGTGCGCGAATGTCCCTCTCATCAAGCCAATACAAGGCACACACGCACACACGCACGCACACACACACACGCACACGCACACACACACGCACACACATATACACACACATATGTGCACACACAGGCACACACACACATGATAAGGGCTTGTGTTTGAAAAACGTTACACCTTTTCAGAGGAAAAAGAGATCTCTTGATGTAACATGGCATACCATGTGTGGAAAAGTTAATGGAAATATATTTTAGCAGAGAGAGAGTGTGTGTGAGTGTGTGTGTGAGATTAGGCCTATCAGAGTCTGCCAAGTCTGCGTCACTTTAGTCGTTTTTGGAAGTGGCGTTTGGGTGAGCGGGTTTTGGAGCTTTTAAAAGGGTGGGGGGGCGGGGGGGGGGGGCAGGGAGATGAGGGGGGTGGTGGTCTGTAATGAAGTCTGAGATTGCCAGCACCATCATCGCGGGGAGTCGGCGACTGAGGCGGTATGGTGGCGGTGACGCTGCCCAGCCACCCCCCCCCCCCCCCCTTTAATCCCTCTTCATGTTCTGGAGCTGTGAGCAGCCCCAGACCTCCCACCATCACCACCAGCAGTACTCCACACACACACACACACACACACACACACACACACACACACATCCACCGACCCAGTGCACCGTACTCCCTCGCCCATATTACGGGCCCCCACAGCGGGCGTAATATTCACACCCCATCACCCAGGGGCCTCAGCCCCCGGAGCCACTCTCTCACACACACACACACACACCACACACACACACACACACACACACACACACACACACACACACACACACACATGAACTCACACACACACAACCACACACAAACACACACACACACACACAACCACACACACACACACAGACACAACACACACACACAGCACAACACACCACACACAAACCCCCCCCAAAAAAAAAACCCACCACACATGGACACACTGCACGGAACACCGCAAGCACACATTGCATAAGCCTTTTTAAGTATGAAAATTGAATATTCCCTGACACACAAACACACGTGGGGACACACACACGGACACGGACACACACACGGGCACACAAACAGAAATTGACACAGGCACACATTGCATAAGCCATTTTGGTATGAAAAGTGAATATTCCTGACGCACACACGCACAGACACACACATGGGCACACACAGACACACACACACATACAGACATACACATGGACACACACACGCACACATGGATGCATGCACGCACACATGGATCCATGCACGCACCACGCACACACACACACATCACACACACACACACACACACACACAAATGGACACAGGCACACATTGCATAAGCCATTTTGGTATGAAGAGTGAATATTCCTGACGCTCGCACACAAGCACACACACACACACACACACACACACACACACACACACACTCTGAAACCATTGTTTGGGGAGCAGTGAAATCTCCTGAAAGACACACACATACGCATGCACACCCACACTACACGCATACACACACATGCACACACTACACACATACACACTACTACACACACAAGCCATATTTTTGGGGACATATCCAAGTGCATATTCCATCATCTCAGTTGATCTTCCCCTCCGCTCCTGCAGGAGACGCTCTGCTGAGGCCCAAGCTGCTGAAGCTGTCCCCCTACGGCCTGAGCCGCCTCAGCATCTCCCTGCAGCCCAGCCTGGAGCGCTTCGAGGGCCAGCTCCTGCAGCTGCTCAGCGCCGACTGGGACGCCATGGTGAGACCATTGCCACCCCCCCCCCCCCCCCCCCTTGCCATTCATAATTGTTCATAACTCATATTGAAATAACAGCATTTTTTTTGTTCATGCTCCGGTTATCCCCCTGCCATCCTTCAGAGGACCCCTCGGGGCACACGTACCTCCATTTTGAGAAACAATGCACTCGTGCGCCACTAATCCAAGGTCCAAAATGAACATTTACAGTTTCATTTTTTCGCCTGTCAGAGTGGAAAAAAGCACATCTTAATTAATATGTAACCCTGCACTTTAGTGTACGTTCATGATGGACCCTGTGGGCGGTACACCACCTCGCAGCAGTTTCATATTTGCTCTTCTTCAACCCACTTTCCTGTCTCTCTTTACTCTCCTGTAGTAAAACAAAGAGATATAAAAAACTAAAAGGCCTGGCCAGGCACGAGACGGCAAGATGTGTTATTTAATCACAATAATATTCTAGTCTAATAGTCTAATAATACATTTGTCTCCTCACCTCTCATGTTGAGCCTTGGAGAGGGATACGTTTATAGGCTCACCTACTGGGTGCTATTTGTTAAGATGGAAGATTGCGAAGACTGTATAGTGATTTGCTTCACAATACCACATCACTGATATGGTATTGATATTGACATGTGTATAATTTTGATATGCATATAATATTGACATGGTATGCTATTAATCAGGTTGATATACTGTACGTATGACCAGGCCAATGAGTGTGGCACCCTTGGCTCACAGCAGCAGGTGACGAGGTTATCTCTACGTGGTCCAACAGACACCATGTACCCTCAGTGGACACCTCTCTCTCTCTCCCGGCACAAGCAAGTTCTTTGAGCGGCGGGGGAAATGCTGCAAATTTCCGTCCGTTAATCTTTTTTTTTGGGAAACCCGAAAGATAAATACACTTTTTGTGTCAGCGGTGCCCTCCTAAATATAAGGTCTCTCTGGCTGATAACATTTTATTCTAAGTGACTTTATCTTAACTCATAAATTGGACTTTTCTCTTCTTAACTGAGACGTGGCTTAAAACTGGCGACGTAAGTGCTTTTTCCAAATGATGTTCCCCCAATTATACATTCTTCAGCTCCCCAAGGCTCAGTGGTCGGGGAGGCGGACTCTTAGTTGTCTATAAAACATATTTAAACTGTGTCCCCGTCGCACCGGAGAAACCTCCCGGCTTTGAAGAACAAAATCACTCTTGATATCCCTGTGTGCTGTGTGATTATGTATCTCTTTTCACATTTTATTTCTTTATTCTGTTCTTAGTTATTGCCACATGTTTTTGGACGGCGATTTTTATATTAATTGTCAACCATCCTCATAATCGTTTCACATCTGAATTTTTAACTGTATGTGCTTTGGTTTTTAACCCCAGGTTAAGACACAAACTCCCTCTCCTTGAAGGGTTATATTTCAAATGTTATTTGACATTTAGCTTTTCTGCTTCTCCCTGTTCTGAGCAAACATGTCTACACGTTTAGTTTCAGCAATAGCAATTCAGCTGCGTACACCGGCGCTACCTTCAGCGCAGCAATGTAAATGAATAACGTGGTTGATTTTAAAACCGTTTAAAGCTTGAGAACCCTGGACCAAATAGCCCCGATGAATCACTCTCTCGCTTCCCCAATGCAGCCGCCTCTCAAAACGCGTAACTCAAGACTTCTCTTCAACACCATCAACAGTCTGGTTAAACTCTGCCACCGGACCCGGCTTGTGCCACCTCTGTAGTATGTATAGAGGACTGTGAGACATTCTAATAGTATTTTGTGGAAAAATGTTTGAGGAAAAACATCAAAAGCGTCAATCACTCCGGCGGGCTCAGTCCTACCTCCACCTGAGCGTGCTCTATTCCACCACGCTGCTAGGTTGCTTCATCCCCATTACCCGAGGGATTTGGTCGACATGGTGTCCAATTACTCATCTCGCCCCCTTGTAAATCTGATATCCTTCCTTCCAAGTTATTTTTAAGGGGGTTTTTGGAGTCATCGCCCCTCGGCTTCTGAGCATTTTAAACAAGTCTCTTCTATCCGGCCGGGTCCCGGACGATAGAAAAGAAAACGGGACTGTAGAGCCTGTAGCCTTGTGAGACCGTTCCGATCTCGCGAGTTCATATTCTGTTGCTCTCTGAAGATCGGACTGGCCGGGTTTCAAGTTATCCTCGTCTTGTGTCCAAACCACAGTGGTTCGGACCAATCGGTGTCCCGGGAGGAAGATACTAGCGGCTTCCAGCTTCCTCCTGTTGCAGCTCATCATCATTGAAGTGCTGAAATGTTGCAGCCCGTTGTCCGACACATCGTTCCAGTCCTGGCCGGAGTACACTGGCTCCCCGTCCGTTACAGGATTCAATTTAAGATTCTGTTGATCCCTGATAAATCCCTACATGGTCTGACTTCGCTTTGCACTTTAGAGCCGTTAACCCCTTCTGCTCCGAGAGCCCTCAGATCAGAGAGTCAGATCAGCTGATGAGTCAGTGTCTCGGTTTAAAACACTTTTAAAATCCCACGTATACGGACTGGCATTTGTATATGTCTACAATGTCTATTCATATTCATATTATATTATTCTCTTGACATCCCTCAACACAAACTGACACAATCGTATACTCTCTCTCGCTCTCGCTATCTCTCTCTCTCTCTTGCTCTCTCGCTCTCTCTCTCTGTCAGTCACTCATACCGTCTCTTTCTTACTCTCACACACACAAACACATACACACACACACACACAAACACAGACACACACACGCACATACAACATATACAAATACACAGGCGTACTACAATATTTTCTGGGTGATATTTCCCACTAGTTGGTCCGGATAGTGTACTGAAAGTACACTATACCAACACAAGCCGTTATTGTCATATAAGACGCACCGACTAAACCTCAACGGGTCTTTTCTATTATTTCTGTTGCTCTCCTGGGGCAAAGGGCACGGCGACCAATTTCCCTGATTTGTTCTGTCCACACTGTGGTTACAAAGGCTTTTTCACCACAAAGTCTGATTGGTTTGGATCCCCAGACGCTGCATTTTAGTGGGCTTTAGTTATGGTTTAAATTGAAGGTTTCTCGAGGTGATTAATGTGGCTGCTATGGCCCACACACTGCAGATCGGCGATGGGCGGGGCACCAACCACTCCACGTACAATTAAAAATGAGATAAGTTATATTTTCATCGGAAATAAGGCGATGAATAACCTTTGGGAACTTTTTGGATGAAAGCAACAGTGAACATCCTGGTATGACTGGTCATCTTCTCAATAGGATCTGCATATCTTTATGCCGGGGGTGTGAGTATAATGTACAAACGTACAAATTAAACATATTTTTATATGTTTTCCCTGCAAAATCGACCCAGTTCTAATATAGGAATATAGGAATCCGCCCACAGGCTGTTCTATGCAACGGTGAGAGTCCAGGAAGGTCTCACTTTCTGGAGCTAAATTGAAACCTGTTCATATATTGGCAAGCGATTTATGCATGTAAATTCCTACACATCGTTCCTTTAGGCCATACATGGGTCCGACGTAAACTTGCAGCCTATCAAAATGTAAGTCGTGCCGTATCCAGACAATCCTCCTATTAAACATGAGTTTGGAAAACTAGCAAATGAAGTCACAGCTAAAACAACGGCGCCACATTTACAATATGACACAATTAGTTTTCGCTGACATTTTTACAAGAAAGCTCAACACTTTCCCCCTGCAGTTTTTCCAAACTTCTTCGCTCCTCCACGTGTGAGGCGTAACACTTCGGTCGTCGGCGGCGATGAGCTGTCAGCTGTCAGACAGCCCCCCACCTCGCCCTCCTCCCCCCTCCCCTTTTTAAATA